>OW618037.2:20677877-21277877 GCA_939531255.2 Thera britannica
ATAAGGTGATATGCGATGATACCCACCCGTGTAATAAACAATAGTATCTGTTTAGTTTGGGTGCAAAATCTCTTAAACAAAATAGATAATGACGTCTTCATACGATTATTTATTGGTATCACCGTTGTAACAATTTCTGATGCTCTCGTTTTACATTGACTAAACGAATGAAGAAATCATAAAACGTTCATCAAAACAATACAAACGAAAAACTGCAAATATTGGCATAAACTTCATTCTTGCGGAAAATATCAGAGAAAAGGCGAAAATCAATGTGTATTTACGATATTTCTCGGCTTTACACAAGCTGTCAGAATACCTTGCACTGGATTTTCTGCGAGAATTCTTACCAGAACTTCGACTAGCTTTTATTTATGTCAACGAATTCTTCGTCTGTGTTGCAAGCAAGTTTTAAATTACTCAATAGGTGTTAATAAAAGGTGTTGAATATAAAGTGCGCGATTGCGTGCCCCCGCTGGATTATAGCTAATGCAAGCTTCAAGCTTTTAAGCAACTAAGGTTTTATTTATCACGAATGGCTTCTACTAGCACTCATTCTGTGGCTTCGGGTTAGTTAGGCATGCACTTTTGCGACTGGCACGCAAATAGAATCATTTCATTCACGCGACACGGCACCGCTAATGTTCCGTTGTTCATCCAGCGTTTCTTACTCTATGCAAACAATTTCAGCTTTCATCAGATTTACGGAACTTTTAAAAGCAAGATTATTTTCTATGCCGTCTCCCATTTCTTTCATTTCTTTGACGTCATTCACTTTACTGTTTACGTTTGTAGGATTGTTCTTTTCGTTTCTTCCATGTTTTATATATAAACATATTGCTCCAAAGTTCAACGAGAAATCGTCCAAGAGTTTCGTTATTGGGGAAACAAAGTTTAATCTAAACAATTTCTTTTTTTATTCCCCGTTACTCCTCCCTCACTCTTCGCGAGAATTTATTCGGCAAATTATAACCAATTCGGTGTGAAACTTGAAATGGTTGCTTCTTTCTTTCGATGTTATATAAACTTTTTGCATATTCACCAACGTTACGGTTTATTGAATTTGTTTACGCATCGTTTGGTAAAAGTAAAATCATTTTTGATGGAGCGTTTTGTGTTTAGGTATGTGATGTGTGTGATTGATGTCTATTCAATTCAAAATCTTCTCTTATTCTCAGAAGAGAGCAGCAATTATTCAAATTAACTCTGTCAATTTAAAACTTGAAGCACCCTCGCGAACACTTCCTTATCTAATTCAGTTTTAACATCCTTAATTTTACTGCCTTCGTCGGAAATGATGAACCTATACAAAACCACTCCTTGTTAGCTTGAATTAGAAATTGCTACCCATCCGCCAGGGGCGTTGACTTAACGGCGATTATGAATATTCATAAATGGCCAAAAAAATCGTTTACTATGTCGGAGACAGGAGTTCGGCAAGCCATGAAATATGAATAAATAAATTAAGTTTAAATATACATCGATGTTTGTTGTTGCGCCTCGTGAACAAATAAAGCCTTTTATGGGCTCTACAAAGTTACTGTTATGGCCTACATTGAAAGCGAACCTTCATTCTCCCATATTATTATTATACGCCTGTGCGCAATGCATTAAAATAACTATTTGTTCTGGCATAAAAACGTTACAGTATTGTACACGAGCTTACATAAATAAAGTATTTTAAGACAGACGTAAACCGGCAAATGGTAGCGAATGTCGGTCGATGCCCCGAAGTATTAAAAATGAATATTGGTATCTATCAGTTAGCTTAATCATTCTGGTAGAGGATTAACCCGACAGTGAGGTAGTCTCTATTGATGATAGGATTACAGCTGTTATTTGAATGCATATCAGAGATTAAACCGTTGTTGATAAAATATTAGACATCTCCGGTATGGAAATAGTGTAGGTGCAATTGTAAACTATGCAATCGTCGAAGTTAGTTATGCTTTCGATTAGAGCATGGTTTTATTATAAGGGAAGTTTACAAATACCCAGAATAGTTTCTTAACTTAAACAAGAGTTACCGAGTCAAGTAAAAGAGTAAAAGTGTTTTATTGTCATTATTTTATTGAAGTAGTAGTTATAAGTATCATCATTCTGACATAGGCCATGAATTTTTTGGCTTAAATTATAGCTCTAAATACAAAAATCTTATTGAAAACGACTCACTTTAGAGTGGTTAAAACGTTTTCATTGAGCCTTTAATCGCATTGAATTTATTCTCGCTTTTTATTGTCAAGATAAATTGCCTCGCCATTCTCGGTTTCGTTTTAAGATATAGTATCCTCTTGTTAATTAGTGCTAATCCTACAGTCTTTTTACAATGGTTTATGTATAGGTGTATCAAGCTCTAAAATTGTTTCGGTATGTTTAATCTCATCACTACCTTCAAGTACCTTCTTTTTTTTTTACTTTCAAGTACCTAAAGTATGAAGCTTATCATTTAATTTATTTGATGTCATTTACTATGTAGTTGTAACAATATGTGTACATTCCATTTTGATGAAGGCTCCATCTAACATCACTTTTATTTCATCTGTATACGAACATTCTAACCTTAGATTAGTTGATAATTTCTGCTCAATCAAATCTGTTACAGTCCTCTTAAATTTTATTATATACCGTTTCTAGGGTCGGTATTTTATCACCAGCGTTGCCATGCCATCTTTTATGAATGAAGAGGCTCCCGTATTTCTTGTCGTAACTGCTGTAACATAAACTGCGATTACGAAATATTATTATCTCAAATTTATTCAAAGGTGGTGGGTACTGTGACTGACCAAATCGCCGCTTTAACTGTCCTTCGTCTTCCGCCCTGCCCTTCGTCCATTGGTCTTCAGTAGGAAGATTATTTCATAAAATTATGTTGAATACTCACGACATGTTTTCCTTGTTACAGGTCTTAGCGGTTCGAAGGCGGACATGCAGCATAGGCGCGAAGTCTTTGGTTCTAATATGATTCCTCCCAAACCTCCCAAAACGTTCCTTACTTTAGTATGGGAAGCGCTGCAGGATGTCACCCTTATTATCCTTGAAGTGGCCGCAGTAGTCTCGTTAGGGTTAAGTTTCTACAGTCCATCGGAAGACCCCGACGATGTAGGTGAGTTCAACTTCAAAGTATATCTAAGCTATGTGTGTTTATATTTTGCCTCCATTTTTGCATACAATAAATGTATTTTTATACGTCTTTGGAGCAAATTAGGAATATGTCAGAAATGTTACTAATTTCTGTTAAAAACATCGTTCTGCAATATGCATTTGCATTAAACATGGATTGCTCTAAAATTGCCATCTTAGTACTCAGACTCTCTGTAGATAATTTGATGTTTTACAACCTTTTGTTCAACACTTGCTTAGCAATTCAAAGTAATTTCATGCGATGTACATTATGTACATAAATCATAATATATGTCTTATGTGTGCAATGTTTTTGTTTTATTGAGTCAATCAATGTAAGGCTCATTTTGTATATTGAGCTGTCTTAAAAGCTTTGATTTGGTGTTTTTAATACAGTTGCTCAAAAAGTGGCGTATTGCAGGGACGTATAGCGTTCGGGATGTGGGCTATTACACACGCGTGCTTTTTTTTTACCATTCCCGCACTAGTGCTTTTTCTTTCCCAACTGTCAAAATAATGTCTTAAAAAAGAAAAACCAACCATGAAGTTTTTACTAAAAAAATTCATCGAAGTTTTTATGATTCATGCAAATAAATAAATAAATAAAATAAATATTTTGGACAATTCACACAACACTATCTAGCCCCAAATTAAGCAGAGCTTGTGTTATGGGAATCAGATAGCTGATATAATACATAATTAGAATACAATATGACACCCAGACAGAGAACAAACATCTGTGTTCACCACACAAATTTTTGTTCTCGGTGGGGATCGAACCCACGACCTACGGCGCAGAAGGCAGAGGTACTACCAACCGAGCTGAGAGGTCAGTCAGTTTTTAGAAATACGTATTATTTCTAAAAAGAAGCTACTAATTTGTTTCATTAACAGATTTAATGATTTGATTGAATGAGTTGTTATGTTAGGTTTCATTTCATTTCATCTCATTAAATTTCATTTTCAATTCATATCAATAAAAAAAATCTACTGAAGACTTGGCTGTATGGGTATAGTTCCCTTTGCCTTCCAGAATGGGTGAAGAAAAAAAAAATCTCTGCTTATATTTTACGGTTGGCGCTTGGCGCCATTTTTCAGAAATTTTCTTTGCGAGTTTATTTGTTTGTTGCACAAAATGAGTAATTTCGACCCTAGTTTTTTTGAATTAACACCACCGGAACTCAGTATAATTGCACAAAATGCTTCGGAGAACATTTTACCGGAAAAGTCAAAAAGTCGCTACATGCATACATACGACGAACTTATTGCGTGGAGAGAAGAGAAAAAAGCAAATGGTATTTTTATTATTTTATTAAATTCCTTAATTTTTTCGCAACTGTATTAAAAATAGTCGTTCAGTACACGTGCGGAACCGTCATTGCAACTTGTTCCGACTGTCAACCCTCGCCTTCGGCTCGGGTAGACATTTGTCGGAACTCTTTGCAATGACAGCCTTCCCGCACTTGTAATGAAATATACTATTTTAATACAGTTGCTCAAAAAGTGGCGTATTGCAGGGACGTATAGCGTTCGGGATGTGGGCTATTACACACGCGTGCTTTTTTTTTACCATTCCCGCACTAGTGCTTTTTCTTTCCCAACTGTCAAAATAATGTCTAAAAAGAAAAACCAACCATGAAGTTTTTACTAAAAAAATTCATCGAAGTTTTTATTATTCATGCAAATACGTATTATTTCTAAAAAGAAGCTATTAATTTGTTTCATTAACAGATTTAATGATTTGATTGAATGAGTTATGTTAGGTTTCATTTCATTTCATCTCATTAAATTTCATTTTCAATTCATAACAATAAAAAAAATCTACTGAAGACTTGGCTGTATGGGTATAGTTCCCTTTGCCTTCCAGAATGGGTGAAGAAAAAAAAAATCTCTGCTTATATTTTACGGTTGGCGTTGGCGCCATTTTTCAGAAATTTTATTTGCGAGTTTATTTGTTTGTTGCACAAAATGAGTAATTTTGACCCTAGTTTTTTTGAATTAACACCACCGGAACTCAGTATAATTGCACAAAATGCTTCGGAGAACATTTTACCGGAAAAGTCAAAAAGTCGCTACATGCATACATACGACGATCTTATTGCGTGGAGAGAAGAGAAAAAAGCAAATGGTATTTTTATTATTTTATTAAATTGCTTAATTTTTTCGCAACTGTATTAAAAATAGTCGTTCAGTACACGTGCGGAACCGTCATTGCAACTTGTCCCGACTGTCAACCCTCGCCTTCGGCTCGGGTAGACATTTGTCGGAACTCTTTGCAATGACAGCCTTCCCGCACTTGTAATGAAATATACTATTGTGGGTTTTATACCAAAAAAACTTAATCCTTAATTGCATCGTCATGTTTTGTATCCCATAAATTCATTAAACAATCAAATGGAAAGGCGTTTCAGATAATAGTGTGTTTAGATTTTTGTTATAATAGTTGTTTAAAGTGAAAAGTACTAGTTATTCTGTTTTTCAGAATACCTTGCTTTACAATAATGTAGGTCAAGACGATACTTAATCTTTATTATTTATAACATTAATCAATATATTTTCTTTTTCAATATCAAAATGGAAATAGACGATCCTGGTAAGATTTGGCTAATCAACTGTTGTTTTCATAGATTCCCTGTACTCAATGATTGGCTGATTGTTCGAAAACTAAAATTCCTATAGCGGAACCGGCAACTAAATCAATTTTGATGATTTTTAGTGTTTTTAACCTTTTTCTGTCTTAGATGTCCGTGAAACCATGGTTTCTTCAAATGTACATACATGTTCGAAACCACTTTTAATACGGTATTTGCCAAAGTTTTATTTAATTGATCAAATCATATTGTAGATTCTATTGCAAGACTATTTCTCTTAGACCTATGGCTACGAGTTAAAATTAAATTAGGTCGATGTTATTTAAATATTTCTATGAACTGTTCCTTAATTCTATGAACTATTTCTATGAACTGTTTGTTGTAATTGAGTTTTAAGAAGCCACGGTGACGGGACAAATGATTGGTTTAGTTGCATTTCATGAGTACCACGGTTTAGTAGTGATATGCACCCTGTATAACACCGTCCTGAATGTCCCTTGTAGGTGTCTGTCTGTCTGCTCGCTTGTGTGTATTGAATGGTAGTTCTGTGTCCAAAGAAATTGTTTTAAACTGGTGTCTAAATGTTGAATGTTTGTATAGATGTTTATATTACTGAATTTCAGTTAATACACTGAGCCACAGACACACTTGTAGTTCTTTTTCTCTTATTTTCAGGTTTTCATAGCTTACAGAAATATTTAATAAGGATTGTTTATAAAATCGACCTGATAACAGTAAAAGCTTTCAGCTAGAAATCACTAGCTTTGAGCATAAATTAGGTTTCCGTGGGGCGATTTGAATGAAAAAAAAATAGCTTACACTGTAATTTATAGTACAGTAGGATACAGCTCAAGTTACCTAAAAATAAAGAAAAATGAGGCTTACTGCAACGACATAAGAGCTAGCAGTGTATAGTCTGATGCGTATCCTTATGTACAGTTTAGTGTACGGTCTTCTGAAAAGAAAAGCTTCTGCCCGCTGCTTTGTTCGCGTTGTAACAAAATAAAGAGTTCTAGATTATAATGATGTTCGATCATCGTTATTTAATTAAACCAACATCATATCTTATAAAAGCTTTAACGGCAAAGAGGTAAACATTAGAATCGAAAGAAACCTAGTAACCTAATTACCTACAACTAGAACATAGACAAGCTGAACGAGCCGATTACAATCGCAACGTAACCATTGAACCGAACACAGTACATCTGCATAATCAGACGGTGAATCGTTCAGTTCAATAATTCCCAATTCGAACACGATGTTTGTAGGTAAAGTACATAGACATACTTGTCGCGTCTGTAATTCTGTATCCTCTGTTTACTCTTTGATCTGCACGAGTTCTGAATTCGAAGATTGTAAGGATTTGAAGATGCTTTTAGAAAGGATTTGTTTTGTATATTTTGATTCCGAATGAGGTCAACCAACATCAATAAGTATTTTTCAGAGATGTATAAATAATAATAAATGCACTTCACACTGATTAAATATTTAAAATATATCGTAGCGTGAAGAGAGTTAAAAAGCTCAAGTATAAAGTAGTAATCCAGAATACCTAATAATACTGTATCACGAACAGAAACAAAGTATATAATCAAATTAAACGAACACTAGAAATAGGTGTTAATTTCCATCGCCCTGAAGGAATGGCTTGGCAAATAATTAAACCAATATTTTAACTATTATAGCGAAGTGTTCAGTAGCGATATTAAGGCTTAAACTGTTGCGTGATATAATCCGGATATAGGGTTGCCAGGAAGTTTTGAGCTCAAAATTAATTGTAGCTTTTGAAAGTTTGAAATTAACTTATAGGGTAACAACTTGTAGTTGAAGGTTCATGTTGTTTAATAGTAACTGAAGCTAGTTAACGGTTATGTTCTATGCTAAGAGGGGTAACTGTTTGTTTTAAATTTACTTTCCGTCTCTCACTATCAATGTGGTTTCACTGGTCTGGAAATACTATAGTCTCTCTCAAAATCATCAAATCTTTAACACTCACGATTTTGATTTTTAAATAGGTTAAACTTTGATCATATTCGCACTTTGTTATTTTGCGCGTTGATGCTCGTACAGATCGGAATCGGTTTACCTTTGAGATGACATAAAAATGATTAGGCAAGTAAGTGATCGAAAACCATGTAAGATTTTATAAGACTAGCGATCAGCCCTAACTTCGCACGGGTCGCTAGTAGAAAAAGCGCACGCGACGGAAGCTCTCAAAAGGAATATTTTTATCCTGTTTTTGTAACATTTTGCATTGATCCTCTGTTCCTATTAGTTGTAGCGTAATGTTATAATAGCCTATAGCCTTCCTCGTTAAATTGACTATCTAACACAAAAAAAAATCTTCTCGGACCAACAGTTCCCGAGATTAGCGCGTTCAACCAAAACAAAATAAAAATGAACTCTTCCGCTTTATTATATTAGTATAGATTTTTAACATACTTGTTTTAAGAAATGTTTTTGTGAACCCACGAGCTTCGAAGTTAAATGTCGGAGACTCCTAAAACAAGCAAGCAAGCTTAGAATAGTTTTAAGTATGAATTGACATCGCAACTAGAAAAGGAAAGGATGCCTTAGGGCGAAATGAATGAAAGTAGAGTAGAAAATAAAGATCATGTCACCGTTAAAAGTTACTACAAGCTTGGTGGTTAAAAATGGCGAGTAAGTGGATTCCAAAGCTTACCTTGAGCTTAAATCAATACTTAAGAACTGTACTTATTAACTATATTATGTACTTATTAACTATATATCCCTATAGTTTGCACAATTATAATCACGTTATACATAAGGGGTGTTATTAATAATCCTGGCGCAACGCTGGAGTAGTTAAATCGTGTTTTGTCACATTTGTTCGAGTTGACAATTGCATGTCAATGCAAGAGACAAAACACGGATCAATTAGTCCAACGCTACGCCAGGATTATTAAGAAGACCCAAGCAGTTCAGATATTAGATTATTTGATATTATGTCAACATTTGGTTTGAGCTAAGTTTTGGAGCTAACTTAACTATGGAAAAACTAAACATACAAGTATAATCTATTTTTTTCATAATTCTTATTTTATTAAACATGTATTGTATCTTCTTGTATCTGTCAACACACTTTGTACTGTCATACCCTCAGAACAAAAAAAAACATTTTTTTTGTTCTGTGGTCATACCCTTCTCTTTCCGCATGTCTGTCTAGCTCTTTCTAAAAACTATCTTGAACTCTGTTCTGTTTTCAGCACATTTGGACGAAGAGGAAGGACATTACCAATGGATCGAGGGTCTCGCTATTTTAATATCTGTCATAGTCGTCGTTATAGTTACAGCATTCAACGATTACACGAAAGAAAGACAATTTAGGTAAGTGTCATTTTTATCTGACTACTGCATAGCTTGAGATGCATTGCGAAACGCATTTGAGAACCGAAACATTGTTCTTCATTCAGTAGTACAGCTCCCTGTATTTTTAACCGGCTTCGAAATAAAAAAGGTTCTCAATTCAGTTGCATATTAATGTTTGTTATCGCATAACTTGGTCATTTATGAGCTGATATGAAAAAAAAATACTTCCTTCGAAATTGGTCCCATAGAAATTTCATCAATGTCGGTCTCAATTTTTTATTTTTACTTTTTTTTTTATTTTGCTGTGCTATACATTTAAAGATTTGTCATAAATGTACTACTATACTCTGCCCATGCAGCCAGTTATTCAAAGAACTTCAGGACCTCTGTAATTTTTTATCGAATGTACTAAAGTTTGGTCGTCTGACGACTTTTACAGCGCTATCTTTGACAAATTTTTGAGGTAAATCTTTACGATTCCAGAGGGCTTCAAAATCGGATAGAAGGCGAGCACAAGTTCGCCGTGATCCGTGGAAACGAGGTGACAGATGTGCCGATCAGCGATATAGTCGTCGGGGACGTGTGCCAGGTCAAATACGGTGATCTGCTGCCGGCTGATGGAATACTGCTGCAGAGTAACGATCTGAAGGTGGGTCTTTGCCTTTTTTTTATTCTACACTAGCGGCCGCCCGCGGCTTTGCTCGCCCCGTTCTCGTTGCTTTTTCGGGATAAAAAGTATGCTATGTCCTTTTCCCGGTTCTAATCTACTTCCCCACCAATTTTGAGTCAAATCGGTTCTGCCGTTCTAGAGTTATAAATAGTGTAGTATAACACGTCTTTCTTTTATAAATAAAGATTTCTTTTTTTTTCGTCAGCGAGATGGTCGTTGATATAAATTGAATGACCATCTCACTGACCAAGAATTGCTCTAATGGCAGAAATAGCTACGGGTTTCTTCTTGTCGTGTCACTAGCTCCTTCAAACCAGTGTGAAAGAGTTATAAATGCCCCATTAAGAACCTCATTTTTGTTACGGGCTATATATATTATATCTATTAAGTTATTTTGTCTATTATAATAAGTGTGAAGTTTGGACACTCGAAATAGTCCACGAAAGGTATAGTATCTTCGATAATAAGGGGGTCTAGAGAATAGAAGAATATACTTTTTTATACTCACTGCCACGGAGTTTAGTTGGTTTTCGATTTAATGGCAATATGCTCTCACTCAGATGTCACATTTTATTCAAATAAAATAAGATGTTTTTTATCGCGTAACTTCGTCATTTATGAACCGATTTGAAAAATCCTTCTTTTATCTGAAAGGTACTTCCAGTTTGGTCATTAAGTCGATTTCTCAAGTTTTTTAAATTTCATTTGTATTCGTGCTAGAGCGCACTCTTCTTTGCATTTTTCATCTTTTATTTTTAGCCTGGGTCGCCCAACTGCAGGGCAAAGGCCTCCCTCCCTTCTTACACACCTCTCGATCTTTTGCTACAGTCGTTCATATGCCAATTGAGATCGTCCCGCCATCTTCTCCAGGGTCTTCCTCTACGACACCGACCTTGTGGGACCCAATCTGTTTATATTTAAAAAACGTCCGTAAGAAACGGCCCAAAGAACGTCCGTGTTCTGTGCATGTCTCAAGTAAAACATGTGTGGCTAGTTACACTGCTCCATAAGGTATGCGATACTTTCCGTCGCAACAGTAAATATAAACATCGCGATAAAGTAGCAATATAATTATATTCACTATCGGCCGATCGCGTGCGTCAGTACTCAAACAGGTACATAATCTGATAAGGCGTTATTGGGTTATCTGTTACCTGTAGATTATGTAACTTGAATTGGTTTACTCCTGTTAAAATTGATATAGGCTTAGTTAATAAAGTTTACTCCAGATCTTAGCTACTTGCTTGATTAATAATTAGTTTCATAGTGGTAGTAGAGCTCTTTGTGAAGGGCTCGTCCGGGGAAGTACTACCACCATGCCTTTTTCCAAATCCTACTATCCTAGTAATACTCTTTCACGTAAAAAGTACTGATTGGATTTTAATGAAACTTTACAATAATACAGCTTATACATCAGAATAACACATAGGCTACAATTAAAAGGAACAGAGGACGGATGTAAGTAACGGGAACGGGGCGCGCGAAGCCGCGGGCGGCCGCTAGTATGATATAAGCTTAATGAGCTATGGAGAGAGCTATGCTGGGAGTTTCACCACGTGATAAAATCAGAAATGAGGATATTCGTAGAAGAACCAAGGTCACCGACATAGCTCTTAAAATTTGTAAGTTGAAGTGGTAATGGGCAGGTCATATAGCTCAAAGAGCCGACAACCGTTGGAGAAAAAATGTACTCGAATGGCGACCACGAACCGGAAGATGAAACGTAGGGCGCCCACCCACCAGACGGGATCGCGGGAAGTCGGTGGATAGAAAAGGCTCAGAATCGTTCTTCCTGGAAATGTGCATAGCCTTCCGATGGCATGATTTTTAAAAAGATTATAGCTTGAGAAAGATAAGTATTGAGCAATTAACGTCATACCAACGGGCGTCTTGATCGAGTTGATAAAAGATTGTGAAGTGACTTTTTATCTGCGGATTGCAGTATTTTTATCATGATAAATATTTAATTACGCCCTTTGAAATACAAGCAACGTGGTATTTACTCGGTATCTTTGTAAAAATCTGTGTCGCCTTATCAGGGTTACCTACCTACCTACCTACCAGGGTCTGCCTTCTTCTTAACCGTCTTCAAATAGTAAAAGGAGGTTCTCTATTCAGTTGCATTTTTTTTTATGTTTGGTATAACAATACCTCGTCATTCATGAACCGATTTTTTTTTTTATCTGATTAGTTTTCCAGATTGGTCCCATTGAAATTTCATCAAAATCGGTTTAATAGTTTGGCCATTAAGTCTGTTTCTCAAGGTTTTTTAAACTTGTATTATTAATCTTAACAAATCTATCACATTTTTTCTTGGAATTAAGAAATTAGAACATTTGTTTCTCGATGGACAGACGACATTGTAAAGGCCTGCGCACACCTAGTTCGCTGGCAGTAGCGATCAGTGGAACGCTGTCAAATATCGCTGTCAAATCTCAAATCTGACAGCGATATTTGACAGCGTTTCACTGATCGCGTTCGCCAGCGAACTAGGTGTGCGCAGGCCTTTAAGATCGCGGGAAGTCGGTGGATTGAGTGGGCTCAGAATCGTTGTCCCTGAAAATGTATAGAGGATGCCGAGCTACATCATCAGTTGGCTTCCTTAGGCTGATGATGATTTGTAAGATTGCGTTAAAATTGGTCTGGTCGATCAAATGTTTTGTTTGAATGTCTAAGTCAAAAAGTGGCAGGCAAGTGCATACATGTTTGCTTGAACAGTCTGTGTTGGATCTCTGATAACCAAGACACAACAAGGAGGAGAGTGGGAACAGTCTCAAGTCCAAGGTCCAGGGTATACCTTGCCTGAGAATTACAGTATCCTCAGGCAAGGTAGGCATACCCTTACCTCAAAGTGAAATTGAAATCCAAGATACGAGAGACTTGCAGACAAGAACATCAATTTCAATCGAGGATGTGATGGCGGAAGATACTAATGGCTTGGATGACATTTGAAGGTGTTGTGGCTAATTTTTGAGTTTATAAAATGGTGTGTTTTTGAGCAATAAACTGCGGATAAATGTGACCTTTTGGGACTCGGGTTCTTGAGGTTATTTAAGGGGGTAGTCCAACCAAACAGACATGCAAATTTTTGTGCCTTGTATGTTTAATTGTTGATTTTTTGTTGTAGATTGACGAGTCATCGTTGACGGGAGAATCGGACCATGTCAAGAAGGGAGAAAGTTTTGATCCCATGGTGCTATCCGGTACTCATATTATGGAAGGTATGGTACTTCTTAATTCGGCATGATTATACACCAAGAATCAAAATTATGAATATAACGATATTGGGTCTTTTTCGTAGTGTATAAATATAAATAAATATTGTGGGCAATCAACACAATACTATCTAGCCCCAAATTAAGCAAAGCTTGTACCATGAGAACCAGGGAGCTGATATAATACTTGGATACATTTTTTTGTAAATATACATGCTTAGAATACAATATAACACTCAAACAGAAAACAAATCTGTGTTCACCACATAAATATTTGTTCTCAGGATCAAACCCACGACCTACTGCCTTCTTCGCAGTAGGTCGTGGGTTCGATCCCCACCTAGAACAAATATTTGTGTGGTGAACATAGATGTTTGTTCTATGTCTGGGTGTAATATTGTATGAAGTATTTGACTCTCTAGTAGCATTTCCTCACAAACCTTTGAGGTTTCTTTAGTGCTATTTATAATAATTAGATTATGTATTTTTTAGAAGATAAAAAAAAAATTACACGAATAAATAAATATAAATATTATCTCACCTATCGGTTCCTATCGTACAAACTCTGCTTAGTTTGGTTTGCGTAGTTTGAGTCTAGATGGTGTTGTGTGGATTATCCGAAATATATATATTTTTTTGCGTGTTCCAGGGTCAGGCAAGATGTTGGTAACAGCGGTCGGAGTAAACTCCCAAGCTGGTATCATCTTCACACTACTCGGGGCCGCCGTCGAGAACCAGGACAAGGAAATCAAGCAGATGAAGAAAGGTCTGTATCGGAAGGAGGCGGTAGATATGAGTCTCGTTAGATGGCTGCGCTTTTTGATGACTTTTGAAACGCCATCTGTTGACAGACGAGGAAAGTTGGAACTTGTTTTGATACTTGACGATAGATGTCGCTGTTGCACTGTTGAACACAACTTTTGGGTTCTTAGACCTTCTTATCGTGTCACTGATTCTATCAAACCAGTGTGGTGAAAGGATTTAAAGTTCGCTCGCAGTTTTAGACCTTTAAATTAGCTTACTGTAAAAAATTTTGATTTTTCAAAAAAGGATAATGTTTGTTGGTATAATAAACAGTCTGAAGTTTACCGTACTTATACATATTTGTGCAATTAATTTATTGCGTACTAAATATTCATTTGCGCATGGTAAAAGCTAACTTCAGGGCTATTTTGTCTATTGACATTTACCTCATACAAAGTAATAATTTTGTAATTGAATAAATCAAAGTCATCAAGAAGTGCATTCCGTATAGAACCTATCAAATAGACAGCCGTATTCTAAACCCCGTATTCATAATTGCTTGATTACGTCATGTTAGTTATCAGATGATAGCATCCTTTTTGTTGAGAAACTAAAACAGGAGGCCTAACGTCTGATAGCTTGGTCAATCGATTTGTAATGCGGGTAGGCTTGAGTAAGTATTTCATGTCAGTTATCTGTCAAATCTTAGTGACTGTCATTGTCAATACTGTCACTACTTAAGTGAAAGAAATACTCAAGTATAGGCTACAAGACTTGTGCTCCATGGCAATGCTCAAGTGTCAAAAATTGATGCTTGAGCTGAATTCAGACTTGAGTATTGTTTTAGAGTACGAGCCATAGCGTTGTCGTAACCATGCTCATTTAGCGCGAAACAAGACTTATCGCTTCTAGTTGATGCTTTTGTCGAACGTGAATAACGCTTGCAATCAAAATTGGATATTTTACGTGAGAATAGAGCTCTTAATCCTGGGATTGATCGCTATGTATCTAAGTCTAAAAAACTGACATTATCCAGATGGTTTTATAGAAATTTTAAGCTTTTAAACGGTTATTTGCGTTAAAAAAAGTAAAATTCCGTTTCTAAGTTAAAGTTGTTTTATGCGAAAGATAGATGGCGCTGTTTTCAATTATTATACTGAGCGATCCTTCCCATGAAATGAGCAATAACAAATGAATGAGCATAGTTCGACCATGCTTCATTGCATACATTAGTGTTACCATTTGTTAAGTAGCCCCTACCACTTCCCTCTTAATTTGCCGCACTTGTATGAGGGGAAAATAACGAATTTGGTAAAAAACTAATTTGTTACGCACGAATTTGGTCAATTCGTACTAAATAACCTTTGAAAGACGTTTCGTAACGCGTTTATTTTTAATATAAATTTATACACTTCAGGCCACAAAAAGTTTTTACCAATTTTGTTGATAACTGAGATTATTTTATTTATTGACGAGTTTTCTTTTGTTTTTCGCAAATAAAAAAGAATTTAATGTTGTACGTTGTTCGTAGTTTTGTTAGTTGTGATTACGTGATATGTACGGTGATATGGTGTATAAAAATGGTTATATTTTTGCCGTATAAAATTTAAAGGATATCTTCAATAAATAAATAATCTCCATAAACCATAAAGATAAGTAAACCCTTAAAGCAACCTTTGTAAATGCATTTTTAGATGCTCCATTCGAGCTTTTGAGGAGTCTCAAAAGTTCGAAACAAGAGTCCGAACCCTTAGACTTAGTGCAACTACCTATAGTGTGACCCTTTCAATGACATCCATTTTTTTTTCTCCACCCCTCGATACCCGGCCTGCTGCACGACCCATCCTCATCTCGTCGATGAAAAAATAAAAAATAAAAACATAAAAAAAAACAAATTGCATCGTGTTTATGTCGTGTTGACTGCATGATGTCAATCCAATATCATTATATTCCAATGATGAAAATTGACGAAAGTAGAGGCTAAAAAGCAGCAGAAAAAGGGAGCACAACGCAAGAGTCTGTCCGGTAAGTAATCCTTTGACCCGCTTTTATAAACCTATCGTACACTGAGGGCCAGGTTAATATGCCAGAGTACTATGGTATGTTAGCGCTTTTTATGTCGCTTATAAGCTTTTTATTAAAGGGCAGATTAACCTGCCCGTTAGTGTACTCTTTCTCTATTTTATTTTATAGCGTATTTACTGTAAGTAATATAAAATCTAGAATAACAACTTTGTGACTTAACCTTAGTGACACTTCCCATTTTCATTTAGTAGCATTTTAGTTTTGAATATAACTTTGTAGTGTACACTGTAGTAAACTTTGTTAACTTTCACTTTTGCGTATTTTCTAACAGCGGTTTGGCATTTTCTTCTCTACGGAAGGTTATTTTTATTTTGAACACTAAATATATTATGTCACTTTTAAGTTTACAACTCTTGAGTATTTAAGTATAACACAGCGATTTTTATGCACCCAGTTTTCAAATAAAACAGATGTTTGATCCTTGTATTAGTTTGTCCTCGAGTGTACTACGTTAGATTTGGTAGGGTTCGATTCCCATGCTATAAAAAAAAATTATTAGTACTATTTGATGTTCGGTATGATTGTTTGATGTTAGTAAAAGAGTGCATGATTGGTATATTTATATTATAGTAAAAAAAACACTACTTATTAAAAAAAAACTATTTTTTTTGCTGTCAAGTTATAGAAACAGGCCTACATTTCATGGTGATGGCTGGCCTAGTGCTTAACATTTTTAACCGACTTCAAATTAAAAAGGAGGAGGTTCTCAATTCGGTTGTATTTTTTTAATGTTTGCTATATTATAACTTCGATACTTGCCCTAAGATGCACTTCCCTGCGTCCATCAACTTGAGGCGTACAGATGTTCAGCCTCACGTGCCAGTAATTTCACCGGCATCCACACCCTTCAAACCGAAACACAGCAATGCTGCTTCACGGCAGAAATAGGCATGGCATGGTGGTAGTAATGACATTAGTTCTCGCAATACCGGGCGTTCATCGTTTCTCCCAACGAAATCCAGTTCGTTACCGTTGACGACAAATGATGTTGCAAACTCAGATTCAGGCTACTGAATCGCGTTGCACGCAATCCATTGACGGCTAACCCCTAACGCAGGTGACGACGAAGCAACACTGCCGGCATCGGGCAACAGTCACGGAAACCACGCCCGTCCTGAGGATAACCACGTGCCGCCGCCGAGCAAGCCCGCGCCTGAAGCCAGCCATAAGAAGGAGAAGTCTGTACTGCAGGCTAAACTCACGAAACTGGCTATTCAGGTAATTCTCGTAATTGGCGTTTCTGGATTAAGGACCCGCCACCAATACAGCTACATCTGCAGCGGCTAGAGCCATCGGGAGTGAGAGACACGGCCTTCAAATCGTACGTGCTCCAGGTGCCTGCGAAGCATAGGGACATGTTTCTCACTTCAGATTTCTGGCCGCCATGAGTCGTCTATCGTCGCTTTAGGGGTGCGCTCAACTGCCCCAAAAAGAGGGTAATGTTGGCATACTACTAACTGTCATCGACCCAAACAACCCACTTCATATCTTCAAAATATCACACACCTCGCCACCATAATACCTATTTATCCATTAGTTACCTATCTCTAAACATAATTAAAAAGCATTCCTTCGATGTGACTTTCGATCGAGCTGGTAGACTAAATCTTACGATTTATATGAGTGTTATGAGAGTGAATGAAGCGAAAGAGGTGTGTCAGGATCGTAGCAAGTGGAAATCCGTGATCTCTGCCTACCCCCATGGGAATAAGGCGTGATTTTATGTATGAATGTATACGAGTGTTGGCTCAGCTCGGAAGTCAATATAAATAGTTAATATTAGGAAGTTAGTAAATATTATTAAAATTAGCTCGTTTACCTACGTTACGTTTTATACACAAATGTGTATTACGTATTACTTACAAAGCAATGTTGAGCCACACAAAAAAGGGGATCTCTTCTAATACAGGTTTCACAACTGAAAAGAAGAGATCCCAACCCTTTATTTGTACAATACCTTATACCTAAATTTTTTGAATAAATACATTTCGATTTTTAATCCACAGATCGGTTACGCCGGGTCCACCATCGCCGTTCTCACCGTCATAATCCTCGTGGTTCAATTCTGCGTGTACACGTTCGTGATCAACAATAAACCCTGGAAGGCCACCTACATCAACAACCTGGTGAAGCATCTCATCATCGGAGTCACGGTGCTGGTCGTGGCAGTTCCGGAGGGACTGCCGTTGGCCGTCACTCTCTCACTTGCTTACTCTGTGAAGGTGAGACAGAGATAGATATTCGTTAGGTAGCTTCGTGGTTAGCGTTTTGACTATGCGGTTTATTTGCCGTCACTCTCTCACTTGCTTACTCTGTGAAGGTGAGACAGAGATAGATATGCGTTAAGTAGCTTCGTGATTAGCGTTTTGGTAGGTCTTTTTACTAAGCGATTTCTTTATTATTGTGTTTAATGTGGACCCTGATTTCTGAATATTGGCTTCTTGTACCTTGTTGGCTTGGATGGAGATTATGTGGATAAACTAAGTCTTTGTATGCTATGTTCTATTAAATAAATAAATACTATCCGTATTAACGTGTCGCTTTAGTGCCTGGGACAAGATTTAGAGGACTTATAAATCGAGGGTGTGGGATGTGTTGTTGTTGTTATGCTATGCCTACCGGTATCCTGTATGTTGGTAGGTAGGTAGTAGCGTAAATAACATCCACACTTCAAATGCACAACCAATGTTTATTGCACTATAAACTAAGCCAAACAGATACGAGAGCAATTAACACAAGCACACAGTACAGAGTTGGAAGGAAGATAAGTAGGTAAGCACAGTAGTTATATCGAAAGCCAAAAGCAGCGCGGGCGCAGGCAAGCGACGCGAGTATCGCGTCTCGTGGGCAAAGCTCGACTGGCGATGACGACACAGTGGCGGATCATGTGTGCCGGGCGTGCGTGCTAAGGAATGCGGCAGGCGGCCGGCGACCGCTGCAATACTATGGGTTTCACCCGGGTTTGTTTGTGACGTGTATTAATTATTACGATATGATAATAATATGTAAAATATTGTATTGTATAAAATATGTAGGGGAATCCCTACATCACTCCCTTCCAGAGGCCATGTCTATGGTCGATAATAGTCGGGAAAATGAACCCGTCTTCCTGAGCGTGTTGTTCGGGTAGGGTTAGATGGTTGTGGTATGGTTTGAGGTTGAGGAGTTATAGGTTGTTGCAAGTATGGGGACGAGGTTGCATCATCAGACAGTATGTAGGCTGGTTTTAGACGGTCTACAGATACCGTGAAGTTTTTGCCTTTTATTAAAATTTTAAAGTATTTTTCACTTCTTTTTATTACTTCGTGAGGCCCGGTGTAAGCAGGTTGAAGTGAACCACGTAGAGAGTCTTCCCTGAGGAAAACGTGGCTGCACGTGGCTAAATCTTTATAAACGAAGACTTTTTTGGTGGAGTGATGTTGTGTTGCTACGGGTCGTAAGTTTTCGGCAAAAGATTTTAGACGAGCTGAGAAGTCAGTAATGTCAGTGGTTTGGCTTGTTCTACTTTCATCAAAAAATTCACCTGGAAGCCGAAGTGGCTCTCCGTACAGCAGCTCAGCGCATGAGGATTGGAGGTCCTCCTTGAAAGCGCTTCTTATGCCGAGTAAAACAAGTGGTAAGGTTTCGGTCCAATTTAAGTCAGCATGGCAAGTTATGGCCGATTTCAGCTGCCGGTGAAATCGCTCGACCAAGCCATTGCATTGAGGGTGGTATGCGGTTGTTCTTCGATGCTGAAAACCAATAGACTTCGATAGCTGTTGAAATAATGCTGACTCAAATTGCCTGCCTTGGTCAGTTACTATGTCAGTAGGGCAACCGAATCGGGACACCCACATGGAAATGAGTGCTTTAGCCACCGATTCTGCCGTTATGTCGGCCAAGGGGACTGCTTCAGGCCATCGCGTGAACCGGTCCACAGCTGTCAAACAGTAACGGTAGTCATTCGATGGGGGCAATGGTCCAATCAAGTCTATATGTACGTACTTGAAGCGTGCGGGAGGTAAGTCAAAGGTACCCAAAGGCGAAGAGACGTGGCGAGTTACCTTCGAGCGCTGACAGGTAAGGCATGCTTTGGACCATTCTCGGCACTCTTTACGCATAAGAGGCCAGACAAAGCGTTGGGCAACCAGTCTGACACTGGCTTTGGTGCCCGGATGACTGAGTGAGTGAAGAGAGTTAAAAATTTTCTGGCGAAGGGCTTTAGGTACAAATGGTCTGGGTGTCGGTGTGCTGACGTCGCAGTACAACTCTGTGTGACTTCCAGGTAATTTTTGTTTATTCAGGCTAAGAGAAGATTCGCCTTGTAAGTATTCTACTAACTCTGGGTCTGTAGCTTGACACTGGGCTAGGACTTCTAGATCAACCGGAGCCTGTAGTTCTTCGATGCGTGAGAGTGTGTCAGCAACGACGTTGTTGCTACCCGAAATATGCTGGATATCAGTGGTGAACTGCGCAATAAGATCGAGGTGTCTGTACTGACGAGGTGAACAACTATTCTTCCGTTCGTGGAATGCGTAGCAGAGTGGTTTGTGGTCAGTATAGACGGTGAAGTGGGTTGCCTCAAGCATAAAGCGAAAATATTTAATACTCTCATAGATCGCTAAAAGTTCACGATCGTACGGCGAGTATTTTATTTGCGAAGGGCTCAGTTTGCGAGAGAAAAACGCCAGGGGCTGCCAGGACCCATCCTTACACTGCTGTAAGACTGCACCTATTGCTGTATCTGAGGCATCAGTGACAAGTCCTAACTTGGCCTGGGAGTCAGGGTGCGCCAGAAGGGTGGCAGTACAAAGGCTCTGCTTGCAAGCCTCGAAGGCTTTGAGTGCAGCACCTTGTATATCTACTGGGTGTGAAGCTTTGACAGACCCAGTTAGTAAGGCATTTAGAGGGGCTTGAATTTGAGCAGCCTTGGGTATGAACCGTCTGTAAAAATTAATCATGCCCAGAAAACGACGAAGTTCTCGAACTGTCTTTGGTGTGGGAAATTCTGAAATTGCTTTTACCTTGTCCTCCAGAGGTTTGGTGCCTTTTTCAGAGATGCTGTAGCCCAGAAAAGTTACCTCGGGTACTCCGAAGACACACTTTGCTGTGTTGACGAGTACACCATAGTCTTTCATGCGGGTAAAGATTTGGTTCAAGTGGTCTTCGTGTTGTTTCTGCGTCCTGGAAAATACTAGAAAATCATCCAGATAAGGGTACACGAAATCGAGACCACGAGTCATCTCGTCCACGAATCTTTGAAAGGTTTGCCCAGCATTTCGAAGCCCAAATGTCATAGATGGAAATTCGTACAGTCCGAAAGGTGTAGTAATTGCTGTTTTAGGAATATCTTCTACGGCAACCGGAATCTGGTTGTAAGCTTTAACCAGATCTATCGTTGAGAAAAATTTACAACCAGATAAGCAATGAGAAAAGTCGTGGATGTGGCGAATTGGGTATTTGTCAGGAATAGTTCTGGCATTGAGCAACCTATAATCACCACACGGACGCCAGCTGTTGTCTTTTTTAGGTGCAAGATGGAGAGGAGAGGACCAAGGACTGTCAGATGGACGTGCTGTTCCATTAGCTAGCATCGCATCAAACTCCCGTTTGGCTATTTTGTGTTTGTCTGGGGCCAACCTGCGGGGGGAACATGACACTGGGGGACCTGGCGTAGTTCTAATGTGGTGTTGTGTGTGGTGTTTGGTGATACCCGGAGTTCCAGCTGGTCGTGTAATTTCCGGATATTTCGCTAGAATCGCATGGTAACTGTCGTCGCCGCCAGTAGAGACCTTGACACTTAAAACTAGGCCATCTGATTCAGCGGCAGCGGCTACAGTGCTAATATTGGTTATACCATCGATAAGTCTTTGGTTACTGACGTCCACAATAAGATGGTAGTGTGAGAGAAAATCTACCCCAATAATGGCCTTGGTAACGTCAGCAATAACGAAGCGCCAAGGGAAAGCACGACGTAATCCTAAATTTAAATTAAGCGTCATGTAACCGAAGGTGTCGATGGCGGAACCATTAGCAGCACTTAATTGATATGACGTCTTACTGCGACGCTCATGTAAGGCAGATTTAGGATAAACACAAATGTCACTACCAGTGTCCACTAAAAACTGTTCCTTAGAGTCACGATCAGTGATGAATAAGCGACCTGTTGAGTTCCGGCAATCGTTAGTCGCCATTACTGACTGCCCAGAGCGTTTCCCGCTTTATAGTCACACGGTTTTAGGCATTTTCGAGCCTGTGAACCGTAGGTGGAGTGGTACCAACAGACTGGGAATCTTCTGTAACACGAGTCAGACCTGCGTGACGGTGAGCGGCTGCGGTTTCCTTGACCTCGTTCTCTGGAGCGTGACCTGTTGTTTCCCTGGACGGTGAGGGCGCTGACTTGCCTAGTGAGCTCAGCGACCTGTTGAGTCAACTTGTCGATTGGCGATAATGATGATGACGTTGATGTTGCGGCGACTTCACGCGAGGATGATGATGAGGTGATGTCATTAATCCGGTCGGCCAGCTCAGCTAATGCTTCTAGAGAGAGCGAGGTCTGAGATGCGACAATCGGCTGTATTCCCGTTGGGAGTCGGCTGGTCCAAACCGTTTTTATGAAGTCCTCCGGTACCTGTGGTCCAGCTAAATGTTGCAGGTGTCGAAGAAATTGCGAAGGCTTGCGGCTGCCTAGCTCTTCATGCATTAACAGCTGCTTTACTTTATTTTCCCGGGACACTGATAGTCACTTGATCAGTTCTGCTTTTAACCGGTCATAATCTGGAGGACCAACTAGAATGTCCTCGACCTCAATCGCGTATTGTCTGTCCAAGCTTCCCAGGATGTGATAGAACTTTGTTGAATTGTCAGTAACCTTGTAGATTGCAAACTGTCCTTCTATCTGGGCGAACCAAATCGCCGGTTTTTCTGGCCAGAATGGTGGAATCTTTATGTGGTGTGCAGAAGGAGTCGGCGAGCTTATGCTGGGGGCTGAAGCTGCGACAGGTGTAGCCATCTTTACAACAGGCCTGCGTGGCCTTGCGTTTACATTCTGCGAGACCGCCGACTTTGCAGAGTCACTTTCGCTTCCACTGTGTTCACTGTGCATTTTTTTTGTATATATATATTTTATTTGACGTGAACAAACTCGAAGGTCACCAGTTGTGGGATGTGTTGTTGTTGTTATGCTATGCCTACCGGTATCCTGTATGTTGGTAGGTAGGTAGTAGCGTAAATAACATCCACACTTCAAATGCACAACCAATGTTTATTGCACTATAAACTAAGCCAAACAGATACGAGAGCAATTAACACAAGCACACAGTACAGAGTTGGAAGGAAGATAAGTAGGTAAGCACAGTAGTTATATCGAAAGCCAAAAGCAGCGCGGGCGCAGGCAAGCGACGCGAGTATCGCGTCTCGTGGGCAAAGCTCGACTGGCGATGACGACACAGTGGCGGATCACGTGTGCCGGGCGTGCGTGCTAAGGAATGCGGCAGGCGGCCGGCGACCGCTGCAATACTATGGGTTTCACCCGGGTTTGTTTGTGACGTGTATTAATTATTACGATATGATAATAATATGTAAAATATTGTATTGTATAAAATATGTAGGGGAATCCCTACAGAGGGCATAATTCCTTTCACGACTTTTCCCTAACTCTCGTAGTTTCGGACTTGGTCATCATCACCCCTCTCAAAAAACAACCCTGTATAAGCTGAGTAGGTACATAAGTATGGCAATTATACAAGTTTTTTTTTTTGTAAGGTCAGAAGTAAGGTTCTTAAGTATCATAGTACTTTTCTAAACTATAGTGAACTTTACTTATAAGATTTTTAAGTTTATGTTGAAACAAGTTTCCATTTACTTCTTATCGATTACCGAAATTCTTTCCAGAAAATGATGAAAGACAACAACTTGGTCCGGCATCTCGACGCCTGTGAGACCATGGGTAATGCCACCGCCATCTGTTCCGACAAGACAGGCACCCTCACCACCAACCGCATGACAGTGGTGCAATCCTACATCTGCGAGAAACTGTGCAAGGTCACGCCGAACTTCCGTGACCTGCCGCCAGAGGTCGCCGAGACTATGGTCGAAGGCATCAGTGTTAACAGCGCCTTTACTTCCAGGATCATGGTATGGCTCTTATTATTGATTATGTACTTGTGTAGATCGTCATAATTACTGTTTACTTTATTCATACACTTCGTTTATAAGTTTTATCGAGAAACCGGTGTTTAGACAAACCTAGCTTAGGTAAGCCACTGTTTGATTAAATTTTACTCAAACAGTTACTCAAATTATAAAAAGATTAGACAACCACAAAATATTCAAAACAGTGTTTCTCGTGTACCCATGAGTTTTTCTGTCGAAAAAATTTAACCGAACCGTATGAACTAAAAATCAAAAAGTTCTGCCACTCATATTCTTCTACTAAGCTAGTTACGAAACCCGGTTACGTACAAGGTTATTCTAACGATTGTTCGTGTTCCAGCCATCACTAGAACCAACGGGACCACCGATGCAAGTCGGCAACAAAACAGAATGCGCCCTCCTCGGCTTCGTCGTCGCCCTGGGTCAGAGCTACGAGGCCGTGCGGGAACGGAACACCGAAGAGTCGCTGCACAAAGTGTATACCTTCAACTCTGTTCGCAAGAGCATGTCTACTGTGATCCCTTATAAAGGGGGATATAGGCTCTATACTAAGGGCGCGTCTGAAATTGTACTGAAGAAGTGAGTATACTAACCTTATTATGATTACATTCTTTTTTTTAAGCTATTGCATAGCTTCTATCGCGGGCCTTGAGCGTGGGGACCGAATCCAGAAATTCCGTAACGAAAAAAACCTAACACCCCCAATGACGTTTTTTAATGACGTGTAAGTAACAGTTTTGGAGTTGCCATACGTAACAAAGTTCAAGTCAGTGCTCAAAAGACTTTGTTCCGTTCTTTAGGGAGATTTGCACATGAAGGTAGGGACAAACCGATTTATTAAAAAATAAAAAATACTGCATTAATAAAATAAATAAATAATTATAATTGCATAAGTTGATAAAAAATGCTATGCAATAGCTTTACCGCGGCAGTCTCCGAGTGTCACACGTCTTTTTTTTTACATAGGCTTGCGTGTGACCGCAATATCACCTTCTGTTAAGTGATGATGCGGTCGACGGTGTAGCACGCCTACCTAGAAGATACCTGTACCCGAAGCCGGAGTTTGCTACCACATTTCGTCTTCGAAATATTGTTTTCGTGAGAGCACGTGGTTGTTGATGTAGGTGGCCCTCTCTTTTGTATGGAACGTTGATGAGACAGCAACTCGTTTCAATCGTTTCTACGTAACGTATTTATGCTGTCTCATCTTTTCTCCTTACAATAGAAAGAGAAACAAATAGGCGGAATGTAAATAACATTTCGTAGACGAAATGTTGTAAATGAGGTGGGACTTGCCCTTTGGTTCACTCTACGCTTAAAAATAACCAAGTTAGGAGTTCGGAAAAACAGACGCCGGCAAGGAATTCCACTCGGCTGTCCGCAACATAAAAGTTAAAGCCAAGCGCTTGGTGCGGACAGATGGAACGTCGACCATGTAAAGTCTAGTACCTTTTAGTACTAGATTTGATGGAGATTGCATCGTAAAGTAGGTATCCATGCTACTTTTTTTATATGAGTTTATATTTTTTAGATGCGCATTCATCTACGGTCATGAAGGTCGGCTGGAGAAGTTCACGAAAGACATGCAAGATCGGCTGGTCAGGCAGGTCATTGAACCCATGGCGGGTGATGGACTTAGGACCATCTCTGTGGCGTTCCGCGACTTTGTGCCTGGCAAGGCTGAGATTAATCAGGTAATTTATTTTAATCAACCTAGACCGTCTTACAGCAGGGGCCTAATTCTCGGGCCAATCTCGATCATTTTGCAATTTTATTTTATTGCTTCTTTTCAAAAACCCGCACTTTTTCTACGTTTTCCGTATATCGTAGCTGTCGAGGCTTGTACGATGAGGTCGTTTATGAATTACTCAAGGAAATCTGCCATTCTCTCTTCGAAAAGAAGCAATAAGATAAAATTGCAAAATGATCGAAATCGGCCCGAGAATTAAGCCCCAGGAGCCTAATTCTGGGACCGACCGAGATTTTCAATGTCCCTTAAATAAACGTTGGCATTGCACAACCCCTCACTTTTTCTACGTTTTCCGTATATCGTAGCTGTCGAGGCTTCTACGATGAGGTCGTCGATGAATTACTCAAGGAAATCATACATTCTCTCTTCGAAAAGAAGCAATAAAATAAAATTGCAAAATAATCCGAGATGGGCCGAGAGTTAGGCTCCAGGGGCTCAATTCTAACCAGTGACTTTTTTGTCACGATAGATATATATCACAAGAACTGTCAAATTCACTAAAGAAACTGACAGTTCTTGTGATATATATTTACCGTGACATAAAAGCCACTGGTCTAGAATTGAGCCCCTGGGCAAAGATCTCCCCCACTTTTCTCCACTTCGAAAATATGTGTGTCAAGTGCACTTAAAATATTTTAGCCACACCTGGTCCGAAAGAACCAGTGACACAAATTTCTCTCTCCTGTCTTTGGTGTTTTAATGTAAAACTTGTCCATGACAGGTGCACATAGACCAAGAGCCGAACTGGGACGACGAAGACAACATCGTGAACAATCTGACCTGCCTGTGTGTCGTCGGCATTGAGGACCCCGTCAGGCCTGAAGTGAGTAACTATTTACCTATTGCAATATTACCTACTAGCCATGAGTCCCGGCGTTGCCCGGATAGTCTTATTCTAGATCATCCTGGAATATTTAAAAAACAGGTTCTAGAAAACATTGGCAAAATGTAGAATTTGTAGAAAAATTCACAAACAAAATGTCACATTCACACTTCACAGTACTTTAGACAAGCCGCTAGTATTGAGCTCCATACATCTACGAACAAATCGCAGTCCGTGTTGGTCTCGAGAAGATTGTTGAGCGCTGTGATAGAAAAGGATGGACATAGAACATTTCCTACGTGTTAGAAAAAGATAGACATAGAGTTTTGCGACATTTTGCATTGATGCTGTTCCTATTAGTCGCATCGTGATGTTATATAGCCTTCCTCGATTAATGGAATATCCAACACAAAAACCATTTTTCAATTCGGATCAGCAGTTCTTGAGATTAGCGCGTTCAACCAAACTAAAAATCAAGTTCTTCAGCTTTATAGTTTAGTATAGATTATTATTTATTGTAAGTACTTATCTTTTCTGTTTTAAATAACGCTTAACTATGATGACAGGTACCGGAAGCGATCAGGAAATGCCAGAAAGCTGGCATCACCGTCCGCATGGTAACCGGTGACAATGTCAACACGGCCCGATCTATCGCTGTCAAGTGCGGAATTCTCAAACCGACCGATGACTTCCTTATTATTGAAGGCAAGGAGTTCAACAAACGCATCCGAGACACCAATGGAGAGGTAACTAATCCTTATTACAACACTTACTACTCATGAGAACAAATATTTGTGTGGTGAACGTAGATGTTTGTTCTCTGTCTAGGTGTTATATTGTATTGTATGTATATTTACCAAAAAATATATTTAATTATTAAACTATCTGGTTCCCATAGCACAAGCTCTGCTTAGTTTGGGGCTAGATAGTGTTGTGTGGAGTGTCTATAATACATATTTATTTATTACAGCCCTTTTGTTCTCTGTCTAGGTGTTATATCAGCTATTTGGTCCCCATCATACAAGCTTTGCTTAGTTTGGGTCTAGATAGTGTTGTGTGATTGGTCCACGGTTTTTTTTTTCTCTTTGTTGAACAAAGCTTACAAAGATTATCATCATCATCAGCTTGAAAGGTCCTCTGTTGGACATGGGGTTCCCCTATACATTTCCAGAACTTTTTTTATTAACCATAGAATCGACAGCAAATAAATAAATTAAGTTCGAACAACACGTGTCAAACGTCACGCAAAAAGGGCCCGCCAGCGGTCTACTTGCGGAAACCAGTCCGCACCCCAAGTGCGGATGATAAATTTGCTATTTTTTTGTAATAACACTCGATTTTTTTTGCTATAGCGTTGAAGCTTTATTGTATAGGCACAAAGGTACAAATTATTATGTTGGTTTCCAATAAATAATTATGTTGTCCCCAGTATTGTATATATTATGTTAGTTTCCAATAAATAATTATGTTGTCCCCAGTATTGTATGTATTATGTTAGTTTCCAATAAATGATAATGTTGTCCCCAGGTCCAACAACTGCTATTAGACAAAGTATGGCCGAAGCTCCGCGTTCTGGCTCGTTCGTCCCCTACCGATAAATACACCCTCGTGAAAGGCATGATCGAGAGTAAGGCGTTCGACACTAGGGAAGTGGTCGCGGTGACGGGTGACGGCACCAATGACGGACCTGCGCTCAAGAAGGCTGATGTTGGCTTCGCTATGGTGAGGACCCGCCTTTACTATCTATCTGGCCTCTAGCTCAGTTGGTAGTAGCTCTGCCTTCTGCGCCGTAGGTCGTGGGTTCGATCCCCACCGAGAACAAATATTTGTGTGGTGAACATAAATGTTTGTTCCCTGTCTGGGTGTTATATTGTATTCTAAGTATGTATTTACAAAAAAATATGTATTCAAGTATTATATCAGCTATCTGGTTCCCATATTACAAGCTCTGCTTAGTTTGGGGCTGGGTAGTGTTGTGTGAATTGTCCACAATATTTATTTATTTATTATTTATCTATAGCAAATTTCTGGCACGTAAGGCTGAACATCTGTATGCCTCAAGTTGATGGACGCCGGGAATTGCATCGCAGGGCACGTTCCTGACGTGCGTGACCTACGAGGCAATGCTTTATAGACGATGGTTACCACTTAACATCAGGTGGCTCGTTTGTCTATCTTTTACATTAAAAAAAAAGTTGGTCATATGCTAGTTCTATCAGCTAGTTGTATATAAACAAAAAACTTCCTGTGTTTTTTTATACATAGTTCTTAGTTATAAGTCCGGAATGGAGCCAATGTCGCGTTAGTGCCGAACAGTCCATAAGAGTTATTCGTCGAGTATGATTAGGATCCGATGGCGCAGCGGTCAGCGCAGCCGTACCAAGGGGAATGTCGCGGGTTCAAATCCCGCTCGGCTCTCAACTTTTGGGACATTATAAAAATCTTTGTGATTTCCTTAACTGTAATAAACACTTTAAAATCAATAAATGTAAATAAATAGTTTTAAAATGATTATAATATCCACAGGGTATCGCCGGAACAGACGTCGCTAAAGAGGCTTCCGACATCATCCTAACAGATGATAACTTCAGCTCTATCGTGAAGGCTGTGATGTGGGGACGCAACGTGTACGATTCTATCGCTAAGTTCTTGCAGTTCCAACTGACGGTCAACATCGTAGCTGTTATAGTGGCCTTTATCGGCGCCTGCGCTATTCAAGACTCGCCGCTCAAGGTAACCTATCTTCTTAACATTTTTAACCGACTTCCAATCAAAAAGGAGGAGGTTCTCAATTCGGTTGTATTTTTTTTTATGTTTGTTACCGCATAACTTGGTAATTTGTCAGCCGATTTGAAAAAATATTTTTTATCTGAAAAGTACTGCTTCCAGATTGGTCCCATTTTAATTTTATTAAAATCGGTGTTGACATTTTTTTTAAAATATTTTTTTTAATGTTTATGTAAATCCACCTTTAATAGAATGCTCCTAAACGCTCTAGAATGTTCTTTTATTTGTCTGATTGCAGGCTGTACAAATGTTATGGGTGAATCTTATAATGGACACGCTAGCGTCGCTCGCGCTAGCCACCGAGATGCCAACTCCCGACCTTCTGCAGAGGAAGCCTTACGGACGCACCAAGCCGCTGATCAGTCGCACCATGATGAAGAACATCCTGGGACAGGCCATCTACCAGCTATTCATTATCTTCTCACTACTGTTTGTCGGTCAGTGCTTTTAAATGCCACTGTTTTTTTGGAAGAAAATTAAGTGTCTTCATGATTTTAATCCACAGGCACCGAAGATGTCCTCTGGTCCTGGAATTTGCATAAAGCATCTGTAAAGCTAATGCTATTTTTATACAAAGTCTTGTCTAGGCCCTCATGGGGTTTTGATTCACTCGATCGCCTTTCCAACATCTCTTCTGTATTCTGTGGTGGTTCCAGTAACACCGGCACCCTTCAAACCGAAACAACACAGCAATGCAGCTTCACGACACCAATAGGCATGGTGGTAGTACTTCCCCGGACGAGAGCTCGACTACTATTTATATAAAAGCGAGCAGTGTATAGTCTAATGTGTATACTTGTGTACTAATCTTATATTTATAAAAGAAAGTCGTGTTAGTTACACTATTTATAACTCAAGAACGGCGGAACCGATTTGGCAGAAAATTAGTGGGGAGGTAGCTTAGAACCGGGAGAAGGACATAGAATACTTTTCATCCCGAAAAAGCAACGGGAACGGGGTGTTAGGGGAACGGGCGAGCGAAGCCGCGGGCGGCCACTAGTAATGTATATTTGCACCCCGCAGGCGACAAAATGCTGAACATCCCCTCGGGGCTGGGCAACCAGCTGAGCTCGGAGCCGACACAACACTTCACAATCATTTTCAACACGTTCGTGATGATGACGCTATTCAACGAAATCAACGCGCGCAAGATCCACGGCCAGCGGAATGTCTTCCAAGGACTCTTCACCAACCCTATCTTCTACTCTATATGGATTGGCACTGCGGCCTCGCAGGTACTCTCACTCTCTTTCTCTCTCTCTCCATATTTCGCGACAAGTCACTAGTGGTGCATGGATTTTAAGTGCGCCTTTAGGATATAAGCTACTAAAGAATTCTTTTTTTTTAATTAGTTTTCATACTTATATAATTTCTAAATAATGTATCTAATAAGATTACGATCTAGCCATAATGTAGGCTAATGAGCAATTTTATGCTGACTTAAATTTCTACATTGTTATTCTAAGAATGTGTCCATAAGCACATTTCTTATTGTTTCTATTCACTTAAGGGGGAGATACTTAGTTGTTGTGTTCTTTAAACGTAGCACTAGTTAACACTTCAGTCAAAAGGAAAACCTTTTGAGTAAGTGTACTAAATAATGATTCCAGTTCAGACACTTAGACACAGACTCAGACATTCCGACAGATTCAGATGACACAGTATTTTTGAGGAAATGCCTCAGAAAAACTTATTTAAAATAAGCACAAAGGGGTGATGATAAGCACTGCATTCCAGGCAAAGTGATGATGATAAACACCGTGCATTCCAGGTTGTGATAATTCAGTTCGGAGGCATGGCGTTCAGCACAGCTGGCCTGTCGATAGACCAATGGCTGTGGTGTTTGTTCTTCGGCGCTGGAACCCTCGTGTGGGGACAGCTGGTCACCAGTGTACCCACGCGCAAGATACCCAAGAACCTATCGTGAGTATCGACCGTCTTTTGAACCAGTGTGGTGAAAGATGAAAGATTTTAGTGCCGTAGGTCGTGGGTTTGATCCCCACTGAGAACCGAGCCGTTTGTTGCCTGTTCTTCTAGGCTTGGTCGCGTGGAACTGGCACCTAGACTCACCTAGCTTTAAGACGTTTCAAAGTGATTCTTAAAATTCAACTGAATAAAGACTATTTTGATTGATTGAACAAATATTTGTGTGGTGAATACAAATGTTTGTTCTCAGTATTGGTGTTATATTGTATTCTAAGTAAAACAAAAAAAAATGTATTTAAGTATTATATCAGATATCTGGTTCCCATAGTACAAGCTCTGCTTAGTTTGGAGCCAGATAGTGTTGTGTGGATTGTCTACACTTTTTTTTGTCTACAATATTAATTAATTTATTATTTTATAGTACTGTTTTTTACGGAAAGTATCACGTGTTTTTCAAATCAGTACCCGAAGTCCGAGTTTTGCTACCACATTTAGTTACCAAATGTTGTTTTCGTTTCGCCTACGTGTCTCTGTCATTTGTATGTAGAAAAGATGAGACAGCAAAAATACGTGACGTAGTCAGAGTTGTTATCTCATAATTTTTCCATGCAAAAGAGAGAGACACGTAGGCGAAACGAAAACAACATTTGGTAACGAAATGTTGTAAATGCACTGGGACTTTGGGTACTGATCAAATTATTTATTTTATGCCACCCAAGTATTACACAAAGATCATTTACAAGTAACAATGACATAAAAATTGCATATGTTTTAGTAGCAAGTGCCATTAGAACGCTGGTCTGTTTTTTGGTTCTTTTTTCACACCCCCCTTATTAATAAAACAGATGGGGCCGCGGGCAGCCGGATCAGGAACACAACCAACCGGGCCCTGATTACGACGGCGAGCTGGACAAGAAGCCACGCGCCGGACAGATACTCTGGATACGAGGCCTAACGCGCCTGCAGACGCAGGTACGAACGGACACGGGGTACAATGGGGTCCTAGGGGGCAAATAGTGGGGCAATGGGGGGCAAATTTGCTGGGCAATGGGGTACAAAGAGCGGGGCAATGGGGTACAAATAGGGGGCAATGGGGTACAAATAGCGGGGCAATGGGGTACACTTGGGGGTCCAAAAGACTCAAACGGGTGCGGGTGAAGGGGGTACAAATGGGGGTAAAGGGTGACAGATATGATAGATTACATAGTTGGGTATGTTGTGAAAAATGGAAGTAAAAGAGGGGGTTGAAGTAGATATAAAGAAACTTCACAATTCACTGAAGCTGTATAAAAAAAAAAACAAGATTTTATTTAAATATATCACGATATATCTGTCTTAGGTATGGGCTAGTATCAAATCATTGGTATTAAGTTCGATATTGTAGGTGCACAAACAGTATGGGGCTTTTTGGGATCATTGAAAAAAATATGAACATTATGAGGGTATTTTTGTGGGATGTGTGGGGATATTCGTTACACAGGCTGGTACATAATTGTGGGAATCTATGTGGTTTTGTAGCACCCTGTATTGGTGAACATTCTGGGGATTTTATTTTGATGTGTAAAAATACTGTTGAGTGTATAATGTACGATAATGAATTTGTTGTTTTTTATTAAAAGTTATTTTTGGTTTTGGGTCTGCTAAAAAGTTAGTAAGGACTTTTTATGGAGACAATTATGAACAAATATAAACCACTTAACAGTATTTTTTTAAGCTTTAGGCCTTAAAGTGCATTATAATTTTTTGTATCAGAATATTAGCTTTTATTTGGCTTAAAGAAAACATTTATTTACGTTGATAAAATTATGTAGTTATAAGGCCTAAGGCTTAATATTTTTATGTCTTCGATGCTATCATATAAACAGATATTTTCAGCTGTTCATGATAGCTTTCTAGACGTTTCTATGGATCTCAATTTTCTGTGTAATTTTACAGTATTCCGTAAACTTACTACAGGGAATGTTGTTAGTTAAACTTTTTGATCTGAATTATTCTATTAGGAGTGACAGAAAATTTCTAAGAAATTAATTGATTATAAGAGGGATAAGTTTTGAGTTTACAGCTAATCTGTATATCTATTTATACAACGTGAGTTTGAATTCATATGTTATCCCGAAAGGGGGATAAGCTACTCCTGAATGCCAACAGCATTAGTTCTATGACTTTTCTGAATCAGGACTTTTTCATTCAACAAATGGTGTGTAAAGTTTACGCCATGATTTTGCTTAAAAGCATGTTAGGCAACCCTATAACCAGCTGATTAGGTACTTGACCTCTGTTGAACTATGTCCTATTTGACACCCAAAATCTGCCATTGGCAAGTCAAAAAGCAATAAAAATGTATTACCGCCTCCTTTGAATCGTCATCCTAATTTTATAAAAATGGGGTCTGTTGGGTTCCGTATAATATTTTTCATGGAATTTATGTTCAAGTATTTATTTTGTTTATTTGTTGTATGATTCAGAACGAAGAGGATGTGATGCAATGCCTACACTCATTAAAAATTATTTTATTTACACATTGTAAAAAAACTAGTGGTAGGTACTTTCGTACCAAAACATATGTAAGACAAGTTTTATTTGTGTGATTGAGTGATAAACAACAAGTGCATTTTGCGACTACCTACTTTATGAAAATCTCCGACTTTGGCATTGCTTTAAGATATGATACGAGAAACTTAAATAAAGTACGTACAGAGTAGGTACCTATTTACTTTAATTTAATTCGAATCGAGAGCTTACGAAGTCATCATACACACGACTTACTTAACCCAATATTGGGTTAAGTAAGTATTTCATAATGTTTGTTTCGCCGTTTTTTATTTCAATGAAAACGGGACGGGACCCTAAAATTATTCGGCACTGTCAAACTTAGACAATTTGGTTAAATTGTCTAAGCTGTCAAAGGAAACCGAACTCGAAAATCTAAAAATAAACTTAGGCATTTCAGTTATTTTCAGTATTTCGTGGACTATTTCGTTGCGAGCGCATGTTGAAAAGTTAAACTCAGTGTACAAAAATCATTTAATTGTCGTAGGTATGGCCTACCTAAGTGCTTGTGAATAATGTGTGCAAAACCTACCTGTACCTAGTACTCGTAGTAGTACCTACCTATGTAGCTAGCCGTCTTCAGAACAGAGTGCTTATACCATGGAAAGCCAGTAAATTGATATGTACCTAGTTTGTAAGTTTTATTACTACTTACCTATTTACCAAATTAGCGCCGGCCCCGCCCAAGATGTAGGGTTTTCACACAAAATATTTTGTCAATTGATTATTTTTTTTGTATGGAAGATTTAGATTTCGTATTTCACAGAAATGTTTTCATAGCTTGTGCAAAACCATGGTCCCTATCACCACCTTTCGGGATAACATACGAATTCAAACTCACGTTGTATACTTTATAATAAAGATATATGTCAGCATAGTGAACAGGTCAACACTGCGGATACCTTGGGCATCCTAACGCTAAGTTATCCATTTTATATATACTTTTACTATTTTTGCATAATATACAAAACCGAAATACCACCATTTTCAATACTGCATCCATTATAGAATCGTATAGAAACTAAAGATACGCAGATTTGACACTTTGTTTCCGTGGTACAATACGCCGAAGTTTATATTATACGGAAGTTTATAAAATAAAAAAAAAGTACACCAAATAATTCCTAAGATAAATATCAACTCTCAAAATAAACGTACGATTACATTTATTTAATTTAAATTACGTTTTCCTTTTATTGTTTTTGTCTCTTTTTTATTTCATTTCGATACTCCTATCTTCTGTTCCTTTCGGAGTTTTTATTTGTACCTACACAGAGAAACACTTTACAGAGTAATGAAAGTAGTGATATGCTATTTTATTATTTGGCCCATTTTACAGTAGAAATTTATATTGTTCGGTAACTAATTTTACACAAATATATATTTTTGCCTTATAATACATATATCTGTAGATGAAAAAATTGGCAACCGAACAAAGCTACACTGGCAAACTTAGTTTTCCAAAATAACTTTCATTTCTTTCTCTTTACTACCTGGTTTCATGACATTTACTACTATCAACACGACAGTATATTATATTATTTTTATATATATCTATAATGTCCCGTATATATGCTTGTCTCTTTCTGAATATGATTTGTCATGAAACTGGGAACCCCGTTAGCAACACTAGATATAATACGCGTTTAACCTGCCATGCATGTATTGCCGTATCGCAGTCTGACAGTCTGACGCTTCCCGGTTTTTATATTATATATTTTTATATCTATCTTTACTTTACCTGAGTTGACTGTACCACCCTTACTATTGGCATGCTCTTGTAGGCTGTGACGATGTTACTTATCCCTCATGAACCCAAACAGTTACTATGACTTACCGATTATATTCACTAAACATTGAACCACATCGCGGTATGAATATGACTATTCACTATCCTCTATCTCTGTCTATCTTTTATTTAACTCTGAGTCATACTGACTGTTTGATTTTTTCACTATTTTTTATTATTTTTGTCTTGTTTTTGTTTTGTTATTTTTAAGAATAGTATTTTTGCTTGTGATACGCAAACCCGTACACCCTCGCTATGTACCGAGTGCGCCCTGGAGGCCGCAGGGCACGACTAACCCGCGTTTACCGACCAACAGTTGAATGCAGTAACCAACATTACAATAATCACATTTTGTTTATAATATTGGTTTGAATTTTGTTGATTTATGTACCGAGTTCAGTTACTGCTGTTGGTTATGACCGTACATTTGAGTGTGGAGTGGATTTTACTTGCAAAAAAATAATTTCAAAAAGGAACACATGAGCATGTCGCGTGCTCGATACTAACACAGATATAATCGGTCGTACCTTTCCTTTGCCGTTGTGTTGTCAGTGTTTTTTTATGTTTTGTTTTTATTTTGTTTGTGTTTTTTGTTTTGTTTTTCATTGTGAATGTTGTCCCTTAGACGTGTGTCGGGGTGTGTTGTCAGTCAGGTGGGTGTAAGCGTCAAACCAAGGGTTTATGTAGTGGCCTTGCGTTGTTCAAATTACTGCCTTTTTGTGTTGATTTGCGTTAGACCTGTTAGGCTTGATGTAGTGTCGATATGTAACTGTATATAGATGCGAGATGCCGCGGAGAAGGTAAGTATATACTGTACGTAGAAAATAATAACGTTCACGAGTGTTTTAACAAAAAAAATAACTAAACAGTGATTCTGTGCAGCTTCTAACTCTTGTTTTGGCGATATAATTGTGCAAATATTAAAAAAGAAACGGGAAATAAAAACGAAAATAAACAAGCGTAATATTCCACAATTATAAACCGCCAATAAGTAAATAAGAAAATAATTGGTTCCGTTCCTTCTTGGCTCCGGGAAACTAACAGAGATAAAATAACAAAACGCATGCTAGATGTTCAATGTGAGCCTATTCTCTAAATGTTACCGTCTAAATAACAAAAGCGAGCCACCACCATAGAGGCAAAATGGAATTTGTTAAAGTTCTGTGTAAATATCATTGAATGAGTAGGTGTGAGGTTGGTTGGTAGTGCACCGTGGTCCCTTTTCCAAGCATCTGTAGGATCACTTCCTTCGTTGTGTAGGCATTAGAAGTTCTTCAAGGTACGCTCGGTATCCTCTCTTTCATTTCCATTATGTTTTATTATTTCATTTCGTTCGGTTGGCACTCCTGGTCATATTCGTACAGACACGGCCGCGGGCCTTACACGCATAACGTACACAGTACACATTGTTCTTATTTTGGTTGTTTAATTTGTTTATGTTCTTTTCTTCCAAACAAAGGGGTCTGTTTTTCCGTGTTGGCCTGCTTGCGATGGGGTCAGATGTGGGACATGTTAATTTGCAATAATTTTGCTTTCAAATTATAAAAAATCAAGTAGACGTCATCATTTTTAAACACAATTATTTTTTTTCATTTTGAGAACGTTTTCAATAAAAATAAAAGACACATCTGTCTACAAAAAATAATAAGACTACGCTGTCAGGATGGTATAGATGCTGGGCAAGCTTATTCCATCTAAAAATCCTGTCCCCAGACACTGTAGCGTCCCGTAAGTAGGGGCATGAGTAATCACCAGTTGCCCCTGACGCTATATAATCATTTACAATAGATGCAAAGGCCTGTTTACATACCTACTACTAAAAATATTATTTATACAATAAAATAGCTATTTGATCATCAATACAGACTGAGCCCAACACATTTTTTGATCAAAGAATACAAGAGTGTTAGCCAGTTTTTGTATCTTACAATGTTTACATTCTCAAAATACCAGCAAAGCATTCAGAAACCAAATCGAAAACTCTAAAGTCCAACAAAGTTATAAAACCATGCTATAACTAAATAATATCCAGTGCAACACCGTTTAAAAACATGGCGGCAGCGGCAACCATTCTAGCTGAAAACTTCACGTTAAAAATGATGACGTCACACCACGTCCCATAAGCAACAGTCGAGATGACACGTGTCACATCTAGCCCTGTCAGTTGTAAAAGCGAGGCGTGACGGTAGGACGGCGTGGAATGGACCGCCGAGCCGCGGCCCCTAGAGCGGTGTATTTGGCAGCCGCGGCCCGTGCTCGAGACTGAAGTGTAGTGGCGGCTGCGGCGCCCGGCGCGCTGTCACCGGCGGATCCTGACGGTATACGCACACCCCCCACATCCAATACCCCCCCTCCCTTGCCTTTCTTTTAGACAGGACCTCCTTTTGTATTCCCCTGACCTTCCTCTTTACCCTCCTCCCTAGCCTTTCTTGTTGTTCTGCCTTCCTTTTAAGACAGAACCTCCTTTTGTATTCTCCCGGCCTTCCTCTCTACCCTCCTCCCTAGCCTTTCTTATTGTTCTGCCTTCTTTTTAGACAGAACCTCCTTTTGTATTCTCCTGGCCTTCCTCTACCCCTCTACCCTCCTCCCATGCCTTTCTTGTTGTTCTACCCTCCTTTTAGACAAAACCTTCTTTTGTATTCTCCCGACCTTCCTTTTATTAATCCTTCCGTATCCCTAATCATTCCTTGTCTGAGTATCTCTTCTTGACTACCTCTTTTGCCTCATTGAGGCGGACCCTTACGGTATACGCACACCCTTCACCCAATACCCCGTTCCTTGCGTTTCTTGTTATTCTCCCTTCCTCTTAGACAGAATCTCCTTTTATATTCTCCCGATTCCCATGATTAGGTATGAGGAAGGATTAAAGCAGAGGAAGGCTCTTCTCCTTTAATCCTTCCTTATCCCTAATCCTGGTCTGAGTATCTCTTCTGGACTACCTCTTTTGTCTCATGAGTCTTCATTACGACTTCCGAATCTCTAAAATTAAATTCCTGCTCTGAAATCCTTTGGGATCGGACCACATTCTGATCGTGTCACTGTCCTACCAACTGACTTTACGGTCGAACTCTCTTTTAGATCTCCTTTTGCGTTTACTTAATCTCTTTTCATGATAAAATACTCCCATATGTTAGAGCCAGACTTAACCATTCCTCTTGTCCTCATTTCCTTCCTTCTTTCTTTAACAGTTTGTTTCCTAGACTCCAACAGTCCTAATCCACAGTCATCCTTTGCAACTTTATCCTCTTAAGTTTGTTACACCCGTGTGATACCCCTCAGTTTGCCTTCCCATCCCTAGCGCGTAGTGTCCCCGTGTGCCATCGTTGAGATCATCGACGCTCGCTGTGTGGACGTAGATATTCTAACTATGACTTTAGATTCATTCAGCTCAAATCATAACCTCTACTTCGCTTGATGGTTTTAGTTTTCTCTTAACTTTAGAGGGCCACTCCATTCGCTAAGTAGAATTTTAGCCGAAACATATCTCATGAAATTCGGGTAAAATCTAAATCAGAAGTATTACCTACCAGTTGCAATTCAGATTATTACGGCATTACCATTTGCAAAATCTAGCAATAGATCGCTGCAGCGAATTCCGACAAAAATATCTTTGTGAATGAAGACACTGATTTGGTTTCAATGAGTTTGCTCATTAGTTGCGCTTTGGGCAACAAAACACCATTGCATTGTATGCGTCTGGATTCTACGCACTCCGTACAGTGAGCGTCGAATCTATCTACTTCATCTCTCGACACATGGCATCCTTCCACGGTAAACTAGACGACACTCGTGCGCTGTTCTAAAGAGGGGTCATAAGTGCCGTCAATTGTTTCTTTGATTCGCAACCCTGTTGGTTGTCCAAGAGGGTCGTCCTGGAGTGTCGCTGGTTTCCCGTACGCATTAGTTTGGTTGGAATGCTCCCTAGCATCTTCCGCGTGTCGTGTCACCCGGGCACTCCGTCCGTCCACCGGTCCCTCGTCGCTCATAGCTTGTGTCGTAGCGGTCGCCGATTCTATGCACGTCGCCATCGTCACAGATAGTTGCATGTTAGTCGGTACTCTGAATACAGACGTCGCACAAATCCACACCACACTCGGTCGGTACGCGGGCGTGCGGGAGAGAGGGGGAGAGAGGGAGTGAAACAATGAGGTCGCGAGCGAGGGTGTCGGGCGTGCGGGTGCCGGCATTGGTTGGAGATTGGTTCGTTGCAGCTGCGCGTGGTGCGTGCCTTCAAGTCGAAGCTGGAGGACCTGGAGGAGCGACTGTCGGCGCACTCGGCGGCCGGGCTGCGCTCGCGGCTGCGCGGCCCGCCCAGCGACCTCGCCTACATCGACGACGACGCGCCAGTCGCCGCCCGCGCCGAAACCACCATATTCTGAGCACCGCACCGACCCAACCCAACCCAAGCAAAGCAAAGCCCGCTTTACAACGCGACACGTACTTAACGCCGCAATCTCCCGCGTAATCTCCACCCCGAACAGATAGTTTAAGATTAATTAAGTGTTGAAGTTTATTAGGTAGTTTAGTGTTCACTAGGCCCGTCGTCTGCCTGCGCGCCCGATCGAATCGCGTCTCAGCCGGTCAGCGGTCTCACCGACACTCGATCGGTAGTGTCGGGATTGGGACCCTTTTTTAAGTAGGATAACGACTCTTTCTCTGATCATTAAATGAACACTGCTATTTTAGAGAGAAACGTATTTGTACATAAGTTAGTCTTCGAAGTCTTTATGTATATGAGAGCGGTGATATTTTGTATAGGAGATGAGAGAAATACAACTTTAAACAATTTAATCTTTTTAAATCTTTAGACTTCGATAATATCTATGAGAATACTTTTTAAATTTTTCGAATTTCGACTTACTTAGCTTTTTGTGTAAGTAGATAAGGAGTCTGTTGTGAAAGAATTTAGGGGTACAGCTCGGGCAGCTTGCGTGTTTTATTTCATAGTAAATTTTGGGACCATTTTATCCTATCGTGACTACTTTGACGTATATCCAGAGTTTGCCTTTCTAACCTATTTAATATTAATCTATCGTATCATATTGTAGATGCCTAAAGTTTAGTATGAATGAGACACCTCACGCTTAACTGAACATCAAACGAGAGCTCTTAACTTAAAAGAAAATGTATTTATCTAAAAAATAATAACTTGGTTTTTGCGATTGTTACGAGAAGTATTTACATTGAATAAATTTTAAAGCAAATTCCATAGCATTTTCTTTCGGCACTCGTTTAGTTATGGTGGGGGTCGCCGATTTCTAGCAAAATCGCTCTATTTCAGATGTTGACGGTAAGTGTAGGTCTGACTCGCATAGGGCGATGCCTTGTGAGTATGCTCTGACGGCGCTAACCAAACCGTGTAGGTACACGTCCAATATATAACGTTCGTTACTTAGAGCATGGGATTATCGATGTAATGCACGCTGATTGACCAGTCTATGTGTTAATGTCTTAAATATTAGCCATTTTGTATTAAAAATAATTGAAAGCCATTCACGAACTTCGAGGAGAGAAAAGAGCGGCCATTTTGTGATGCACTGGCACGACAAAATGGCTGCTTCATCGCGTAGATTGTAAGTACTGATGAATATTGTTTTGGTACAAATGTTGCTCAGTGAATATTGTTTTATTTAGTTTTTGCTTCGCATTTATCGTGTGATCATGCTTATCTTACAGTGTTTACGCATGTATAAGTATCAGTGAGTATGCACAATTTGTATAATTTCTTTTTTTATTAGGTAGAAAGCTTCTGATAACATGTTGTTTTTTGTATTTTGTTATGCATATTGTCAGAGCTTCCCAAGTGGGTTTTATATCCGAATTTTATTTACTTACATTTTATAACAGTACTCGTACAAGTAATTTAAAAAAGAGTTGTTAATGCTTATCAAAACTAACACTGTATCTAGTATTAAAAACATAGAAATATAAATTAAAAATGCACATAAATTTAAATCTTTACTACTACACCAAAATAAGAACAAATTTAGTTAAAATAAAAAGTATTTTCCGTCAAAAAATTTATATGCTTTCGATTTATGTTTTTTTTCTTAATTTCTTATTATAATTAGTTAACTCGGTTGTGTATGTACTTATATTAATAAGTTTGTTTCGTAATAATTATAATTTATTTTGAGTTATAATAATGTAAAAATTACGTACATTTTATTGTTAAAAACATACTTACCGGCACAACCACTTTAATATTTAAATTCATAATAATAATTAAAGTATTTATTTGACGCAACGTGGTTATTTTATTTTCCTGGAATCACTATTATCACTCATAGAACGTAAAGTATTGAAAAGCTAAAGCGCGGAGTAGCTCACATACCGGATTTTTTTCATATTTTTTCTGCGTAGATGTAGAGTTTCAACACGATACTTTAAATTTTATAATTATTTTATTATATTTAGTATGCTACTGGATGCCCTGGACCCTACCCCGCTAGATTGAATGCCCCTATCCTTACAGTTAGGCACTAACGAAACTGCTTTTACCCTTTTTAAGCTACTAGCTACTATCTCACTCGTAGCTTGGTATTCTGATGAGTTAGTTCGGAATGCCACTCACTATAGACTTGTAAAGCAGTTTGGTTACGGCGTACTCTCAGCAGCGTCGTACATCGCTAGTGAGGTTGGGGGGCGCTAGACTGACGGGACGGTATTATTTTGCAGCAAAAGGCGGACATTTTGGCCGGCCGCAGGATATTTGTCAATAATTATTTGGCGGAGCATCGGCGGATCAGCGTGCAGTCAGGGGGAAGCTCCCTTCCCGCCCTCAGTCCCGTCTCGCATCAAAGCGATCAATAAACAAACAAACAAACAAACCTACAATCAATATACAATCAATGATTATCGAAATATAAACGTCGCTGACAGATCGTCTGTGACAGACTATAACACTTTAGAACTAGAACGTCGTATAACAAGACGAGCAGAGGCTAGGAACAACGACGATATTATAACTGCCATTAATACAAAAATATTCTAAATTATAACCGTTAAATCTTGCTAAAAGTTTATTCAAAATTTTCTAAATTTAACATGTAAATGAGTAGATTGTTTAATTGATTAATAAAATATGTTAGAGTAAGTCAAAATAATATTTGCAAAATTATATAGATTTGTAACTATGGTGCACCATTTACTTAGATGGAGTATATTAAGAGTTTTAATGATCTGTTTTATACCGGATTTTATGAAAATATATTTATTTCTACCGTTGATACGTGAATAATTTTTGTAAATAATTCTATTTTCAAAAATTTCATCTTCTATATTTTGATTGAAGTTTATGTGTTGTGCTAAATAGAAGTATTTAATACGAATAAATTCATGTGCCATTTTTATATTTATGAAAAAATATAAACTCACAATTTGTGCTACTCAAGTGCTTTTATAAACGTTTTTAATATTTAAGGAAGATATTTAAATTTGCTTGTTATTATTTGTTTGTTTGTGGAAAAGAATGCATTTTTATATAGATTTTTCAAGGTTTTGATATGACAATGTTTTTAGTGTTTAGATGAATGTTTAATAGTAAACGTGGTGTGTCTTCGTAGTTTATCATCTGATGAATTGGTTCAGAACACAAATATTGAGTCAGATGATTCGCCTCTGCTATTGTTTCTTTATATTTCACCACTATATTATTTATTTAGTTAAAAAGCTCTGCATCCAATTTAAATCTTATATATTCAGCATTTTATATAAACTTTAAACCTGCATGAAGTACCTAAATGATTTCTTATTCTCTTAAATGTTTTCAATATGATTTCTCTGTATAATCCTAGTTTAGATTTAGTATATCTATCTATACTGTTTGTCTGTCTGTCTATCTGTCTACCTATCTGTGTCTGTCTACTCTACACTACACACGAGCACCCTATAGTCTTCCAAACTATACCTATATTTTCTGTTCTTCCTTCCTATCCTTCAATTTCCAAAACATCGGATATTATCAAGCAAATTTAACTATCTATAAAAATGTGTTTTGTGAAAAATATTAAACTCTGTCTATGTGATAAGTATATTTACTAAAATATTTAAATATAAATTCATCTTTAAACGCACTTCGTGTAGTGAAAATCGTTTGCCTGCTACTATAAGATTTAGCTGATAGATAAAAATATAAACTCGTGTCGTGTACACGCTAGAGAATAAACTTTCAAAAAATAATATCGCTTAAAGTAGGTCACGCCGTAATATAGTGGATTAATCACTAAAGCATGATTTATAATAACTTAACAAACCTGGTTCACGCTCTAAGCTTGTTTTTAACTCTTAGTAATAAAGTATCTATACTCCAAAGTTACTTTGATTTCACCCAACCGTGCCACGTATGGGAGAGCCGCATTCTAAGGTAACACGCAACATGTTGGTGTTATTTGTTGGTCCATATATGTTGTATCAGCCGACACTGGCTGGATATATGTCGTACGGTCTAGTTCGATGTTAGATCTCGCTTAGTGCTTACACGCTCCTTGGTATTATAAATTTTACGTCACGTTGTATGATAGCATGTTTATTATATATTGTCATTGTATATGAGGTCTATATTTGATCAGCTAACTTTTATTAACTAACCTTATATGCTTTGACTGTATGTAAATAGTTTGAAACGCTTATCTTAGAAACGCTATGTAAATAGAAAGATAAACGTCCCACTAAAAAAAATAAAGGAAATATACGTCATTGTTTGCTTTTGTAAATAGGTATCTAATGTAGCTTGACATAGAATAGTTTATCGATTGACATCTGGTATGTGAGCAACTACGTCGATGAAAATAGTGTGTGTGCTTCACTAGATAATAGTCCGCATGATAAACTAAACAACAGACACGAGTGATGTCACAAACTCACACACGCACAAAAAACACGATTCAAAGAAAAATATCTATATGCTTAGAAAAGTGGATCCCGTCATCAATGTTCGATGTTTGTGTTTCTCTTTAGTTATTTCTGTTTTTACTTATTATTATTTTGTAAAAGCAATGGAGCCCTGGATGGAAATATTGGAAAATTAGTCTGTAAGTGCACACCCCATGAATGTGCTTATTAAGGTACCTTAGGAAGACCCCTGTTTATTTTACTGTGTATCTATCTTCTCTCTACAAGTTCATTGCTTCGCGAGGCACACTGCTTCGTTATAGTCCCCGAATTCTATTTACTGTCTTTATACACTCTGGAATATATATTGCTATAATGTTACGGGCGAAATTCTATATATACGAGTATGACAAGTTTACCTTTCATTAGTTACCTTCCAATAATATATAGAATTGCGTTTGTAACAGCACTGCAACTATGTATATTTAATTTATTATTATCTATCTTTTTCTACTGCCAGAGCGAGACAACGCTCGCCGCCTCTTCACGCTCGTGGACCTTTTACTTCATGTTCTCGTTTTTATTTTCTTTTCCATGAAAACCCATTGCACACGGAAGGTGATAGGTGGCGAGCTCCAAGAAAGGTTGATACCGGTACCCTACAGCAAGACATCCACCGATCAAGCTGTAAGATTCTTAACAGGAGAAATGTTCCGCTGTTTCACTCACATTAATTTACTTTTCGTTTTTATATAATTTGTTTTCTACGATTTTTTGTTCGTTTGTTTTTATACTCTGTACTCTGTCTCTATACATCTATCTGTTCCCACTCTTGTATGTTTCGTTATGCTGACCTTTTGATTTATATATTACCTTTGCACATATAGATTACAAATCAGTAAGCTAAGCTTGTTTAGTGTAAAATGTATAAATATTAGGTCGGTATACTTGCATGTTCCCAAATGTATAATCATTATTGTGCATGGACCCTGCATGTGCTGTTTAAATCACCCTGTCTATTCCTAGGGGAACCCAAAGGATTCATGGACGACATTGGTCTGCGGAATTTACAAGGATTTTGGGGTGAAAGAGGACTATGTTTCTATTTGTGTCGTTCGACCTACTTCAGGCAGCTGTTACTGAAGTTGGTTCAATTCAATGTCGGCTGAAAATTTTTAATGACAAAAATCAATAGAGCTGGGGGCTAATTCTCGGGCCGATCTCGATCATTTTGCAATTTTATTTTATTGCTTCTTTTCACAACCCCGCACTTTTTGTACGTTTCCCGTATATCGTAGCTGTCGAGGCTTTTACGAAGAGGTCGTTGATGAATTACTCAAGGAAATCATCCATTCTCTCTTCGAAAAAAAGCAATAAAATAAAATTGCAAAATGATCGAGATCGGCCCGAGAATTAGCCCCCTGATCTAAACAAGATATTGAAAAATAATACAGTGACCAGAACAAGATGAAAAATGTCTCTAGTGATTTTGTGTCTGTATGTGGGATGTTTTTACTATTTCAGTGTGTTATCGATGTTCAATGTTTTTGGAATGATACTGCAAATGTATATACTATATTATTGTGTATATAAACTTGTGTACATAACAAGCGTGGGCACTAGGATTTTTATGTCAAAATAAAAAAACAATATGGTACTTAGGTTTTAAAAAACTATTATGGGGCGTTAGAACGACAGTTTTTTTGAATGTTTTAATAATTAACTAATTAATTTATTAGGTTTAAATAGATTTGAATTTGAGTTTGCATTCATACCATGGCATATTAGCGGTTTATTTTGTTGCCTCACTACTGCACCCATTCGTGGGGTGGTCAAAACTTAGAAACCATAAATTGTCATTGTACCATTCGCTAGGGTTACAAATTAATTTCATTTTAAAAATAATTCATAAAAAAGCTTTTAATCTCCTCTCTATTCATAATGGAGGTATAAAAAATTACATATTGGTGTAATTAATAAAGATCTACTCAAGTATTTGGTATCTTTATAGTTCTCAAATCTAATTTTATATGAACGTCATCATTGGCGAATCTTATATTGAAAATGTCAAAAGATTGAGCATTAACTAAATTTTGATATGAAAGTCATCACTGATGAGTCCTATATTGAAAAATTTAAAAGATTGATTATTATTCACTAATGTGTATTTTTATTGAGATGAGAATATACCGCTTTTATAAATAGCAAGGAATCAGGCTAAAAGTATCTTAATCAAATAAGTTCCGACTTGGTACTAGCTCCGCTGTAGTAGCTGTTGTTTATCTGTAGCTGACCACAGATAGAAAATAATTATTACGACGTCAGATTGGTCCAACAAGACGGAATGTTCTGTCTAAAGCTTGTACCGGGCTGAGGCCAGCTACATCGGATGTAGGACATGGGACGCGTCTGTGTGCTTATTGGGTAGCTAGTTGTAAAATAGGGTAGCTTCGCGTAGCTCACATAGGTTTATGTTTCAAATGCAGTCACAGTGTTAAGCATGTGACACGTACACAGCACAGATTATAATAACGGTGCAGTCTGTATTCAGAGAGCCAAGTTGCATGACGGTACCGCCACAGACCGAGATCTGTGACTGGGATTTTGAATTACCTAACGCTTTCTTGCCTACATTTTTATGGCTCGGTGTGCTTCAAACCTATTCAGTCTTCAAAATCTTTTACAGTCATAGGCTTTGGTTTCAAAAGAATGTGATTGGATGAAAGATTCTGAAGACTAACTCATTCCCCTGTCATGACAGGGGTATGGAAATATAATTTTGGTATTTGTGTTGCTCTGACATTCCCAAAAGGACATTATTAGTTTTCAGCTGTAATTCTTATAAGGTATATTATCTTGTTCTTTTGGGACGCCATCGATACATGGTTGAACTTGGGATAGCGTTTTGACGACATATTTTTAGTATACATTTCCTATTGACAAAATCAATATGATTAAAATGTTCTTGATACTTGAACAAATTGTATGAAATAGTGTGTCTATTTTATGCAAATCGTCTTTGACTTTGCCGAGCAAATAAGTGCTGCTTAGCCTCTTTTCTCCTTAAAATGAGTGGGGTTCTTGTGTATGTAGCATGAGGCACGTCAGAACGCTATCCCCGTCAGAGGTCCACGAATGCGCTCGCCGCGCCGCTGAGAGTGGTACTAATGGTGGGGGGTGCGCAGATCCGCGTGGTGAACGCGTTCCGGCAGGGGCTGGACTCGCGCGGCTCGCTGGCGGACGCGGCGCTGGCCGAAGCGCTGCGGAAGCAGACGGCGCTGTCGAAGCGCTTCTCGCACTCGTCGTCGATCGACTACGCGGACTCGGGCGCCGCGCGCGACAACCTGGCGCCCGCCGACATCGACGTGGAGCGCCTCTCCTCGCACAGCCACACGGAGACGGCGGTGTAGGCCCCGCCCCCTGCCTCCCCGCGCCCCGCGCCCCGCCCCCCTCGCCCGCCGCCGCTGCAGTACAGACGCGTACGCGTGTATGTTTCACCTGTTTGGTTACAATTGTGTACACTTGACGGTCCCGCGGACGCCTCGAGAGCTCGAGCGTGAGTTATTGTTAACTAGTGTGTTTAATTATTCGATTGTTTTGAAAATATTTTTATTATTATACGCGCGCGGACGCGGACGCGCGCGTCTGTTGAACAAATAAAAAATATTGTCTAATTATTAATTTTAGGTTAAGCGCAAGGGTGAGCGAATGGAATGTGTGGTTTTTGAAAAAATATAATAAAGAAACAAAAAATTCGCATACCATCGTGTCATCTATCACGGAATGAAATGTTTTATATTGCTTTCGTAGGGCCGCGGCGGGCGAGGCTGGCGCGACTCTTTTGTATAAAGTTATTTCATTTGTAGCGCAGCGCACTGCCCGCGCCGACCGTCGCCCGCCGCGACCGCCCTATACATACATACATATACATATATACCTATACATACACTAAATTATTCAACTATTAGTTAAGGTGTTTGTTATGTATAAATTCAATAACTTTTTTGTTCTTACGACCTTGTCCCCCCTAATCTAAGTATACATGTAAGTCATATCTCGAAGCGTAGATGCATCAGCAGGTGGGTTTCTGCACGAGAAATGGGAAAGTCGTTCTCGTGCAGAAACCGAAGTAGTCCACTTTGAACATCTTCGAAATGTTTAAAATAGAAAATAAACATTAAAAATCGTATAGCTGAAGGTATTCATTTGTAATGCTAGTCTCTTATGAAACAAATACTAATCATTCAATTATTATAATGTACTTGATTATCGATAATACTTCAAGTTTATTAACAAGATATAGTCTACGATGTAACGAATTGATTTCGGAATTTTTTCTCTATGAGCAATAGCGGGAGGCAAGCGTGGCGGGGGTCGCTGGCCCCGTACGAACCGGCCGCGCCCGTACGAACCGACCGCGTCCGTACGAACCGCACCAGTCCGTACGGACCGGCCGTGGCGTAGGGGTCAGCGACCGCGTCTCGAGCGCCTCCGCTCAGACATAGGCGACGTAGGATCGCAGCAGTGGCATTTTCAACTTATAACGTAAGAAATGTACTTAATCGACTTAGTGAGGAGTTGAAACGAGCATCGCACGAGAGCGGCCGCCGCGAGCCGCTCGCCGCCCACTTGTTTTAGTAATACGAGTATTATAAATAAATGAATCGGACGATCTAGCGGATCGACGATGTTCAATTTTGTATAGAACGTTTCATAGTAGCGGTATTTGAGAGTTGTTACGTTTTATTTGTGAGGTTGGTAGTTAGGCGCGTTGACTAGCCGCCGACCGACGGACGGACGGACGTTCGTACGGGCCTACTTACAGACGTTCGTACGTACGGACGTACGAACCGATCCGTACGGACCCGAGGGGCCGGGTGGCAAGACTAAACTATTGACAAACTATTAAACAATCTTGTAAGTAATTAAGTATTAGCTTCGAATCGATAAAGCCTTTTTAAAAATTAGTTAAAAAATGAAAACTATTGAAAATTCACAATGTTTAATAATAATATTAGTTATGATTTCAGTGAATAGGAGGTCATGTTTTGTGTAATATATAACTTGTTTCGTTGATATTCGTTACCGAGAGTTTCCCAATGAAAGACATAAATAGGTAATTAGAAGTCTGTACGTTTCTCTAAGAGGCGCAGGCGACCAGTCGGTGCCCTTACCTAACAGTTAATTGTTTGACACGACAGTCTGCCACTAACCATTATAGGTGTAAGTCCCATTGTTGTATTTTTCGTCTCACAATAAATGAAAATCTATTTTATTGTTTTTAAAACTGTAGTTTCATTTTGAACTAACCCCTTGAAGGTAAGTCAATGCAGAGGAGGATAAAGTAAAAAAAAATAATAGTTGAGTATGAGCTAGTCAAAGTCAAATCTTTATTTATTCAGTGGTGTCACAAGGATCACTTTGAAACGCCATAAAGCTATGCGCCAGTTCCACGCCTAGAAGCACAGGCAACAAACTATACGGCTTGGTTCCTACCGTTTTTTTAACCGACTTCCAATCAAAAAGTAGGAGGTTCTCAATTCGGTTGTATTTTTTTTTTTTTTTTTTTTTTTTTTTTTATGTTTGTTACCGCATAACTTCGTCATTTGTGAGCAGATTTGAAAAAATATTTTTTTATCTGAAAGGTACTGCTTCCAGATTGGTCCCATTTTAATTTTATTAAAATCGGTGTTGCCATTTTTTTTTTAAATAATTTTTTTAATGTTTGTAACTGCATGCCTCCGTCATTTATGAACCGATTTACAAAATTATTTTTTTATTTGGAAGGTTATTCTTATGTCCAGATTGTCCCAAACAAATTTCATTAAAATCGGTTTAGCCGTTTGGCAATGAAGTCGGTTTCTCAAGTTTTTTAAACTTATAATTATTGTTTGATCCTTTTACAAAACAATAAAATAATAGTAGCGAAGTTCTTCTGTGGTGCCATTCCAACTTAGTTCAGACAAGATCCAGTTTCTGATTGGGTTCATGTCTATGAGCGGATCGATTAAACTTTAGGAAAGGTACCTCTTTGAGGTGCACAAAGAAATATTGACACGATAAGAAGGGCACCTAGATTCTTTTAAGATATTCTTTTAAGTTCTTTGTGTCTAAGAGGTACATAGGTTTTTAGGTGTATTTACTACAACTGAGAAATGGTAATGCACAATTACTGAGCCATATTTCAAAATTAACTATTAACTAAGTATTAGTTAGAGATTGGATATAGATAGGACAAATAAAACAGACTTTATTTCTTATGATTTATATTACAACAGTCATCAATAACATAAAATTACAACTTATTTCTAAATGAGCTAACGCTTAGAACGAGATGAGACCGGGCGGGGGTTCGGGCGGCATGAAACCTGTGAGCGAGTTCGGATCTGAAAATAAATACAAAAAATATTAAGAGGTTTTCTGTTTACCACAATCTACTACCGGTGGTCTAGTGGCCTTCAGATCCTAAGTTCGCAGGTTTGAATCCAGTCGTGTACACGGATTTTTCTGTTCGGAAAATGTATGTACTAGTGCTCTCAAACGGTGAAGAAAAACTTCGTGAGGAAACCCCATGGCTCAGTTCTGCAGCTTAGTCGGCCTAAATGCATTAGCATGCAATTAGGCCGACTAAGCTGTCAGTATGGTATAGGTGCTGGGCAAGCATTCTTCTTCTTCCTGCCCCACTTTATGTGGGGTCGGCAGAACATGTCTTCTTCCTCCATTTCTTTATTTCAAGCATATTCTATTTAAAATCCTGTCCCAAGCACTATAGCAGGGGTGCTCAAACTTTTAGTGTCTGCGATCTACCAGAACATTTTTAGAAAGCAAGGGATCGACTAAACTATTATACTTATAGGTTGGTAATAAATTATATCTTAAAATAACGTTTTACTGCATTTTTAAATACCTCAGACAATACCAACAAAATTCTGATTGCGTTGTCCTGTGACAATCGGCTTAAAGTTCACTAATAATGGTTAGACAATAAGGCTACTGATGAGTGACTCACCGAACTTGTTGTTGTGATGCGGCATCGGCATTGGCATCGGCAGCTGTTGGTGGTGGTGTGGATGGAAGCGCTGCGCGCGCAGCAGGCTGGCGGGCGGCGGCGCGGCGTGGCGCGGCGGCGGCGGCGAGCCGGGCGGCGGCGGCGGCGGCGGCAGCGCGTCCCACAGCGACACGTGGTCGCGGTGCGTGGCCGGACAAGGCCACGGACAGCCTAGGCGACGGACCTTCTTGCGCTACGTCACACAGATACATACATGTCAGAGTCAAGACTCAAGCTGGGAACAAATTATCGGACGCGGCTGACAGCCGCGACTGATAAGTGTGCACAGTCAAACGGGACCTGGCTTGCCAGATTTCTGTCGGACGTCCGAACGCTCAAGGTTACGTCCGCGGCTTACATCCGATAGTTTGCACAATTCAATGTATATTCATTAGCTATAGATAGTGCAATCCATGAAGGCGCGCCCCACTATTCCTCCTAACCGTTTATTGTATATGTGTACAAGCTTCCGTCAATGTTTGAGTGTTATCGGTACACACTAATTACCTATGAGTGCACACGCACACTACAATGAATAGACTACGGTTCGCGACTGCCGCTCGTAGCAAACTCCTCGCACCCCGCGAGGGGCGCGTCTTCGTGAATTGCACTATCTATAGTTATATAACAGTCGCGGCTGTCAGCCGCGTCCGTCAGCCGCGTTCGATAAATTGTTCTCAGCTTTATTCTTCTTATTTAATGACATGCCATTTTGGAACAATTTTGCCAGTGTCAAGTGAGGATACATAATTAAATAACAGCCCTACTTTAACAACGCAATTTAAATTTAATCATTGCTTAAAGTTAGCCCTGTCACTGTTTGTCATTACCCAGTGGTAAGAGATAGCAATAGTTTAACCACTGTTTATCTTTTGACATATTTTTATAAGTAAGGCCATTAGTTTTTAGTTAAGTTAATTAGTAATCTTCTTCTTCTTAATTAATGGTATCTGTCCATTTTGGATTAATTGTGCCAGGGTAGAGTAGTGAGGATTATATAAATAAAATAGTTTTTAGTCAAGTCAGTCAATAAGCAACTACAAATAAAAGGAGGGGGAGGTTCTCAGTAAGATCTGACAATTACATGCATACGACAAGAAATATACTGAATACCTTCCGAACAGGCGGTTCCTCAGTATCGGAGTCCTGGCCTGGTTTGTATCCGTCTGCGAAGCTGACTCGCTTCACGTTGCGAACTTCCGCCAACGATTTACTGGAATACCAGAACAATGATAAATACAAAATTCTATATTAAAACAGAGCGTGTTCATAGCCTAAAAGTGCAAATGGTAACACTGAGAAACTGTCAAGTGAAAGTCATACATAGCCATTAGACTCATAGATGAATATACATAAAAAAAAAGTAAACAGGCCCTTGCATCTATTGTAGATGATTTAAATAGCATCAGGGGCAACTGGTGATTACACAAACCCTACTTGCAGGATGCTATAGTGCCTGGGCTTCATACCATCCTGACAGCTTAGTCGGCCTAATCCAAAGGAAAGAATAGTCAATACGTGCAGAGCTGACTAAGCCATGGGTTTCCTCACGATGTTTTCCTTCACCGCCCGCCCGTACATATACATATGCCCGAAACTCCTTCTGGGATTTCGGGTTAACCCATGTTTCTGTTGGGAGGAAATAAAATAACTCCTATAATCATGAGAACTAAGAAATAGTAACCTATAACACTCACGTCACTAGAATTCCTCCTGCAGCAGATTCTTCATTTTCTTGAGGTTCATCGTTCGCCACCTCTCCAAGAACTAAAATTTATTAAGATGTTGAAATCTGTACTAATATTATAAAGAGGAAAGATTTGTATTTTTGTGTGTATGTTTGTAATGAATGAACTCAAAAACTACTGTGCCGATTTCAAAAATTATTCCACCATTGGAAAGCTACATTCACCCTGAGTAACATAGGCTATATTTATGTGTTTATAAAATAAAAATCCACCCGTGCGAAGCCGGGACAGGCAGGTCTTTAACTATTTCTTAAAGTTCATAGTTTAAGATTCACGTCTTCCCGCATAAAACATCCAGGATTAAACTGGCGCTCATAGCTTTGCTCTGATAATTCAATTCAATTAAATATTTTTATTTCAGACCTTATAAATACGACATTACAAAGTCCATAGTACATAAGAAAAAAAAACACACACACCTTAAAGCTAAATACAAAATAAAATAAAACATAATATAACTATAGCCCTCAGTACATACTGGTCAAGAGAATAGAACATGCGCTCTTGTCCAGTATTCTATAAAGAGACATTCAGTGTCCAGCTTCTCGGCATGATAATGGTTAACATAATGAATAACTGGAAATATGTCTTGAAGTGACTTTTATCACCAGTTTTTTTACCAGTAGTCCTAAGCGCCTGATTGATCCTATCGTCGAGCGAAGACGAGTGGTGCGCTACTGGTTTCATTTCCACCTCCTTCTTAGCCGACTCGCGAGAGAAGCAGTCTCCATACTGCAGCCGATCCGACGCTCCGTACATGTCCATGTATGCTTCGTCGTAGCTGTTGGAAAATCTAAATATATAAAACTCTTACGTTACTGACTGAATGACAATCAACGCACAGCCTAAACCGTAAGTCCTAGAAGCATGAAACTTGGGTATGTTAGTTTTATAGCATAGGGGTGCACTAAGAAAGGAAATCGGAAAATTATTTCCCTAAACGGAGAAAAAGAGGAAAAACTTTTAAAAGAAAAATCAACGGGGTGTAACGGCTACGGGGCGAGCGAAGCCGTGGGCATCCGCTAGTAATAAATAAATCCGTCAGGAGTATGATTAGGAGGAGTCTGACGCAGCGGTCAGCGCAGCCCCGTACCAAGGGGAAGGTCGCGGGTTTTAATCCCGCTCGGCTCTTAACTTTTTGGACATTATAAAATCTTTGTAGTGTGTGTGTGTTTTAGTTAGTGTAGTAAACACTATAAAATCAATAAAAAGGATAGACTTTGTTCCTCACCCAGAGTTGGAGTTTTCCGTCCTGTTGGCGAGACTCTGGATCTGGTAAACGATGGGACTCGGCACACTTTCCATGTGGAACTCTTCGCCTTGCTCCTCGCTACCTCCCGTCAGGACTATATTCACTTCGTTTGGCTTTAAACCTGGGGGTGGTAAAACACTCTTTATAAGACCTGCGTTGAATGTATAGTCGCCACTGGAAATTCATTGTGATGTTTTCCTCTGGGGAATGATGAGTGGCAAAACAAATGCATCTTAGAAACCTGATTTAAAACGTTTTCTTAGCATGTATCGTTTACCAGAGAAGCTTGTGACTATAAACTCGAGCGTTAGACTTGTAGACTTACTGTAAAACCGAACTGGAGCCAAAACTTCGAATTATCATACGATTTGTCCAATTTTACTTTACTTTGTTTATTTAAATATACATAAACTAGTGGCCGCCCGCGGCTTCGCACGCCCGTTCCCGTAACACCCCGTTCCCGTTGCTTTTTCGGGATAAAAAGTATCCTATGTCCTTTTCCCGGTTCTAAGCTACCTCCCCACTAATTTTCTGCCAAATCGGTTCAGCCGTTCTTGAGTTATAAATAGTGTAACTAACACGACTTTCTTTTATAAATATAGATAGATATAGATTAATATTGTTGTAACGGAATAATTGTAAATACCTACGTTCAGTCTGACACTTTACACATAGCGGTCTTATCGCTGCTAAGCGATAAGACCGCCTATTGTAACTACAAATAATTTTTAAGTTTTTTCTATCTATCCCGTGCTTGAAAGCCTGTTCAGAAAGAGAACCGTCGTGGCCAAATTGAGAACTAACGTTTCGATTTTTATATGGCAGCTCATCCCTTTCTTTCTGTCAGAATTTTGCATCATAAAAATTAAATAAAGGAATAGTACACTAGTTGTGATAGGATCCAAACGCAACAGACGCGCTATTGTATTGCACACTAAACAAAAAGGGTGATTAAGCACAGCAGCGCCCTCCAATCCCACGACGGTTCTCTTTCTGAACAGACTCTACCACAAAATTAAACTAAGCTATAATCGTATGGGTACTTACCCCATCGCGAGGGTCGTTGCGGGGGGTCCATGGCCGGTGCGACCTGGGGGCGGTCCTGCCAGCGAGACGGACGGGGGGTCACAGCCGGGGGGTCGGCGGGGTCACCGGCGCGCCAGTCGCACTTGATCTCTCCGCGCGTTCGCGACATCACCACCGTCTCTATGCGGCCGGAGGTCTGCTCGTCTGGTGGGGGGACGCGCTGCAATTATTTATTTAATCTTAGACTCACAGTTACAATATTGTTTATCTTAAGCTATTCGATGTATTTTATACATTAACCAATTCGAATCTACATTATGTCTTATTATATTATAAGGATATTATTATGAATCAGTGACAGTATGACGGGAATCAATAGTTCTGAGGGTTCTCCAGCGGCTAACCAACTCCCATGGTCAACCTGGAAGTCTCTTAACAGACTTCGGAGCCAGGTGTATAATTTAGTCAAATGAGGGTACTTCGACCACGCGGACTGCAACTGCTGAGCCCCACAGTCTATGTATCATTTGCTGTCATGCCCAAAGTGTCCTAGCACCTGCACGCTGAAAGATTTGACTGACGCCACGGTAAACGCTATTAATGTGGCCCATTTTTGGGTAAAGCACATATAGGGAAAAAATATTATGGGAACCATCGAAACGACGAAGAAGAAAAAGAATAGTTTTGCGTCTGTAACCAAGTCGTACATTCGATGCAACCAGTAGAAAAGTTCAACAAAATTATGATTTTTACTTTCTATTTAGGACAATAAACATTTGCACAAAAAAATTAATAGGTACTAAGTAGGACTAAGAGTGTAATCAGCCCCATTATCCGCAAATAAGACACTAGAAATATATATATAGGAATTTTGAGGGACGTTTTACGAGTGAGACTGTATGCGCCCAAACTTCCCCCCCGTAGTATTTCTCTATGGCCCAAACCTACAATGCCAAGTGTGACTCCTCACATGACTGATTTCATGATAATAACATATCTATGGTGAAAGTTTTTTAAGTGTAAATTATAAAAAAGCTTTTTTTTATAATTTATAGGCTAACGCTTGATCGCAATATCACCTGATGTTAAGCGATGACGCTGTCGACGGTTTTCGATATGAAAAAAAAAACATTTGAACTAACTTTTGATTTGATTTCATGCACTTGACGTAAGTTTTACGACATGCCGGTTTCCTCACGATGTTTTCCTTCACCATTTGGGAGTACTAACATAGTGCTCATTCATTTCATTATTGAACAGAAAAACTCATTGGCACACAACTGAACCCACGACCTTAGGATCAGAACCCTTTAAAAACTCCGTCAGAAACAAAAAGCTTTATAAATACCTGACTAGCAACATCACTCTGGTACTCCATAGCCATTTGCTCGTACATCTCATAGTTCCCCTGCTCATAATCCCCTTCGACTTCCATCTCTCCGCCCTTCGCATAGAGTTCACTATCGCCTACATGCGACTCGCTCTGCATCACATCATGGAAGTTATAGTTGGAGTTCTGTGATGACGGCCGGAGATGGCTGTCATCTTTCTCGTACGGTTTTACGCTTGTGATCGATTCTTGTGAAGAGCATTGTGAGTTGTTCTCGTCTGGATGGGGCTTTAGCTGCGGGGTGAGGGGGCGGGTGCATTCTGGCTCCTGGAAATTTAATTTTTTGGTTAATTTTTCATCCCCACATCTCGGAAAGTGTATTTTTGCTCTTCGATATCTGAGTGCAAAAGCCGTTTTTATCCGCTTTTTTACGCACAAGTTTGTGAATTCAAAACATCATTAAACCTATTTACTTCTTCTACCTCCTATCTTTTTTAATTTGATAAAAACTCAGACTCGGAACCTTCTTGTTGTGTTACTTTTATTTTAATTTGCTTTACGCGCACCATTTTCTTTTTTGCATATAGTAATTTCCTCTTTGGGATGAAAAGTTACGTGTTGCACTCGAGTGCAAAGATTTTTCCCTGCATCCACCAATTTGAAGGCATACAGATGTTTAGCCTCACGTGAAAGTAATTTCACACTACACTACCCCCCCCCCCCATAGAATCATCATCATCATCCACAGCCCGACTTCACCCACTGCTGGGTATAGGCCTCCCTTAGTTTTTTTTTATTTGGCAGGATCGAGGTAGATGGCACAAACTAAGGGAGGCCCCCAAAATACTAACCTTAAATTCATGTTCATCCTTAACATCCAATGGCTGAACATCTTCTTTTTCCTGAACTACAACAACCTCAATCTTCATCTCCTGTTCTACATCCTTTGCTTCCAAACTCTCTAACTCCCTCTTCACAACTTCCTTTTCTTCCTCCAACTTCTCCATTTCTTTCTCCTCCATTTGCTTCTTCTCTTCTTCTGTGAACCTCTCTTCAAATTCATCGGGACTGTTGACATCCTCAATTTCTTTTTTGATTTGTATACTGACGAAATCGTTCTGTAATTGATTCACGTTTATGATTTCTCTATGCATTTTGTTTGGGGAGAAAGTTTTGGCTGTTTCATCATCCGTCAGCCTTTCTGATTTCATGTTAAGGATAAGATCGTCTTCGTAATATTCCTGTGTGTTGGAATCAGAGCTGGATTGTTTCTGCTTGCTTCGCTTTTTTCTTTTAGCCTTCTTTTTTATTTTCTTTTTAGATTCTGAGTCAGAACTCGAAGGAGATGAGCTCTTTGCTTTGGCCTTTTTCTTCGCTTTTTCCTTTTTTAGTTTGAGTAGTTTTTTCTTTTTCAATTTCTTTTCTTTTTTCTTCCTTTCTGTGAAGACAAAGGTTTATTAGAAAAAAAAAAGTCATTACAGAAGTCTATCCAAACCAAAAAAATTGTGAGACATGATCAAAATCGCGTGATCCTTTCCTGTGGTGTAACGAAACTCATAAACTTCACTGTAGTCTTAGGAACGTGTACATAAATAAAATAAGAATACCTTTTTCCTGTTCATCCGCATCAGAATCTTCAAGTTTAGCTAGCTTCTTCTTCTTGAGCTTTTCTTGCTTCTCCTTCAACTTTTTAAGATATTTCTTGTTGAGCCGCTGACGCTTTGCAGCCTTGGACTTGCCTTTTTCTTTCTTCTCCTAAAAACAACGACAACAGTGTCAATATAATAAACAATGACAATACATTCCTTGAACTCATACTATTAATTGTGTCAATGCCTGCTTATATGTACTATGTGTGTAATCTGAATCTCGGAAACGGCTCCAACGATTTTCATAGAATTTACTAAACAGAGGTTTTCGGGGGCGATAAATCGATCTAGCTAGGATTCATTTTTAGAATAAGTCACTATAAAAGTGTTTTTACTATCAATTTTTAGCGCCATCTGTTGCTGAATAGTCGAACTCATGAGTTAGTGTGACGGAGAAGGCCATCTTTTGAACTACTACATAAACACTCGAGACACTTGTGTACTAAATATCATCCAAATCCATTCAGCCGTTATGGAGCTGAGTGGAAACAAATATACTTACTGGAACCTTTACTCAACTAGCTATAAGACGTTTCAAAGTGATCCTTAGATACAACTGAATAAACGATTTTTTACATGGCTCGCTCACCAACTAAAAGTATAAGAAGGATAAGAGAGTCCATACCTTCTTCATAATTTTCTTCGTCTTCTTCTTCTTCTTGTTGGGTGTTTCGTCCGCGCTCTCCGAGATGGAAGTTGAACGCTTTCGTTTACGTTTCACTTTCTCAACTTTTTGTTTTTTGCTACAAATAAATAAACAATTTATGAAGCTGGCTTCTTCCGACGATAAAAGTAACTAGACTTTAAATAAAAAATACATGCCGGCAAAAAGCTATACGGCCCACCTGTTGGTAAGTAGTAGGTATTGGTTTATGTCAAAAATAACACATCTCTGTCCAGAAGTGGGGCAGAATAAGCTGTATAAAAAATAGGCACCTCTTCTCAACTTCCTCTTCAACGTCAGACTCCTGGCTCCAACCTTCGGAACTCAGCTTCCCCTCGTTCAGTTTAACCTTCTTCTTCTTGGCAACTTCCGGTTCCTCTGTCGGTCGTTTCTTGGTGTCCCGCACGGGGGTGCTGCGAGGCGTTTCCGATTTAGTGGCGCCCCCTTCTACTTCCGGCCAGACCGCCTCCATGAATCTGTCGACAGATCCGGTACTTTAAATAAAGACCGGTTATTCTATTTAATAATCCTATTCATAATTTAAGCTCAACAACGCTGAATCTAGCGAAAACATTTGCTTATTTGCCAAGACCCCTATCGCTTACCCTCGTGAGATAAGTAACATTTGAAAGAACCCCTCCATTAAACGCCTAACTTAACTAATGGCTGGCCTCTCAGCTCAGTTGGTAGTAGCTCTGCCTTCTGCACCGTAGGTCGTGGGTTCGATCCCCACAGAGAACAAATACTTGTGCGGTGAACGAAGATGTTTGTTCTCTGTCTGTGTGTTATATTGTATTCAAGAATACATTTTCTAAAAAAATGCATATAAGTCTTATAATCAGCTATCTGGTTCCCATAGCTCTGCTTAATTTAGGGCTATATAGTGTTGTGTGGATTGTCCAAAATATTTATTTATTAGTTGGCACCCCCTTGTGATCGTTTTTTTTATAATATATTTTTTTTTATACAACTAGCTGATGGAACCAGCAAATGGCCCACCTTATGTTAAGTGGTCACCATCGCTTATAACACGATGGTTCGAGGGACTTACTTCTGGTACTCCCTATCCAGCACCATTTCGTCGCGGGTGTGCGGCGGCGGCGTAGGCCTCTCCTGGCTGTCCTCGGCTTCCCACTCGCTGGTGGCCAGCAGAGCGCTGCTCTCCGCCAGGAATGCGGCCGGGTACCAGCCGCGTGCTTCCGGGTACACGGCTTCGGGAGCCCTGGAATAGCACCGACAAGAGTTGAAAAATGCTTGAGTGCATTTGATATGATTATATTTTATTGATTTTATAGTGTTTACTATACTTAAGGAAATAACAAAGATTTATATAATGACCCAAAAGTTAAGAGCGGGATTTGAGCCCGCGACCTTCCCCATGGTACGGGGCTGAGCTGACCGCTGTGCCATCGGATTCTAATTACACTCGACGAATAATTTTTATTGGACTGTTCGGCTCGGCTCTTTACTTTTGGGACATTATAAAAATCTTTATATGAGTAATTCAATATGTGTAATTATTCAGATATTTTATCTGAGTCGAAATAGTATGTAATGTATTAAAAAAAATTCTCAAACGAAACCTGAACTGCCCTAAATGCGAAATCATCCATCCATATCTATAGTTAAACTAGCGGCCACCCGCGGCTTAGCTCTCCCCGTTCCCGTTACTTTTTTGGGATAAAAATTATCTTATGTCCGTTATTATCTTATCTAAGGTACTTCTCTAGCAATTTCCAGTCAAATCGGTTCAGCCATTCTTTAATGATAAATAGTATAACTAACACGGCGTTTTATTTGTTTTTATCCTGAAAAGGCAACGGAACGGGCGAACGAAACAGCAGGCGGCCGCTAGTAAGATACTTACTGATGTGTTCCATAGACGCTGTCAACCAGTTCCATCTTGCACATCTCCAGTTCTTCATAGACAACGGAGCGGTCTTTCACACAGTCACAAAGCTTAGGATTTTCGCACCACCACAACTTAGGTTCACCTCGACTCTCTCTGCAACGAAAACATAATACTTACCCACTTTCTCACAACAGTCTTTTAAAATATAATATATTTTTTTACTATTGCCATCTTTTACTACTAGGTAACGACAAACAGTGACAGGGTTATGTTTGAGCAAAGTCTCAAATCTATGTTACGATTGTAAGTAATCAGAGCGTCGTCAAAACGTTGGGGAATAAAGGTATGACAACTCAAAAGACGAAGCGTATGACGCCCCATAAAGGTACCTAACAATATCTACACTTACTTGTAACACTTATTCCTGTCATGCCTAAACAGTAAAGGCTGGCAAATCTTCATAACAAAGCTCCATGTCTCCAAAGAATCTACTGTGGCCTTTGACATATTCGCTGCCACGGGGCGCGGCGTTTCTATAGCACTCAACATCGCCGACGCACTTTTAGTCGACCTTTGACCCCTTTCGGTCGACCCCTGACTAGTTTCAGTCAACTTGCTTTCGCTATCCGTCGACTTCTGACTTTCAATCGATTTAGAACGTGACGACTTCTGACTTTCCGTCGACTTAGAACGATTTGACATCTGACTCTCAGTCGACTTAGACCGAATTTCAATCGACTTGTGCCTGCTTTCGTTCAATTTGGGACTGTCTGTCGGTTTCGCGATGCTTTCTCTCAACTTGGGGACACTCTCAGTCGACTTGTACCCGCTTTCTGTTGACTTGTATCCACTTTCTGTCGACTTGTAACCACTTCTGCTGTCTGTAGACTTGACGCTTTCAACTGATTTGAACCCATCGGAGTGGTCACTCCGAGTTGAATACATTTCTCGTATTTTATCATCCAGCTCAGGTGTGATTGAATCTCTTTCGTCTTCTTTGGGAGACATATCGTATTCGACTAAAGCTTTGTCTTGTGTCACATCTTCGTCAATATCTTCCTGTTTAATTTCAGCTATTACAGATTCTAAAAACGACTCATCCATTGGATCGTTGGAATTACTATCATCGTGATAATCAAACCTTATTGGCACTGGAGAGTCATACAGGTTTTTTTTGTGAGTTTTAATTTTAGGTGCTCGTTTAACGATTTTTTTTACAGTAGCACCTTCTGCAAACATGTCTAAAGTTTCTTCGTCATCGTTTTCATCTTCTATTTCGAATTTAAAAGAGTCTGTCACAGGCTGTAGCTTTTCTATTTTGGTTTCGATTGGGAGTTCAACTATCTCTTTCAGTAAATTCTGTTTAAGTAGCTCTATCTGATCTACGTATTTCGCATCTGGAGTAGTTTTGAGGTCTTTTTTGTCTACCTTCTTATCTTTTACGGGAGTTAAATCTTTATTAGTCTTGTCCTCATTTTCAGACCAACTATCACAGACTACGAAATCTTTAAGATTAACATCTGTTTCTTTGACATCTTTTTCAGTAATTTCACCAATCACCTCTTTAACATCGTCATCGTCTTCAACCATCAAATTAATTGCATCAACTTTTTCTTTGGATTTTGAATCTTTTTCCTTAGACTTTACGCCTATATTTGATTTTCCATCACTTTTCAACTTTGTATCTCTTCTAGGTTTTTCTATATGTCGTTTCAGTTTTTGTTCTAGGTCTTCTTTTTCTCTTTCTCTTATAACACTCCCTCTCATCCTTTCTTTTCCATCTCTATACCAATCTCTGCTTCTTTTGTCGTCTTTGTGAGCAGAATACCTTCTAAACTTTTCAATGTATTGTCTTCTGTCTCTACTTTGCCGATGGTCGTCAATAGGTTGTGGCGGAGCAACGTCTTTATCTTTGCTCTTTTGAAAGGGGTTTTGATAAGAGGGAAGTAGCTTTTCATAACTGAATTTAAATGATTTTCCTTCAGCTTTTGCTTTTTTTGCTTCACGTATGATTTCATCGACTTTGGCGGGGTCTGCAATATTCAATTTGTATTAAACACGTTCTCAAATTTCTTTATTATTTTTATCGCGAATTACCTACCTCTAAGAATAGTTATTTATATTATTTTATGTTTTGTAGCCATAACCATGGATAATATTGGAAGAGGGAATTCCTTTAACTCTTACTTTTAAGAAGGCCACAACCCTGTAAATTTATGCTTGTTTTGGCTACAGAACAATTTTTCATTTTCGCGTTCTTAAAAAGTACAATTGATCGAAAAAATATATCATTCTCAGGGATGTGAGAATGATATATTTTTTCTTCTGATAAAACTAATGTGTTTTTGTCCAATCGCCTTTCACAAAGATGGTCACGTTTCTCATTTTTATCTTTCTCTATATATTCTTCCCGAAGATTATAAAAAAACAGAATCTAGAGATCGTGGACACAAGTAATGACGTTATTTTGTTAATTAGTGTGGCCATTTCAGTGTTGGCGACTGTACGTGTCTAAAGCAAAGGCTAACTAAACATAAGAGTTTACTCTCTGATCTACATTACAGTTAGCAGCGATTTTAAGATTGCAAAGATAGCTCTAAAATATAAAGCTCCTTGATAAGCTCAAATACGCCAATCCCGATTTGCTTAGCTAATGTTTACTTGCCATGTACAGCACAGACCAACCAAACGAATTACTATTTCAATTTGCGTACAATAAATATATTTGTACTTGTTTGTTTGGTATGTACTAGACACTGATACACTACTGTTACTATTCGGCCATTGTAACTTGACGAGTTCATTTTGGTTTTGGTTTCAATAGCGAATGGAAGGTTGGCGAAACGACTAATTTCAAACTCACCAAGTTTCGCCAACTGGATTGTTATAAAAATATATCAAACTACTGTACCATGCAAAACGTATATAAACAATCTACGAAGAAGCAAATAAATTGATAATTAGCCCATCTTACTTTTAGCCACGGCGACGTTTCCACTTCTCTTTACCTTGGATTTCTTAGCTTCTGTGTTCTGAAGTACTTGCAATTTGCGAGCTTTTCACAAACACCCAAACAAGCAAGGAAACAAGCAAACAATATTGTTAGTGCCATGTTCAGGTCAAGTTATTTTATGACCTGATGTATGAGTGAGGAAGGGGTAAACCGTGGAGAAGATCGACAGGCAAGTGTTAATGTGGACGTAATAAGCTCCGTACTCACATACGGTTTTGCTCGATAGTTTTATTCCAAAACGAGTAAATATTAACGTGTGGCTCGAAGGCTCACATCGAGCCGGCTCGATGGAATAATTTCGCGTCACTTGATAGATAATAGATTAATGGTGTATGTGTGGACGAAAGCCCATGCAATGGTTTTTACTCGACATGATAGCTCGATCGAGTAAAACCGTTTGTGAGTACGGAGCTTTACTGTGTCGGAGACACCGAATGCCACAACACACCCAGCAGATACAGTTATGTGAATCCAGTTGCAACTGCTTGTATGTTGGAGTGGATCCAAGAACAATACATTTTCATTTCTGTTTGAATGCCGGCATACCCGGTATAAGGTATACCGTATACCTCGGTTATGATAGCAGTAACAGTGTAGCGCGATCAAAGCATTGCGAACCTGTCAAATGCTGTCAATTTCAAAATGCTTCGTTCAGATGGATGGTGTCCTAAAAAGCCAAAGAGCTATTAAGTCTTATTCTAAAAACCATAGGGATTACTTTGTCAGTAGCCTTAGAGTTTTAGATAATTGTAAAAGAGTGTAGAACTGTAGATGAACTGGCAACTAGCAAAGAGAATGTAGAAGAATTGGCTAAAGAGCTTAGCGTGAGTGACTGACATACAACTCACAGCCTAAGCCGTTGGTCGTCGCGATTTTAAATTTAGAGGACTCTTTATAAGAGCATAGGTACACTAAAGATACATTTTTGAAAATTCAACTCCTAAAGGGGTGCAGCGGGAGTTGAAGTTTGTATGGAAAAAACTTAACGTGAGCGAAGTTTTCACCCGGGATCCTTTTAGTATATATTTTAAAATGATAGATTTTAAATGATGAATATGTGAACCTTGTTTATCAACAAGTACATCCAGCGTTTGATATTCACAGAAGCTTTGATCGCGCTACAACTGTAGATTATCAGACGCTTTTTAAGTTTCCTAGCACACCCGCCAGGGGGCTCTGATTACTGAAAGACGAAATGGTTATGGTGCAAAAAATATGACAGCAACAAAGTAAGAAAGAATTTAAAAAATTCCCAAACCTTTAACAAAGTATACATACCTAGAAGCATCGACTTGATCGGGGGCATAGCCTTAGTAGGCATAGCTTTATCGCTGGTAGATACAGGGCATATAAGACCGAGGGGAATCCCCAGGTCTACCAGCTCCATCTTGCGTTTCATAGCTTCGATCTCCGAAAGGGTTTTCTTCTGGATGTTGAGATAATCAGCTAACGGAAAGGACACTACGTCAAATATTTAAGCTCAAAGTTTTCGGCTTCGCAATTTATAAATAGGATGTTTCTTGGTATCAATAGAAGAGTATTGATAACAAGAATCATCCTAATTTATGTAAGTGAATGCATCAAAATTAACCGAAAAATGTGGCTCAATAGAAAAGTTTTGAGCAGAGGTTTGTACTGACATTTTGAGTAATAGTTTGCAGCAGCTCAGTAACAGTTGCAATTGAATATCACTGCACCACAGTCAAATTTTTCAAGGTTCTATGCCCACAGGGTAAAAAGGGAAGGAAAGGGGCGTTTTTATAGATAATGGTACGGAACCCTTCGTGCGCAAGTGCGACTCGCACTTGGTCGGTTTTTAATTTTATTCCCCCTTGCGTTCACAATTGCTCACAATTGCCAATTGATAACAGGCATGAATTGAACTTGTTACAAGGTCTTCCATTTGTGTGCATCTATTCAGTATGGTGAATAATTTTAAGAATCAATCGAATGATTTATAAAGAGTGCTTACAAAACCTTATTTTTCTAGGGTCTAGTAGCGGCCCCACCTTCCGATCCTAAGGTCGTGGGTTAAAATCCAGTCCTGTACCAATGAGTTTTTCTGCCGAAAAATGTATATGCACTATGCCAGTACTCTCAAAACGGTGAAGGAAAACATCGTGGCGAAACCGGCATGTCGTAGAACCTAAAAAAGCTCGAGCAACACGTGTCAAGCGTCACACCAAATACGGATGATGAATTTGCCGAACTTTTTACGTTTGCGACTACAACAAATTGTTTCACAGTTGAACTCAATGTGTTTGTTTTTATACAAATAGCTGATATTAAGTGGTAACCATCGCCTTAAACAAGGCTTTGCCTCATAGGCCACGCACGTCAGCGACGTGCCTTGCGAGTTGCGACGCACTGCTCTGCGTCCATTAACTTGAGGCATAAAGATGTGACAGCTTCACATGCCAGTAATTTCATGTTCAACAAAGTCAGCTGAAAAGTTAAATTATGGTTTTTACCATTCTGAAGTTTGCTGGTGCCAGGCTTGGGTGGTTTGGGGGGTTTTTTCGGATCCACCACTTCCTCAATATCCCCCGGTTTTAATACCGGTTTTGACGTAGCCAACTTTCCGATGAACACTGTGCCAACTGAACCTACTATAGAAAAAATAACAAAAAACAGGTAAACATTTATTTTTATCTGTATTGATGTCCAAGAATGAGAAAAGCGCTCTTTGGAGTGTAGACACTAAAGTTGAGGTAGACAAGCTAACCTCCCCTTCCAATCATAATGTTTTGGGCTAAAATCAGGTCAGACACATAGATTTATCAATTTGAAACAAAGGTAATAAATTCGAAACAAAAGGTTGAAATCATAAGAGGTCCTTATAGAGCAGGGGTGCTCACACAGTGTCGGCGATCGACCAAATAGTATTTTGAAAGCAAGGGAACGATTAAACGAATGTAGTAGGTAGGTCACCAGCAATGCTATTTGGTGTTGCAATGCCGCCAGCATCTTGGTGACGCTTCCGCCTGGCACTGTTTGAATCAGTTAGTTGAGCTATCTCTAGGTGATTATGCATGCCACTACATTAGTACCTATCCGCGTTTTTCTGAAATTATACTGGGCATTTTTTTTGTGCCTATATTAAGCATTATTGCTGGCGATTGACCAGTTGAGCACCCCTGGTGTAGAGTAGAGCTAAAAATTTGTCCCTGATGCTAAACTAGTCATGAAAGAGGATGACTATGCATGGGGTATAAACCTATATGTATACTTTATTCTTCAATTTTGGTTATGCTAATAATTTATTTGAGAACATAGCAACATTTCCCCTCTTAAAACATTACATTGCTTAAAGTTAGCTCTGTCACTGTTTGTCATTACCCAGTAATAAGAGATGGCATTGTTTAAATACTAAGAGAAACTACTGTAGGCCATTCATAATATTCACTAAATTAAACTTACCAGTGGTACAAATAGTTTTGGGTGGAGGAATGGGAGAGAGGGAAGTTTTCTTCTGAATGGAGAACGCTCGGAGTCTTTTCTTGGCATGCTCCACACCTTTGACTGTTGGCTTTAGATCCTCTTGGGATTTGTACTACAAAAGTAACAGCTCATTTTGAACAAAGAAGGTAACTTTACTGTTGGTTGTCAAAGGTGAAATAAACCAGAATTCTTAAAAAACTAGAAGTCTTGTTTCACGTAGTCAATTTATCACAAGAAACACACTTTTCAGCACAAGTAATTGCAGGGAAACACCTGTCGAATCTTGAGATTAGAACCTAATTTATTACAGAAATATACAATCAAATTAAATTACCTTATCCGACGTCCCTGGCGATGGGGTGGGCTCATCGGGATCATGGTGATCCCGGAGCGAATTGTATGTGCCAGTAGTATCCATGGTGCGGCAACCATTGAGCTTATCGATTAATTGCTATTATATAAACTAATCTAACTCTCAGTCCGAGGTAACACACAGATTCGCCACAAAAAACTAAAAACTCGTTAAACAATCAATATCTAAGTAATTTATTAGTAAGTATTTAGTAAAAACTAATTCATTTTACATTTTAGCATGAGGACGACAAAATCGTCAAGCCAAGCAAGCAAGTCCAAATAAAAATACAAACAGACAGACAGGGCTGCCAACTCTATCTAACTCATTAGCCACCATTCAATTTTCAATCTAATCACTTATAAAATAACATTACAGATATTTAATCTAATGCGTTACTTAAGGATTTGGAAAAAATTAAAAACTAATGAGTATCTAAACTTAGACTAATAATATCTTACAAGCTATTTATTTAACTATACATAACTACTAATATTGCACCTGATGTATACCTACAGTATGCTTGTATTAATTAAATGACATGATGATGATTATGCATTAGGTAACAAAACAAAAACCCTGTCTGAAAACCGTTTAAAAACTGCTCACCCAATTCAGACTAAATTGCTATGGAAATATTGATATGAAAAATGATACGTTGAATTCACAAAGATTTGATTTTCTCCTATTCAAGTGAGAATACGATCCGATGGCGCAGTTGGCACGCAGCGCGTTACCGTATCAAGAGAAAGGGCGTAGGTTCAAATCTCACTCGGCTAATGACTTTTGAGACAATATAAAATCTGTGTGATTTTCCTTAGTTGTAGAAAACTAAACACTAAAATTTAAACCCAAAGATAAATTAATGCCATCGCTAAATACATAATGTCAGAATGTTAGATGATGATCAAGGCCGTCTTAAACTTGGCTGGGGCCCTTGGGCACACAAGAATTTGGGGCCCTTTTAAAAAGTAATAAAAGCTAATTATAATAACATTTTTTTACTAAGCATAACCATTTATTATAGGTAATCAAATACAGTAGGCTATAATGGCGTAGTATTGTGAAAAAAATGTAAGGTGCCCGACAAAAATGTTTTGAGAATGAATGTGCAGAAATTGTCGGTCCTTCGGGGCCCCCTGAGAATGGGGGCCCTGGGCACGGGCCCCGTGTGCCCTTATGGTAAAGACGGAATAGATGATGATGAACGTTAATTTCACGGCCAGGGTAGACTTTAAAAAATGTGCTAGATCTAGCACTAAAAGAACTGAGTTGGCAACGCTGGACATAAGATAGAAAGAACGAACTATGAAAATTTATGACAAGAACGAATGGCAGATTTTTTATTATGTTGACGAGCGTTGACGAGAGTCGGCGAGACTGACTAAAATGTAAAATTGACATTGTAAATAGATCATAATTCAAGCATTTTTAATAAGCGCCATCCGGCGCCATCTATTGGGTACTGGGTAGTATATTCTCTAGTAAGTCTAGTAACGTAGTCTCTCTAAATTCCCAAGAGCACTTAATTCCTTGAACGTAGTACTCTTGCTAAGCGTTTTTCCTCTTGTGTCTTAAAATATGACTAGCCGCAAGCCCCGGTATTGCCCGGGTATTTCAGAATGTTAGAGAACATTCAATAACGGTTAGGCCGCGGCCTCGAATCGAGCGGGCAGCGGAGCGGCGCCGGCGGCTCTGCAGGGGGGCGCGGGCGGGGCGGGGGTCCATTTGATTTTACGCCTATAAGGCCGAATACACGGTTTCCAACCGCGTTTCCTACCAAGGTGACCTTTGTAGAAACTGTGGCTTGAAACCATGTAGCCGGCAGTTTTAAACCAAACGCAGGACCTTTATACGCCCTTGGTAGAAAGACGCGCTCGGAAGTTCGGCGTTAGTTTTAAACCAATGTATCCAGAAGCGTTCTGCGAAGGTCACCTTGGTAGGAAACGCGGTTGGAAACCGTGTATACGTAATACGCCTTTAAGAATCCTGCCGCTCCCGCGCCGCCGCCGCTGCCCGCTAAATTCGAGGCCGCGGCCATAAAAGCGGAAACGCGTTCAACCAAACAAACTCTTCAGTCTTTATAATATTAGGGTAGGTACCTTCCACCGTTTTTTAGCATGATTGTGCTCTGGAACTTTTTTTTATTCTCTTTGTTACTGTTAGTTTTGTAATTCTAAATTATTATAGAGGCAAAGAAAGTTGGAAACCCTTGACCAGTTTTCTATTGAAATTCTATGTTTGGATGTAATAAGCAAACAAGCAAGACTGTGCCTCATCAACATAGGAAATAAATTACTAAGATCATCATGTCTCGAAAGTACATTTATCTATGTATAATTTTTATATATCTCTAACCATATACAACATGTCCCAAAATTCAACGATAAGCCGGCACCAGAGGATGGACCTACTAATGTCTACTCGAGAAAAAAAAAGAAAAAAAAAATACCTCTACTTTTTTTTAAATTACTTAAAAAAAATGGAGATTCTTCGAAAATGTATACCCCCTAGGACACTTTTAACTACCATGACCACAATTTTTCAAATATTTCAGTTTTTTTGTTTGTATCGGCAACCTAAGTAGTACTACTATTCACCATAATCTTTGAAAATTACAGAATTTTCGTAGTTTTATACAAAAAAACAACCAAAAAAAATTATTTCCCTAAAATTTTGAAAGGTTTTAACGTTCAGTAAACTTTAACTCATCGTAGTGTAAAAAAAAATATGGACACTACTATGGCAAGTTTTTTAAAAAATTAGCGCAACTAACCTAGATTTTAAAATGGTATAATACTTTAGGAAAACTAGCCACAAAAAAAAAATAATGACACTTTTTCTAATCAAGAACCAAATTTTATAAGTTGTTGTTAATAGTAATCACTTCTACTATGTGCCCAAAATAGATTTTTGTTGTTGGAAAATGTTTAAAAAAAAGTAGAGGTATTTTTTTTTTCTATTTTTTTCTCGAATAGTCATTCGTAGGTCCATCCTCTGGTGCCGGCTTATCGTTGAATTTTGGGACACCCTGTATAATAAAAGTTTGCTTTCAAAAAATCAATGAATATTTCTTGTTTTATTATAATCTAAAAAACTAAAACACATTAGTACATACTTTTAAGACTTTAATCATTGTTTTATAAATATACTTATATTTGTAAGCATTCCTGAATAGCTTAATTTTAATATTGAATAAATTAACAGATGCTTATGATAAAACATATTCTAATTCACTAAAACTAAATAAATTAAAGAGGCAGTGCACCATTGGGCACTGATAATTTGTTATAGGCGATGGTTACCACTTAACATCAGGTAGCTTGTTCCATCAGCTAGTTGCTTAAAGATGAATTAGAACATAGAAAAGCTTTTCTGATCACTGACTTCCATCATCAGCTCTGAGAGATCATCACTGAGCTTTATATTCATCACTGGCAGATCAGGTTCTGGTTCTACAACTGAAAATGAAGATTCATTTAGCTAACCATAATAATCAAAAACAGATGTAGATAATTACTATAAATTTAAGGGTCACACAGCTGAGCAGGGATACAACTAAGTGCATTGCACTCACTTACAGACAAGGACCAACTTGCATTATTTAGTTAAATCTGTTTATGAATTTCACAGAAATACCAGAATGAAAGAAAGAAAAAATATTTAAAAGCTAAACTCGCACTAACAATTTAAACTTATCACTTAACTACAGAGAGGTGAGCTTTGTGCAAAACGGACTCTGGCTCAGCATAATTATGTTGGTTTATTATTTAAAACTAGAAGTTTAAAAAAGTGATTTCATTACCTTGATTGTTACTAGGGAATGTGCAAGAGGTTTCTGTTTTCACATCTAATACTTGGTTGCTGGTACCAACACTGTGAATTTCATTGACATCGGCAAATGCTACTTCTGGTGCAACCGGAAACATAGCTGTATCAGTATAATTTAACTTTTGCTTCTTTGAGTTTTTATCAGCCTCTGATGATCTTTTTTGTGGTTGGACCAGAGACGAAGAAACCTTTTTTTTCTTCAGTTCTGTGTTTTTTTTTTTATTTTTAGAACTCTTGCTACCTCTGTTCGTATTGTCTGTTTAATGTCATCAGATAGATCGACACCACTGTCATAGTTCTTTGCGTATTTCTGAATAGGTTCGTCATCACTAGAATCGTTGTGAGCATTGTCATTTGTGTGCTCTTCATTATAATACTGCTGCCACTTCTTGACCATATTTTCTACTTTGTTCTGAAACAAAGTTTTTGTTTGTTAGTTTTATCCAGCCAGTTCTTGCTGTCATCAACCTGACAGGCCATAGTACATTATTAAAAACAAATGACTCACAAACTTGATTGGAGTAGGTATCCTTAACATCAAATGCTCTTCATGCGCCTCAGCCATCTCACACCGGGAGCAGAGATCAAAGTCAGGGCATGAGACACACTTGTACCGAAAACCAACAATTTTGGCACGGCAGTTATTGCAAGCTATGTTGCTGTGCATTGGACGATCATCATTATCATCTGAAGCCTCTGTAAGTTAAATTATATTTCTTGTTCAAGATTTATTTGAAGACCTAGGGCACAAGTTTTTTTTTAACGTAATGCAACATTTTTGAATAGAAAAACATTTATAGGTAATAATTTTTGTATAGTTTACCTTCAACCTCACACCCGGGTAGGTACAAGGTAGGTACAGCATCAGCACACAGATGTTTGTTCTTGATACTTTGTGCAGAAAAGTGGCGAGAGCAGAATCTATACAGGTTCCTTTTGACCTGTGGTTTTTCTAGTAAATCCTCTCTTTTTGCTGCTTTTAGCCATTGTTCCTGACTAAAACATCTCTAGAGTTAGAGCACGTAAAAGGCATGTAAATTGATGTAAATAGGTAAACTAGATTTCAACTCACCGACTCAGATCTTTCGGCACGCTGTAAAAATACAAATGCTTACTGGTCCTGCTATTCCGGCCGCAGCCGTAAACACAACAATAATTAACCATGCTCAATTTTTTCCTTATTTTTGCTTCCAATCCAATAGAGGAAATAATAGAAGAAGTACAAGAACTGAGAAGAAATTTACGGCCGATCTTATTTTCACGAAAAAAGAAGAAGCAGATTTCTATGGTTTTATGTGTGCGTATACGTATGTATATCTACATTTGTGTGCGTAAATCTTATATTTCAACTGTCAAAACTGACATCTCAACTGTCAAATGTCAAGAGGTCAATGTCATGCTTGCTTCTGCTTGCTACTGTTCTATAATTCTTGCTAGCCACTCACAAGTCCCACTGCTGGACCTGGAAATAACTAACGCGTCCGAAACGCGTCCGAAACGTCAGAAAACGTCGCTTCCGGAAGCTTGCGCATGCCCGAATTAATGCCAAAGAAACTAAAAAGTCTTTTTCCCAACAAGAAACTACTTTGTTTACCTTATTTCAGTCACTTCCTATTAGAAAAGAGTATGGGTATCATGTAGAACATTTTTTTCCGACAAGAAATCATTTAACAGCGGCGGGTAGCATTTTAAAACGATTTTTTTCGCTACCTTGCAATTTTTGAGATTTTGTCGGCTATTCTTATTTTTACGAAAAACTTTTTAGATCACCATCAAGCCTGATTTCCAAGGAAAAAATACATGCATCACAATTAGTGATGGGCGACTCGGAAAGTTTCCATCATTCCACCCGGAATATTCCTGGGAATATTCCCAAAACGGGTATTTACCCGGGAAAGTTCCCAAATCGTGGGTAAATTAATTTCTATGACGATTGAATTAGTAAGTACTGAATAAAAACAAAAACACTAACTCCAAAATCCTTTAATCAACAACAGGATGGTTCAAATATGAAAATTATTGTTTAAATATCAGGTTATGGGTAACAAAAATCACTTTAAGTTTAATACTCGTATAATAGTAAGTAGGTAGAATGTTATTGAGATTAATTTAATCACTGTCTAAATCACTGTCATCGGAGAATGTTTTTGTTATATCGCAAAACTCTATTTCTCTTGTATTTCTTCCAGAAGTTGATGGTTGAGGTTCAATATTGTTTATGGTCAATGGGCTAACCATAAAAGGACTTGAAGTGGGTTCCTCATCTTCTTCATCTACTTCTTCGTCTTTTGGATTGTGTAACAAATTCCAGTTATATGATATGTAGGCCAGCTTTGCAGCTCTTTCTGTTGTTAACCTATTTCGTTTAAGGCTGTGGATATTTCCATGAACGCTGAAAGTACGCTCTGTTGCAGCCGAGGTGCAGGGAGCAGTTAAAAGACAAGCTGCAACTTTGCTCAGAGGTTTGTTTTTGCAAATTCCTTTCCACCAAGTTAAGGGATTCATTTTCTGGAGGCTGGTCCAAACAAAAGATTTTCCCCACAAACCTTCTCTTGCTCTATAATTAGCTAAATCTGTCATTATTTCCAAGTGTAACTGCCTTCCTTTCTCATGAATGAAATCCATAGCAATGATTTCATCATCTTCGTTGAGTTCGATGCCTTGAGATTTCGGATCTAGCATATAGGCTGCTAGATGAATAGGCTTTATGCAGTTCCCTCTGCGTTTATCAACTGCATTTAAAATCCTCTCCCTGACATTATTGTCAACCAAAGAAGAAAGACCAGGAAGCAGAAAGACCAGACGTGATTTATATCTTTGAATGACATGTACACGTCATTTATGTACGCTTCGTTTCCTTCTAGTTTAAATATGTAATCTGTTATTGGCTCTAAAATTGCAGTAGATTCGTCGATCATTTTTCAAAATTCTTCGTCAAGTAAATTTGCTTTAATATCAACTGGGATCATTCTTGCATCTTCATGTACTGCCAAACATTGCAGAGCAGCCTTGCTATTTTGCAAACTACGCACAGCATGAAGGTAACTGCCCCAACGCGTCTTGCTGGGCAATTTTAGTTGCTCGCCAGAACCTTTTTCTACAATAATCTGCTTGAATAACGCGCTCAGAATTTGACTTTTTCTAATAGATTTGATTACGTCGACGGCAACTGAAATGAAGGTTGGTATAGCATCTTCTTTCATTATGTCATGACACAGTAAATTCAATGTGTGTGCCACGCAATTAAGTGTGATTACGTTCGGATGTTGCAGTTTTACTAAATGAAAAGCTTTTTGTAGGTTTTTTGCGTTATCTCCTATTAAAGTCACAAATTTATAAGTTCCGTAGGTTCTCATTACTATTTGAATTTCTTCACTTAGGTATTCGGCAGTGTGACGATGGCTAGTTGTAGCTAAACTTTTCACAAAAACGGGCTCAGGTTTTGCAATAACAAAATTAATAATACCCTCGTTCCGTCGGTTACTCCATCCATCGCACTGAAGATGTAAATTGTCAGTCGACTTCAATTCTTCAGTTATTTCTCGTTCCATTTGATTGTAAATTGTTTCTAAATGTGTTGTGGAAACAGCTTTTCGTGTTGGTAGATCGTACAGAGGTTGTAGTTCTTTAAAAAACTCTCTCCACAGAGGATGTTCCACCATAGACAGAGGCGAGCCAGTAACATAAATTGCCTTTGAAAGCAATTTTGTAAGTCGTAGTTTTTTTTCCTCTGTAAATTCGAGCAAAGGAGTAGCGTCATTGAGTGTTGAATTTTCAATTATTTCTCCTTCTGTAGTTGATGAGTTCGATGTATTTGATGCTATTAACGATGTTTCTTCACACCTTTCCGTTAACTCATTTCTTATAACCAGCGGACACTTAGGACACTTCATCAAGTGATTACCCATTTTGGTGACATTAGGTACTCGGTACATTTTTGAACAAAATGTGCATTTGACTGATTTGTCAGGTAAGCTGTGGTAATGTCTCCAAACTTTTTGTTTTTTCTGTTTCGGCATGATGATATCTTTAACAATAAAGTTAATCAATATTAATATTTTAATGTTTTTAATATTTTTTTAGGAAATATTTAAATTGTAGAGAGATAGATAACACTTTATTGTACACCTCAAGAATAGGACATTACACATAGCGAAAAACGAAAACTATAGCGAAGCACAATGGGCGGTCTTATCGCTATGAGCGATTTCTTCCAGACAACCTTTGGATGGACAGGATTTGAATAACGAGAAGGCGGTGCCATAATGGCTTCTACACTATATATTATTATGAGAAATTATTGTAATTGTATATATATATTTTTTAATTTATTTATAAATTAAATACTAATATGGCATGTTTTTCTATAAGAGGAAAAGAGAATCATAATTATGAGATAGAAAAAAAAACAATAAAATATATTTAAAGAATAAATGTAAGTACTTACGTAAATTCGGTTCGATCGCCTCACTAAACTTTACAGCAATACCACAATAATAATATGTACACTCAGAATCCGTTATTCGTTGCCAAAATTGTCAGGTTGAATTTAAGAAATTTCCAAATACACAGCAAACAAGTTTCAACACAAAACACCAGAATTAAGCACGTCCGCAAATTCCGATACTCAAGTGAATAGTAAACGTGGCCACGGTATTGGAGTCTATTGTTTTACCAGGTAAATTAAATGCACCAATCAAAAAACACCACGCACCGCCCCGCCGCCGCCGCCGGCGTGTATCTGCTTGGTCATTCAAAGTTAACCGTTAGGGTTGATGCGCTAGGGTAGCCCGCGAAATACAAATTTTCTTACGATTTTTGCAATTTGCGGGTCAGTATCACATTGTATGTTGATATAAATATTATTAGCTCCCGTAACAAATATGGATTTACAGAATTATAAACATTAGAATCAGCAGTACAACTATCTAAGTTCATGTAAGTGCATTGACTGACGATTTCATGAAATTTTACATCGGGCTACCCTAGCGCATCCACCTTAAGCGCATCAGTTATTTATTAATGCTTAGTTTAATTATTGTAGTATGTTTGTTATTTATATGAATAAATAACAACGTTTCTTGAATAAAATAGTGTAACACATTTATAGTTGTTATTTTTGTACAAGGAAATCGAAAGCCTTAAGTTTCATAAATCGATTTATGCGAAATATTTATATATTGATCATAAAAATATAAATACCCGAATAAATACCCATTGGGTGGATTCAATGGGAATATTCCCGGGAATATTCCCATTTTAGGAATTTACCCGGGTAGAATCACATCACTAATCACAATCCCAAAACAACCCTCAATTAATTTATTATAAACAAAAACAAAACAAAGAAAATTCACGAAATTGCGCTTGCGCAGCCATTTTTCGCACGAAAAATTTTCACTTTTTTACAAATTTAATCATTCTAAAATATTTTTTCACTGGCAACACGTCGTTTTATGGCTGCAGTCCATGGAGGCAGGCGTCAGGCCAGTTAATGTACAACCAGAAATTCGAAAAGTTCATTTTGAAATTTTTGGGTACTATAGTACCACGGACGCTTGGCGGCCGAGCAAATCGTGGCACTGTAGTGACACGATTTTTCTCGGACGCGTGACCGGAATCAAGTTCGTGGCACTAAAGTGCCACGTAACGCGTGCTATTTCGAGATGCGAGCTACTATTTACGAAATAAAATCCACCGGAATATTAAATAGAACAGAAATGCGATGGCTGCAACAGCATCGGTAATTAATGATCTGTCTTATTATTATCATCTGAAGAGTATTTACCATTTCCTACAGCACAGACGACTCCAATGCCTCCAGCAGCGTTGGGAACCAACCGCTCATAAGCAACTCCTACGCAATAGAACTGGGCAGTCATCACTAATGAGAAGAACTTTTAATTCTTCAGGGCTGGACACTTCTGCCACATGCCAGACACCTCGTGGGCTTTAATCTTCAGTGGGCTGAAGATGTGTGTCAAACTTAGCGCTAGAAAGTGGTAGACCAGACTTTAGTGGGTTTGTGATGTGTGTTTATAACCCTGCCAAAAGTGTGTGAAGTCAGATTGTGAATGAAGTATAATTAGGTAGATGTGCGTGATGAAGTAACTACCTACTAAAGATATCTTCAATGTTGTATCAATGTTTTCATAGCGTTAAAGATTTCATATAAATTATTTTCTATTTTCTTTAAGAATTATTATTCTGAATTGATTATTGTTATTATTCTGACACACTGATTGATTTTAATTTAACTTATATTTTCTACTTGTTGTTTGAATTTTGTATATTGTTCTCCGACAAAGTATGTGAGCCGCTTTTTTACATACCCTATGATCTAATAGTTGTACCATACTTCTTGCAAATAAATATATTTCATTTCCTTTGTTTTGTACCACCTGTCGAACTACTCAGTAGTTCTAGTTACTGAACTGCAAATGCAGAGTTATTGGTGAAAGGGACTCATTTCCTGTAGGTTTAATTTGCTCGAACTAGGTATAATATAAGTATGTTATTCGGGGATAATTCAGCATTATAGTGGCAAAAGAAGTTTATCAGTCCAGTAGTTTTTGAGTTTATTCTTTACAAAATTACAAATCTGTACAATTTATAATAATGATGATGATCCACAGTAGCCCAAACAAGAGATGAATGGAAAGAAGGAAGGGAGGCCTTTGCCCTGCAGTGGGACACAACAGGCTTTTAATAATAACAATAATGATGATGATAAGTTACCTACCTAAGTACCTATAAGTACATACCTACCTATTTGCTGAGAAGTCCCATTTTCCCACAGAACGCCTACCTACATATATGATTATAATGATTACCAGCTCCTCTGAATCCAACATCAGGTAAGCTCGTTGGCAGAGAGCACTGGTGGTCTAGACGTAGCGGACCCGCCGTCCGATCCACCTAAGGTCGTGGGTTCAAATCCAGTCGTGTACCAAGTAGTTTTTCTGTAGAAAAATGTGTGTGCACTATGCCAGTAAAACATCGTGAGGAAACCGGCGTGACAGTTCGAGCAACACGTTGGCGTCAAGCGCCACGCAAAAAGGGCCAACTAGAAGCCTTGCGGAAACCAGCCCTCAGTGCCTTGTCTACCTTATTCATAATACCTAACTAAATGCAGTAGATCTACAAAATCATGTAGATAAATAAAACAAACATTCCACAGGATGGATGTTAGCAATGACCACTACTAAGCGGGCAAAGCCTGCCGCGGGCGGCCGCTAGTTCATAAAATCTTTAATAGGTAGGTATGTATAGTACAGTCACGAAAAACGCCGTAAGATGCTTGATACTAACTATTATCTATTCTGTGACGTTACCGTGTCATCATAGTAACTACTAGCGTATCTGTAATTCGAAAATATCTTAGAGTCACGAAATCTAACATCATCATCACCCTATCCCTGTCGTAAGAACCACCCATTTTTTATTTTTTTACATAATTGCATCCGGTAAAAGCCAATGTAGGAGAAGATTTGACTTCCGTAAAAAAAAATGTTTGCTCAATGTTTGCTAGTGTGTATCATCAACTTATTATTATAAAATGATGAAAGCTTTAATTAAAATTCGATGATAGCTATATGCAGTGAGATTAAACGTAATTAAGCTTACAAAGAAAGAATAAAGAAAGATAGTGGAATATTACAGAAAATTTTAACCCAGAAAGTACAATCAAAAATTAAAAAAAAGTTTTGATAAACATGCCGTGGGGAATATTGCGTAAATATAAGAGCGCCGGAAATTTACATTAACTGTAATCTTCTTCTTCTTCTTAATTATTTTGTGTTCTTAATGAATGGCATCTGTCCTTTTCGGATCAATTTTGCCAGTGTCGAGTAGTTTAATGAGATTAATGATAATATAATATAGGTACCTATACATAAAATACTTTTCCGTCAAGTCGAGTCAGTCAGTCGAGTCGGCCCTTGGCTTTGAAAACAAAATGATGGTCTTTTGTTTTCAAAACCATCAGAAACCTTTTCGATCAAATCAGAATATCACATAATACACTTTTATTCCAACTGCTAATACTTTGAGCTAAGACCTCAAGTAATGTTGGTTAAAATACCACCGAAATTACACAGCAAAACTGAGAATAACACCAAAAAAACAATTAAAATGAAAATGCTATGTGACTTCCTAAAATGACAGAAAACGAATCACAGAAAACATAAAAACAGTGACAATTACAAGAGCGTCAAATACAAAAAGTCAGCCTGTCACAAAAATGACTTGAACATCGGAATGTTCCCTGGTTTTTGGCGTTTTCTATACATTTTTAGCATCACACATTTTTTAGAGTTGGCCACACTATCCCTCATGTCTTGTTTTTATAAATGGCTTGGCGGAAGGACTTTGTGCCCAAGTCAGGTAAGCACAAAATAGAAAAAATATCTTTTTGTTGTTGTTGATATTTTAAGTTCGGCGCTCTTATATTTACGCAATATTCACCACGGCATGTTTATCAAAACATTTTTTTAATTTTAATTTGAGCTTTCTGGGTTAAAGTTTTCTGTAATATTCCACTATCTTTCTTCATCTTCTTTCTTTATTCTTTCTCTGTAAGCATATTTAAGTTAAATCTTACTGCATTCATCTATCATCGATTTTTAATTATAGCTTTCATCATTTTTTAATAATAAGTTGATGATACACACTAGCAAACATTTAGCAAACATTTTTTTTAAGGAAGTCAAATCTTCTCCTGCCTTGGCTGTTACCGAATGCAACTAGAATGTAAAAAAAAAAGCGGTGTTTCTCACGACATGGAATAAAGGATAGTTAGTATGGGATAAGGTTCGGGATAGGGTGATGATGATGTTAGATTTCGTGAATCTAAGATATTTCTAAGATATTTTTAATTACAGATACGCTAGTAGTTACTATGACACGGGGTGCTTGCTACTAACTATTATCTATTCTGTGACGGTTCACAGAATAGATAATAGTTAGTAGCAAGCATCCCAAGGCGTTTTTCGTGACTGTAGATTTTATGAACTAGCGGCCGCCCGCGGCAGGCTTTGCCCGCGTATTAGGTCATTGCTAACATCCATCCTGTGGAATGTTTGTTTTATTTACCTACATGATTTTGTAGATCTACTGCATTTAGTTAGGTATTATGAGTAAGGTGGGCACTGATGCCAACGAGCTTACCTGATAGTGGATTCAGAAGCTGAATAGGTACCTATGTTTAAAATGATTACCAGCTCTTAGGTAGGTAGGAGTTCTGTGTGTAAAATGGGACTTCTCAGCAAATAGGTAGATAGACTTGTCTATCTACCTATTTGCTGATATATTGATAGACCTTTTCATCATCATCATTAGGCCTACCTTATTTAGGTACCTACATTATTAATAAGGTAGACAAGGCACTGATGCCAACGAGCTCCGGCAAATTCATCATCCACAGTTGATGTGCGGGCTGGTTTCCGCAAGGCCTCTAGTGGGCCCTTATTGCGTGGCGCTTGACACGAACGAGTTGCTCGAACTTTTGCAGGTTCTACAACACGCCGGTTTCCTCACGATGTTTTACTGGCATAGTGCACATACATTTTTCTACAGAAAAACTCATTGGTACACGACTGGATTTGAACCCACGACTAAGGATCGGAAGGCGGGTCCGCTACCACTAGACCACCAGTACTCTCTGCCAACGAGCTTACCTGATGGTGGATTCAGAGGAGCGTGTAATCATAATACTTAATCATATGTATGTATAGGTAGGCGTTCTGTGTGATAATGGGACTTCTCAGCAAATAGGTAGGTATGTACTTATAGGTACCTAAGTAGGTAACATTGTCATCATCATTATTATACAGATTTGTATTTTGTAACGAATAAACTCAAAAACTACTGGACTGATAAATTTCTTTCACCTCTTTAATGCTGAATTATCCCCGAGTAGCATAGTTACATTATATCTAGTTCGAGCAAATGAAACCTACAGGAAATGAGTCTCTTTCACCAATAACTCTGCATCTGTAGTTTAGTAACTACTGAGTAGTTCGACAGTTGGTACAAATAAAATGAAATGAAATATAATTATTTGCAAGAAGTATGGTACAATTTTATAAGATCATAGGGTATGTAAAAAAGTGGCTCACATAATTCATCGGCGACCAATATACAAAATTCAAACAAAAAGTAGAAAATATAAGTTAAATTCAAATAAATCAGTGTGAGAATAATAACAATAATCAATTCAGAATAATAATTCTTAAAGAAAATATAAAATAATTTAAATGAAATCTTTAACGTAATAAAAACATTTATACAACATTGTAGATATCTTTAGTAGGTAGTTCATCACACACTTAGAGCAAGTTTCTTCATTCACAATCTGACCTATCACACTTTTGGCAGGGTTATAAACACACATCACACACCCACTAATGTCGGGTCTACCACCTTCTAGCGCTAAGTTTGACACACGTCTTCAGCCCACTGAAGATGAAAGCCCACGACATGGGAGCATGGCAGACACCTGTCTGGCATGCGGCAGAGGTGTATGGAGGTGTGTGGAGGCCCTGAAGCATTAAATGTTCTTCTCATTATTGATGACTGCCCAGTTGTAACTATGCGTAGGAGTTGACTATGAGCGGTTGGTTCCCAACGCTGCTGGAGGTATTGGAGTCGTCTGTGCTGTAGGAAATGGTAAATACTATTCAGATGATAATAATAAGACAGATGATTAATTACCGATGCTGTTGCAGCCATCGCATTTCTGTATTAATTAATATTCCGGTGGATTTTATTTCGTAAATAATAACTCGTATCTCGAAATAGCCTAGCAAGAAATATAGAACAGTAGCAAGCAGAAGCAAGCATGACATTGACCTCTTGATATTTGACAGTTTGAGATGTCAGTTTTGACAGTTTAAATATAAGATTTACGCACACAAATGTAGATATACATACGTATACGCACACATACACCATAGAAATCTGCTTCTTCTTTTTTCGTGAAAATAAGATCGGCCTTTTAAGTTATGTTTTTGCTAGTGTTTTTGTAAATGAAAAATACGAGCTAGTTGGAGGAATTTGAAGAGAGAAACAGAACTGCAACGATGGCCAGCCTACATTTATGTCGAGTGTGTCTAAGCCGCGATATTAGAATGTATTCTATGCGCCGAGACACCAAAATTGAAAAAATACTTGAATTTTTTGCGAGCTCTAAAGTAAGTCGGCGTTGAGAAAAACGGATTGGTGCCACCTTTATTAATTACTAGCGACCTACCCTGGCTTCACAAGGGTGGAAAAATTTATAGACCAATTTCATTTTAATTTCATTTTTCACCTTCTTTTTCTAAATTACTTACATACACCCGAGCGTGCGAAGCCGTGCGGGTTGCTAGTACCTAATAAATATTGCCCAAGTTAATCAAGGATAATGTAGCATTTTAATGGTGAAAGAACTGTTGAAATTGGTCCAGTAGTTTTGAGTACCTACCTATATCTGTTACAAATATATAAATTTTCCCTCTTCAAGAATTGTTGAAATTGGTTACAGTAGTTTGAGTTGTTACAAATGAATATACAAATTTTCCCTCTTAGATATTAAATAGTTTAATAGAGTCACATAGTAGGTACAATGGGTTCTGAATCTTTGAGCCAGTACCACCAGTCATTTACTTCTGCCTACATGAGGGTAAATACAATGGATCTTAATTCATTTTGAGATTTCCTTTTATTGATTTTTAATAATAGAATCAATCAAATGCTTTTTTTATTGATAATAGCTAAACATTTGACTGCCATCACACCAGTTGGAAAATGAAAATGCATCATTAGGTGGAGCATGCTTATCTAGAAGCCTTGATTTAATTCTATTTTTTTTAGCTTATTACACAAGATGGTTGGCCAGAAACAATATGCTACATTTGTTACTCTCAGCTTCAAAGATGCTGTAAACTAATGGATTTGGTTAAAATGGCAGAGTCGGCTCTGACACAGTCTTTTGAAAATCGGCACATGGTATGTATTGCCTGCTATACATTGTTATGTCTGGTTTTTAGTCCTGTGCGACCCCAGTATTAGAAACCATTTCTCAAGCTAAAGTGAAAAAGAATGGTAAAATTATCACTGGAGAAATTCCCCAACATATCCAGTGCATACACCAAACCTGTTTTTGGTCAGGAGACTGACCACAGATAAATTTCTTTATTTTTTGTTACAATTTAAGTCTCAAGTCTTTTTACCCACGCAATGAAAGACATTTTTGTCAATTATTTTTTTTACACCTTGGGTGATTGAAGTTAGGCCCGTATTCTGAAACAGTGCTCAAGCACCGCCTGAGTAGAGTTCAGGTGATCTCTACTTGAGCATCGAATCGTTGCTTGGGTACTGTGCTTATTCCAGAACAGCCCTCAATCATCACTCAGCTGAGTCTAGACTCAAATCTCTACTTAGTTGGATGTGTTGTCATGTCTATGGATCGAGTCGGTTCTCGTTTACAATTTGATATAATTTTCGATTACTGCGAAAAACGCTCCGTTTTACGCAATTTTTATAATGAATGAGGTAGCGTGACTTCTTCGCAGGGCCAAAAGATCTACAAAATCTTAAGTCTAACCTTATTTAATTGTTCCAATAGTCTAGATTCTAGTATTTGTTAGAAAATGCTTAAGCTTTGAGACGCTTTTAAGTAAGTCATGGGTAAGTGCTAGTTTAAAATAAAATACGTGCAACGGAACGTGCATACTTTGCATGTCAAGATGTCAAGTCAATGTGGTTAAAAACGATTCCCGCCAAAATCAACCTGCGCGCAAACATTTTGAAAACTTTCCCATCTTTCATAAAATAATTACCTAGTAGTATAATTCGTGCAATACATTTGAAACCCAATAAATATCGTAGTAGGAAAAATGCCGCCTCTCCAACGAAAAAAAAAGAACTACACAGAGAGGGAGAAGTGTTTTCTTATAGAAATTTTAAAAAAGTACCAAAATCTAATAGAAAATACAAAAACTGATTCTGTTAGTATTTCAACAAAAAAAATGGCTTGGGATAAAATTTCAGAGGAATACAATAGCTCGACTATTGTTTCGGAGCATGTAAGTAGAATTGCCGGCTACTTCATTCAGTAAGTACCTACATTGTTCATTAATCTATCTCAGTTTGATAATGTTATCAAGTTTTTTTAGGCATCAGGAGAAAATCTGCGCCGCCTTTGGCAAAATTTAAAGACCCGCCAGAGAAATGCCCTTACTATAGAACGGCAGCACAGGTTGTCCAGTACTGGCGGTGGTGGTCCGTGCCCTGATGCCAGCATCGATCCAAACATTGCAGAGGTAGTGCCGGCACTTCTTGTGGAAGTCGAAGGAGAGGTGGATTCCGACCATTTTTATGGTAATTTGTGATACTTACGATTGTGTATGTTGTTTTAGTTTTTACTTATCTTCGTAAAGGCTGAACGGATTTCGATGAAACTTAGCATGCATATAGTTTGCGACTTGCAATGACACCTGGTAGGTACCTATTAGGTAAGTACCACGGGAGCGTAGGCGCGAGCGGAAGCTAGTCTGGAATAGATGAATGCCGTTTTCCGTTTTCTTTGTAAGTAACTAGTTACCTACCTATGCTGCTTGTTGGATGAACGACATAATATTTTTTTACAGGGGACTACAGTATCCACGAAGACAATGAGGCAGTAGCAGGAGAAATAGTTATAGAAAATTCCCAACGGGCTCCTCAATCTCCTGATGTAGCAGAAAATCGGGCTAGCTCAGAACCTGATGAATGGAACATAAACGAAAAAAAACTTCGAGTCAAAATTTTAAGAAATGAGCACCTAAATAGAGAGAGAAGATTGGAGGCCCAACATTCTTTAGACATGCAGTGCCGTAGAGAGAAGCACGAAATAGAAATGCAAATATTGCGAGAGAACCTTATAGAAGCTCGGGCAAAGGCATTAAATATAAATGTTGTATAATAAATAGTTAATATGTTTCACTTTGTGTTTTTTAATTTATTATTTCTAAATCATGACCATTCCTCTCCACAATAATATACAACAACAAGTTGAAAATCATGTATAATATCTGTTAATAATGGAAGCCCTAATTGCAAATCCATCAGTTGTCCCGCCCGATTTTCTTGGATGGCTTCATCATCAGGAGAGTGCTCTTCTTCGTCTGCAGGTATTTCTTCATTAGCTTGGAGTGCTATGTTATGGAGTACTGCGCATGCCACTATTATTGTTGACACTGTTGATAGCTTATTACCAAGCCCACGGCGGAGACACGGGAACCTTCTTTTCCAAACGCCGAACGTGCGCTCGACGATATTCCGGGTTTTCCTTTGGACAATATTATACGTTTCTTCTGCTACTGTATCCGGATTACCAATGGGTGTAAGAAGATGAGGCAGGCATGGATATCCGCTGTCCCCCACAAGACAACCACTATGCACCCCTTGTCTGTACTTAGAGTTTACCCTCGACATTTGGAAAATACGGCTATCATGCGTGCTTCCAGCCCACCGCGCGACCACATCAATAAGTTCCCCAGAAGGTCCAACAACAGCTTGCACATTTATTGAAAAATAGGACTTTCTGTTCCGGTACACTTCGCGGTGTAAAACTCCAGGAGTATCAACAATTTTAATGTGGGTGCAATCAATTGCTCCATCCACATTTGGTAGTCCTGGAAACTGTCTGTACTGACCAAGTCGACAGAATTTTAAACGGTGGGCTGACATGTCGTCTGGAAATTTTATGTAGTGGGTGTGTTGTTCAGCCAGTTTTCGGGATATTTTCGTTACAATCTTGGAAACCGCTGGCTGAGAAATGTTAAGTAAGTCTCCCGTCACCAGCTGTAAATGAAAATACCAATGTTGAGTGTGTGTGACATGACACCAACCTTATCTTTTATCTGACTCAATTATTATTATGCTACAGTAGTCCATTTCTAGGTAGGTTTAGAAGGTTTACAAAGTCATGATAGAAAGCCAATTACTTAAATGAATTAATTTCAAATTTAAATAGGTAAGTACCTACCTGGTATGATGCGGTAGCGTAAAAACGCAAACATGCTAAAGTTTGCCACTCCAGAGGAATTGGACAGCCTCGTGTTTGTAGATGATCATCATTTTCACACCGTAACAATGGCAAAATTATATGTTTTACTGCATCTTGTGAAAAGCGATATCTTTTTTTAAAATCAACTGTATTTAGGTTGAACGGGTCACTGGCATCACGCATGTCTTAGGGGAAAGCTGATTGGCCTTATATTTATACTCTCAAAAATGTTTAAATCCTCAAAAATCTCCATCTCCATTTTAAACACATCCAAGTATGGTGAAATCAATGCTCAAGCGTGGTCTTGACCCCGCTTGCATAACATATCTTTATAAAGAATAACATATCTTTATTCTTTATAATATAAGTACAGATAATATTCATATAATTCAGGCAACAATATTATTTAAAATAAAAACATGGCCATAAATACTCTAAAACCTTATCTTAAAATATTCCAGCTACCACAAAATTCATACAGCATGGAGTTTATCAGGAACCCTTACAACTTGACCACCACAGCTGTTCAGCACATCTCTTCTGATGATCCTCAAGAAGTGGAAGCTATCAAAGTAGAAGTGCCAGAATCTATTGATTATTTCAGTGATTTTGAAGAGCCTGAAAAAAATCTCAAGGACGAAGGTATTCTGCCAGTTTATTAGTAACAAAAATGGGAATTTTGATATGGCTGCTCCCGTGGACCTGCAAATTTCGGCAAACTCATCATCCGCACTTGGTGTGTATACTGGTTTCCGCAAGTAGGCCGCTGGCGGGCCCTTTTTGCGTGACGCTTGACACGTGTTGCTCGAACTTTTTTAGATTCTACGACACGCCGGTTTCCTCACGATGTTTTCCTTCAACGTTATTTTTTTAGATGTTTGTTATCGCATAATTTTTAATTTATGAGCCGATTTGAGAGAATCTTTTTTTATCTGAAAGGTAATATTTACAGATTGACCCCATAGACATTTCATCAAAATCGGTTGAGGCGTTTTGTTTTTAATATGTTTGTTAGAGTAAATATTTTTAGGAATCAAAAGCGGATAACTTAAAAAAAAAAACAATTTAATTAACCTAAAAATTAACCAAATCAAAACAGAAAATAATTATTAACAACAAAAATCGTAACAGCAAGAAAACTACGTTATACAAGAAAAGAGAGACACAACTAGGTGGTTTAGGCAATACTTAGACGTCCATTCAGCACGGTGGCTCGCAGAGAAAGAAGGCCGGTTCCATGTTGCGCCTGGTTTTATACTGTTTTTAGTTGGTACTCCGAAGTATTTCCAACACGGCCTCTCCTGATGCTCTGGCGTCCCGACAGATTAGCAGGTACTGGGATGTTGCTCCGGTTAATCAAGTGCAGGCATATCTAAACCTCGTGAAGGTCCTGGTTCCTGATCGCATGGTGATAGACGATCATCTAAGCTGAGCGCGTTAGGTCCTGGCTGGTCCTGATCATCATCATCGTCATCGCTCCCAGCTACCAAATAGAGACATGGTTTTTATGAAAATTAAATAGTGCAATGCCTTAGCGGCAAAATCGTTACAGGCATCTAGTAAGGGTTAGTTATGTTACTAGTAACTACCGCACCACTTAAAACTATGGCTGAATACTTTGTCACTTCAAAAATATGTTCTTAGCTTCAAGATATTTCTGTGCATTGAAGTACAAAATATTCAGCTACTAGAATAACTAAAAAGTAAAATAACATGCCAAATAATCAACACTGTGTACGCACATACACAGCGACTGATCGGTTTGCAAAGCCGACCAGCTTCCATGGCCAAAACACCTTTCCAAAGGACTTGGTGTTAATGCCTCAAGGGCCACATGAATTCTACCTCAAGGGTCACAAGAATTCCACCTCAAGGGCCACACGACGTCCACCTCAAGGGTCACACGGGTATCACATACCCTCAAAGAAAGCGGAGCAGGACTCGGGAGTCCACTCGCCTTTCCACGGAACCATAAACTGGGCGGCAGCAAATGTGGACTTCCCGTAGGACCCAGCCATCAGCTTCAGCTCATAACGGTCGTGAGGCAGGACCTGCACCACCCGATACGGACCGCGCATGCCGTGATCAAGCTTGCCCTTTGACTGGGAGTACTTGATCACGAAAACCAGGTCACCTTCCTGAAACATATGTGGGGGACGTCTGTCCCGATTAACACGAGCATCCATTGATGTTTGATTTTCAGACAGCCGCTCGGCCGTCCTTTGCCTTGTAATCTCTCTCCTAGCTTCGCGATTCGCAGAGCTAGCACCGAGAGCAACATCACGTACCAGTGTTCGAATTGCAGGTGTAGCGTTTTCATGGCCTACTAACAAATTCAACGCGGAAGTCTGCGTGGATTTTTGTTGGGTGAGGTTGAGAATCAATTGAAGTTGCCATAACTGCTCAGCCCATTCACGTTTTCTATAGGAAGCCTCAATTCGGAGCATGTTCAAGACAGTCCTAACATAACGTTCCACTTGCCCGTTAGCGTGGTGCATCTCGGGCGTTATGTGATGTAGTTCGACGCCTAAGTCTTGCATCCATGACTTAAAATCTAAGGTCTCAAACATTCGGCCCCGGTCTGTTATTATTAGGCGTGGAGTACCAAACAATGAAATTACATTTTGACAAATTTTCTTCAATTCATTAAAATCTTGTCGAGGAATAGGCGTAAGTAGACAGAACTTAGTGAATGCATCGATGACAATCATTACATGTTTACATCCGTTCGATTCAGGGAGAGGTCCCAGTGCATCGATATGAAGCGTGTCAAATGGGACATCCGGCTTAGGCCAAGAAGAGATAGGTTGAAGAGGTGCACGGGGAACTCTCTTGTGAGCAATGCAGGTTAGACAATGGCCTATATATCTTTTAACAAAAGCTCTTAAGCTCGGAAACCAGAAATGCCTCAGAATAAGCTCTAACGTTTTATCGATGCCGATATGACAGTGCTCATCATGAAAGATGCGCAGTAGACTTAGACGCTGTCCTTTTGGTATATAGCATAGTAACCTCGGGTCTTCGCCTACGTGAATGTATCGGTAATAAAGTAAATCATTACGAACTACATAGCGTGATGGATCTAGTTCACCGCGTTCTAAAGCCTGAATCATATTCCGTGTCTCTTCATCCCCAGATTGTGCAATTTGAGCCCAGTTACGTGGTCTGTCTATGTTATTTACTGTATTACACGGATTACGACTCAGGTAGTCCGCATGTGGCAACATGGCGCCCTTTCTATATGAGATGGTGAAGTCAAAATCTTGTAAGTAGATCCACCATCTTGCCACACGTGGCAACAGATCTTTCTTTTTCTGGGTAGCTTTAAGAGCGTTACAATCTGTAACCACGGTAAACTGAGTGCCTACCAAGTAGTGTCGAAAGTGTCGGAGTGCTTTAACCACAGCCAGGGTCTCAAGTTCATAGGAATGATACTTCGACTCTGCACCCTTTGTCACCTGACTGTAGTATGCAACAACACGTTTGTTATTGTCATGGATCTGTAGCAAGACCGCCCCATACCCTAAACTACTAGCGTCCGTATGCACTTCCGTAGGTAAATTTGGATCGTAAATAGCCAAAACAGGAGCGCTTGTCAACTTTTTTATGATGTCTTGCCTAACAGCCTCTTGCTCAGGTCCCCAGTTGAATTGGACGTCTTTGCGAGTTAGCTTCGCAATACATGACGTCATAAGTGAGTAATCAGCCATGTACTTGCGAAAATAGCCCGCCAAGCCCAGCAACTGACGTACTTGCTTAACATTTTGGGGAGCTTGTGAATTTACGAGAGCTTTAACTTTGTCGGGTGAGGGACGTACTTCCCCATTACCTATAATCCGCCCTAGGTACTCAATTTCAGTGCACAAAAACGAGCATTTTTTCTGATTGATTGAAAAACCTGCCTCAGTTAATGTCGATAGGACCTCTTTCAAAGTTTGTAGGCCTTCGTCTACAGTGTCTGAAAGAATCAAACAGTCATCTATGTACACTAAAACCTTTCCCGCCGTTATAAAATCACGAAGGGTTGTACTTATGATCCTCTGATACACGATAGGGGCGTTGGCAAGGCCATAAGGCACTTTAAGATACTCGTAGTGACCTTCATTCGTAACGAATCCGGTAAGCGGTACAGACTCTTCATCAAGACAGATTTGGTGAAATCCCGTTGCCATGTCCAATGTAGTAAAATATTTACACTTTCCCAATCGATCGATATGATCATCTATTAAGGGCAAAGGGTACCTGTCCTTAACGGTGATTCTGTTCAGCGCACGGTAATCGACGCACATGCGATCGGAGCCATCCTTCTTTTTGACCAATAGGACGGGACTTGAGTAGGGTGACTCCGATTCGCGTATGACGCCCTTAGTTATCAGATCCTGAACAATGTCACGTACTTTTAGTTTTTCGCTTTGTGACATTTTGTATGGACGGTAGTTGATGGGGACGTCACTGTTGAGTTGAATACGCATATTCCCAGTTTTGACAGTAGACGTCGCAGTGCCAGAGATCATGTGTTCAGAATATTCAGCTAAAATAGTCTCTAATTTAACTAAATTATCACCAACCAAAGAAGTGTTGATCACTGGTTGCGCAGTCGACTCAACAGCTGACACCATCAACGGGTTATGATCGCGAACAATACGTTGACTATCCTTGGTTCGTATGTAAATAACACCGTCCCTATTAAGAACGTCCGTGCCTATAATAACGGGCGCATTCATGCTTTTGCTCGGTACCACAAGAAGATCTACTTCTAACGATATACCTTCCAACTCAATTGTGAGCGTGACGTAAGAGTCGATTTGGGTAATCGATTCGCCTACTCCTTTCAACTGACAGCTGATGGTTTTCTTAGCACAAGAAAAATGTTTCACTACTTCAGAGGATATTAAGGACACGCCAATGGCACCACTGTCTATTAAAATGTCCATTGGGATCCCCTGAATAACACCTACAACAATATCAGCGCGCTTTTGCAAGGGGGCAGAGCAGAAGTTAACATTTCGCTTACTACCTTGTGGTTCAGCATCTGTTCGTTGTTTGGCAAAGCAATTTTTTATTTCGTGACCCGGTTTCTTGCAGTAAGCGCATGTGATATTGTTTGAACCTTTATTACCAGAAGAAGAAGTTTGGTTTGAGCTAGGACTGGGTTTTGAGCGTTTAGGGCACGTGGCCTGCTTGTGTCCTGGAACACCGCAAACAAAGCACTTGCCCGTATCATTGCTTACGGTACGCAGTGGCTTTTTGAAACCACTTGATCTATCATTGTTGTAAATTTTGTTGTGAGTCATGTGACGGTTTGTGCGGGTATCCGCTGATGGGCCTTTCGGGGGTTTAATAAAAGCAGATAAATAATTAACCAAGTCACTTGACTTCAAGTTAGCGTTAGTTGCGGTGGCTTTTACCTGGGGGTCGGTTATACCTCTTAAGACAATTTCTGTTACCAACTCATCACTAATGCCCTTAACAATGCGCAGCCTTAACAACGTTCTGCGCGCGAATTCAGCATAGGTTTGATATTTATCAGAGTTCGTGGAGAGTACCTCAAAAAGAATACCTGCAGAATCTATTTTCTTTACGCACAATGGCTTGAAGTCTAATTTGAAATTAGCCCACGAACGATCGTTAGACACCCACTCATTAAGCCATGTTTTAGCATCACCCTTTAAACAGTTACCTATGCGAGAAAGGCATTCATGATCGTCCCATTTGTTCGCAAGGTTGGCCCTATCAACCTCGCTGAACCATGAGTCTACGTCATTAATGTTTGGGTCAAAGTTCGAGACATAATAGTTTTGAGTACTTGTCGATTTAAGGGAATGTATTGCTTCTACTATATGGTCCGCGCTTTGCTTAGCTGCAGATTCAACGGACAAAGAGACAAGTGAACGCTTCTCTAATTCTTCTAGACGCGATAAAACGGTGTCTAACGACTCACAGTTGCTCCGTGGTGCTGGCGGCGGCATGGAGGGCGTGCGCACGCTTCGCGGACGCTCCTCACACACCGGGTTACCTTGTCGGTGTCGGTGTGGAGAACGCTCATGAGAGCGGCTATGGCGCCGCCGGCTACCGGAGCGTCGGTGAGGCGATCGCGCATGCGATCGCGCTTGCGATCGGTAACGAGAACACTGATCACGGCAGCGCCGGTCACGGGTGCGCCGATGGGGCGATCGAGTACGCGATCGGCTATGGGAGCTCTGATCACAGGAGCGCCGGTCACAGGATAGCCGGTCACGGGAGCGCCGGTCACGGGGGCGTCGCCGATACGACAGTTGACTCCGCGAGCGACTGCGGGAGCGCGGTACACGGGACCTCCTGTCCCCGTTCCGCGAACGCGTCCTCCGTGATCCAGGCGGTCGCCTGTGACGAGACCTGGAGCGGCTCGACCTTGTCATTTTAATGTATGCCTCAAAATATTTTTTTCAGATAAAATCACTTTTTACGTAAAAAACAGATCAGGGAATCCTGTGGGAATGTTTTCTTTATCCCACTTCTGATTTTAGGAATCAAAAGCGGATAACTTTAAAAAAAAAACAATTTAATTAACCTAAAAATTAACCAAATCAAAACAGAAAATAATTATTAACAACAAAAATCGTAACAGCAAGAAAACTACGTTATACAAGAAAAGAGAGACACAACTAGGTGGTTTAGGCAATACTTAGACGTCCGTTCAGCACGGTGGCTCGCAGAGAAAGAAGGCCGGTTCCATGTTGCGCCTGGTTTTATACTGTTTTTAGTTGGTACTCCGAAGTATTTCCAACAATATATTAAGTTGCTGTTGAAAAAAGATTCAAATTCACCCATTTAAATTGGCGATTTTAACAATTTTTTATTAATTACAGCTACAACCTCATCTAAAAAGCAATCACGGAACCCGGATATAGACCTCCAAAATATTAAAACAGAAAATATTAAAATCTGTCCCAAAAATGAAGAAAGCATTGTAAAACCCTATGACGAAAGGCCTGATTTAAGCTATTTTTGTCTTGTATGCAAGAAAAAGCATGTAACTAAAAAAGCATTGGATCAACATATGAAAGTACATGATCAAAGCAGACATTATGTATGCGACATTTGCAAATATAGGTTCAATACAAAAGCAAACTTAAAAACTCACAAAGAAAACTTGCATAGAACTGAAAGCGATACAGTTGCATGCACCGTTTGCCATAAACTTATGAACAGTCCTCAAATTTTAAAACGACACATGAAAATTCATTCTGAAAAGCCACCGAAAATCCACGCCTGTGACAAATGTGATCTAAAGTTTTCGGATAGAAGTACCTTAGTCAGACACAAGATAACCCACACTGATGAAAGTATCCCAGGGAAACCACACGCTTGCCTAATATGTGAAAAAACATTCTCCGTTATCTATTACCTAAAAAGTCATATGAAACTGCATACAGGAGAAAAGCCGTATTCTTGCGAAAGATGCGGCAAAGCATTCACACTAAATAGCCATTTGAAAATTCATATGAGAACTCATACTGGAGAAAAGCCATATTCTTGCAGCAAATGTGATAAGAGATACTCAAGCCTCGCTCACGTGAAATACCATATGAAGATGCATACTGGAGAGAAAGGCTTCGTCTGCGATATATGCCAGAAAGCCTTCTCCGAAAGCAGTCATTGGAAAAGTCACATGAGAATACACACGGGAGAAAAGCCCTTTGCTTGTGACATGTGCGATAAGAAATTCATTGGTCATACTAATCTGAAGCTGCATAAGCGGATTCACACCGGAGTAAAGCCACACGTATGCGACATTTGCGGAAAAGCCTTTGCTCAAAAGTCAGTGTTGATAATACATGTAAGGACTCATACCGGCGAGAAACCATTCGCTTGTCACAGATGCGGCAAGACATTTACTATGTCGACGCATTTACGAACGCATATGAGAACTCATACGGGGGAAAAGCCCTACGCGTGCGAGATTTGCGGCAAAACTTTCGCAGAGAACGCCCGTTTAAAAAGACATATGAGAACGCACACTGGAGAGAAACCTTACGCCTGTTCCATGTGCGATAAGTCATTTGCTGATTACACGAACATGAAAACTCATTTGGTAACACATACTGGGGAAAAGCCATACGCTTGTGACAGGTGTGGCAAAACCTTCACTCAGCAAGGAACAATGAAAAAGCACATTAAAATAGTTCACCTAAAAGAAAGACCTTATGCTTGCAACATGTGCCCAAAGACATACGCCAAGCGTCAGGCTTTGAAAGTTCATGTGCGAACGCATACGGGAGAGAGAGCAAGTATGATAAAATAAATGCAACAATCCATCAGACCTGAATGATATAAATGCGATGACTATTATTTCGAAAGAGTGACTCCGCTGAAATGACGGACGACTAATAGAGGAGAATTGAGAAAAAAAACTTGTTGTGCTGACACCACCCACAACAGAACAATTTTGTATTTATGGCTGAAATTTATTTATTGTATGATGTGATATGAGAATATGTCTCTATGTATATTAAATGTATGTAAGTAGGTTTAGGTGTACTTAAATAAAAGTCATAGCATTCTAAATAATGGTATATTTTCAAAAATATCAAATTACATGACCTGCATTATCTATTTACAAAATATAATAAACGTAATCAAATGAATTATTCTTCCGCCGATGCGTCGTTACATAACTAAATCAGTTGTGGGCTTTTAGCAAAATTGCTTATACAAATATTTACAAAATTAGCTTACCAACGGTCTAATGTCAAATGTGCGGTATTACAAAATCATTTTTATTTGAGAGATACTAAAATCGGATAATTTAATGTTTCTATGATGTTCTTTTGCAGTTTACTTGACAATAACCAATGGTTAATATTCAGAAGAGTGAAAAAATAAAGGTCTTTTTAATAAGTTTTCCCTTGTTATTAAGAATTTAATAACCAGAGAATAATAATTTATTAAAACTTAAGAAGCAATCTGAGCATCGTTTTAGTATGTATTTTGTACTCCAGCATGGAGACTAAAATGGCGTCAAGGAAATGCTTGCTTTTAAGAATTAACAATTTATAAGGTTCATTGTATTCAGATCTTTGTAATCCAATAATAATTAAGAGTATTATATTATAACCAATTAATCTTAACAGATGATGCTTATAGCTTGGCGCCATTTTTTAATGTCTCTGATCATTGCTACCCTAAATCTTATTATCTATTTTTAATTTTCAGTTTATAAAAAATCAACATTCCTACAAAGATTTGTATTGATATAAAAAAGCTAAAACACTATTTTCAGTCACTCCCTGGGACTTGCATTGATTTCAATAAAAAAGAAAGAAACATGAACACATTCTCATAGAGATCACAAAACGGTGAGATGGCTGAAAAACGTTTGAAAAACTTTTCTAAAATATCTTAAATTATAGCAGAGTTTTGAAATCATGCAAGACACCATATCCATCATAATTTTCGTCAACTAATTAGAAGAAACATCTAAACTAATCGTTCAGAGTATAATCCAGGAAAACCATTATATTCGATAGATTTCTCTACCTGCATCATAGGGCACGTTCGTGACGTGCGTGACCTACGAGGCAATGCCTTGATAGGCGATGGTTACTTCTTAACATCAGGCGGGTCATATGCTTCTTCTATCAGCTAGTTGCATAAAAAATCTAGATTACTTTAGGGGTAAATAACTAAAAAAAAATTATCAACATCGATATAACAACACTAAAACCAGAATTTGAAGATTATGTCAAAATAGATGCTAAAGTAGCTATCTTAAATCTGTAAATCTTTAACGCGAGGATATGTATCTAGTAAAAACATCAGGTATACAGGGTTATTCATTATTAGCTGCAAATACTCAGGAATTAGGTTCAACAAATAAAATAAAAAATATTTATCCCGAGAAAATCGATAAAGAATATCCTTTGGAATCATTGGCGCCTGACCTATTTTGACCTTAAGGTTGTTCGATTCCGATACAAACTGAATTTACACAACTATGGGCAAACAAAGTATAAATGTACACTGAAATAGCTGTAATAGAATTTTACAGTGGTCATTATTGCCGGCCAGTTATATAAAGTTGGAGAAAACTGTAGGACAACAGAAATATTAATAAAAAACCAAAAAAGTAATTTTTTCGTCATTCTTTATAACGGATACTAGCTTTTAGCATAGAGTCAATTTTGTACATTACTGTTTCAAAATAGACGTAAAAGTCTGTTAGTTCTTTTTCTGAAGCCCCGACTGCCACGACCAACGGCTGACACTCCAACTTTACATAACTGGCCGGTAATAAGGACCACTGTAAAAGCCTATTACAGCTATTTCAGTGTACATTAATATTTTATTCGCCCATAGTTGTGTAAATTAAGTTTGTATGGAAATCGTACCCCCTTAAATCCGCACCCGCGCGCCGTGAGCGACACTCTGCGTTCAGTCACCGCCTGGGTAGGTCATCGTCCTGTTCTCCATGGCAATCATTATGCAATAGCCGTAAAGAAATTAATAAAAATAAAATTTTGATACAAAAACTTAAATCAGTTTAGGAATTAAATTGATTGATTCGCGACCCAAAAATTAGGCCCTGTCAGTTTGTGTAGTTAATAATGAATAACCCTGTATAAGAAAGTGATATATACAGGGCGTCCCACAGATATGCCACATGGAGAGAAAGTACCTTGAATTTTGTAAATGGAACATTTTACTGAAAGAAGACATTATTAGAATTTAGAAAATAATTTAAACTATAGGTACATTTCCTTCGTGTGACATAATCCGTGGGACGCCCTGTATATCGATATCGATAAAATTTCTTCTAGTGATGTAACCCTAATATTAGCTGGACGATATATCAAGAATACTTAGCTGCATTTAAATTTATTAGCTACAGTGGTAGTCTTTTGCGTATATTTTTTTATAAATATTACAAAATCAACGAATGAGACTTTTGTGGATTTACAAAAGCATTTTTTTTGAAACTGTTTATTTTTATACAGTTTAAGCTACCACAACTATGCGTTTCATCCTTTCCATGCATACCACAGTGTATATTTTATTTAGCTCATACAAAATCTATTATTTACTTTACATAGGCTTACTTAACTAGTTTAAACAGTCGCACATTAGACCATAATATTTGGTCTCATAAAAAAGAATCCAAATAAAAAAAAGGTAAATACATCAAAAATTCACAAACAGCTTTGCACATTGATTCTACTTCATACAGTTTTTACTGAACATCGCAACTACATAAGTTAACGAGCCTAGAGAGCTGCATAGATTTGGTATTCAAACAATTTTTATCCTACAATTTAACAATTGCGTGGGAATATGAAAATCTAAAAAAATCGGTAGTCTGTAAAGTCGGTTTACTGACGATAATTGAACGTGACAACGATATACAGCTGTCCACGCGGACGCATCGCTCACTCAAGTAGGAGAGAGACAGATGTCGAACGCTGCCGAACGCGGAGGCCGATTGCGCCTCTTTGTCGCTCGTTCCGCGCTCTCGCTTGCACTTCAAGCCTTAAATGGAACGCCTCAGAGCGAGGTAACCCGCATGAGTCATGTTTTTTCGTGCGTGCAGCCGGCTCCATCGAATTTTAAGACGTTGTCACGTCAAAAAATGCATTCGCATCAAGTTTAGTTCTGAAATACGATCCCAACATCCGTCCAGTAAAAATATGTATGAACACAAACATAAAAATGAGCGTATAAGTCGGGATAATAAGCATTATCCCATACATTACAAAATTTGTGCTTACATTGGGGTATAACTTTGTTTGGCCTTATTTTTAGATGGTTTTCTGAAAACCCAATTTTAATCCAATCATAGTCTCTGATATATCATAAATAACTTAAAACAAAAGTTTCAAAATGCAATAAAATATGGCCTCTTTTAGTTATCAAAATAAATACGTAGAATTTTTTATTCTATTACATGATATTATTTCTATTCGTTTCTTTGGACATGGTTACCGTTTGGTATAGTACTAACATACCAAACTATCTAAAATTAAACATAAATATAGGCAGATCTACAGCTAGGGGTGAGAATACAATGGCGAATTTTAAGAAACTGAACAACCTAGCCTGTCACATGAACAGTTATTGTGAACGCGCGTTTTTTTTTTTTCAATAATTTTGACAACTAACGTCATACACGCGTTGCATAAACACAAACGTACTAAAAACGTAGTGTAACTTATCATACAGTTTACAGTGAGGATATTTAATTCAGAAAAGTTAATCTCACCATTGTATTCTTTTGTACAAATATTACAGTTAATGGTTACAGAAACACTGTAACTTTTTAAAAGCGATTTGTTAAGCTTAAGCGGTTTTCATTTAAATACAAACCTAGCCTACGTTCCGAAAACATATAAGTTACATAATATTTTGTACATTAACTTATAAAATGTCGATAAAAATAAGACTACTAGCATAAAATAACGAATTTGAACAATCTCAGTAATCATAATCTCGTCTCAGCTGTACCACGTTAAAGAATTATTTATTTTATCTCAAAAGACAATAAAATAGCTGAATCGAGAGATCAATATAAAGGTAAAGTAACATAAGAAAAAACATATTAGAATCCACGACCGTTGTCAAAACCTAAAGTCGTGTTAGATAAAAGACGATTTATAGATCTTCATATCTCAAATGATACAAGAATATAAATCAAACGTCATGAATGAACCGACGGTATTCGGTTCATTCATGATACTTGTTCGCCGTAGATTCTTTTTAAGCTGCACAGTTCAAAAAGCTATGCAATAATGCATTCTGCAGTTTCGTCAGAAGAAACTCGTTAGTATGTGTACCAAACATATCGGCTCATTTGGCCAATGAGGAACTGATGACGTAATTTCGCTTCGCTGTCAGTCCCTTTTTGCTTCACAATTTTTCGATTGTCCTTATCTACTGAAGTTTCAAGTTGTATCTGACAGTTGAGACGCCATTTTATCTTCTCTCTCACATACTTGTATATAGCTAGAAAGAGCGCGAAGCATGTCGTTGTCGTAGTATTACTGGTACGAATAGTCGAAATATAAAAAAAAACGCCTAAAACTATGGTATAATAGTTCGAACGAATAGTTTCGTTTTCTTCATAGTAGAAAAGTATACTGAATAGGCTTTTATTTATATCCTATTCAAAAATTAATCACTGAAATACTGTTTTTTGGGTAAATGAAATTAATCTAACTTCTATAATGATGCTATTCTGAATGAATATAGAGAAAAGTAAAAAAAAAAAATTGTTTACCACAAATTTAAATTGTTTTAACCGATTAGAAAGTACATCCCGATATAATTAAATCCTTTTTGTGGGTGTTTTTGTTTCTTCAATTTGTGTAGCTACCTCAATGATTTAACCCCTTCATTACAAGAGTGTCTTAAAATATAATCAGTGTGTAAACAGCTGCCATCTCTTACCACTAGGTAATGACAAAGTGACAGGACTAATTTGAAGCAATGTTTGACAGCTAAGTAACACTTGTTAGGCCATTTTAGTCCAATGCTGCAATCTTTAAAACTACAAAATGCTACCATTTAGAAATAAAAATACCCAAAATTCCTACTAAAATTAATATCAGTCAAATATTTGTCAATTAAAATGGCTTTCTTAGTGCGTAAAACGGCATTTCTATGTTACCTCAGAGCAGACTAGTATAAAATAGGCAGTACCAACAAAAAGTCTTTTGTTCAGTATTTCAGTTTTCACTTTTCATACCTTCAGTACTCAATGTACATGTAGTATTTTCACTGTAGGTGGTACAAATCCATGGTTTAGCATACCAACGAGACGTGGTGGAGTTTAACTGTCTTCTAGAAGGTTGTGGAGTTCTGCATAGTTGAGTATGGCTCGGTGTAGGAATTCGTATTGCAACTGTAATAAGAAATAAATAAATTTTATGACTCAAATTAAGCAGAGCTTGTGCTATGGGAACCAGATAGCTGATAAAGTACTTATTATAGATAGTGCAATTCACGAAGACGCGCCCCTCGCGGGGTGCGGGGAGTTTGCTCCGAGCGTAGTCTATTCATTGTAGTGTGCGTGTGCACTCATAGGTAATTAGTGTGTACCGATAACACTCAAACATTGACGGAAGCTTGCACACATATACTATAAACGGTTAGGAGGAATAGTGGGGCGCGCCTTCGTGGATTGCACTATCTATAAAGTGTAACTTTTATTACATCGTCTCAAACTTTTTCGTGTGTGTTGCATGTCGCGTGACGGTCGGCCGCGGAGTAGAGATAAAGTGAAAGGCGCTCGTCAGAGCAGCCGAGACCAATATGGCGGCGCCTACAGTTCGCATCAGCTGACCGAGTAGTGTATAGATTCCTAATTTTTTTTATTTATCTTTTATGTGAAAAAATGTTCACTTTTACCGTGGTTTCATAAAACCACACAATCCTCACAATCCTTTAATATTTTTTTTTTGCAAATATTACATGCTTAAAAATACCATATAATACTGAGTTTCACCACACAACAGGTCGGTTATTTGACATAAAGACCTGCGTCCCAGGACCGGAGAGAACTTAACTTCACCAGTCTTAAATAACTTACAAATGTGTTGATAGTGTTGACACGTTGTGAGCGCACTTTCCTCGCGACACAGCACACGTCGACGCGTCGCTCCGTCCGCAGCTGACAGATCAGAATGCACAGCGCCACGAATAGCGCGGACCGCTCGGTGCCCAGGCTGAAACGAATATTACATTTTACTACAACGTATTTTTGACTTGACAGCGTCTTATACTTCGATGGAGCCGGCTGCACGTACGAAAAAACATGACTCATGCGGCGCTATCTCGCTCTGAGGCGTTCCATTTAAGGCTTGAAGTGCAAGCGCGAGCGCGGAACGAGCGACAAAGAGGCACAATCGGCCTCCGCGTTCGGCAGCGTTCGACATCTGTCTCTCTCCTACTTAAGTGAGCGATGCGTCCGCGTGGACAGCTGTATGACGTTGTCATGTTCAACTATCGTCAGTAAACCGACTTTACAGACAACCGATTTTTTTTAACTGACTTCAAATTCTTCTTATCAAAAATTGGCAAATTCATTTCGGACTAGTTTCTGCAAGTAGGCCGCTGGCGGTCACTTTTTGCTTGACACGTTTTGTTCGAACTTATTTAGGTTCTACGACACGCCGGTTTTCACGATGTTTTAAGGTCTACAATATGCAGGTTCTCAAGTCGCTTGTATTTTTTATTATTATTGCATAACTTCGTCATTGCTCAGCCTCAAGTGCCAATCGGCTCATAAATAAAGAAATGATACGATATCAAACGTATAAAGAAACAATTAAAACAAGACGGCTAGCCCGATTTTGATTCTATGGAGCGATCTCCAAATTTTTTTTTCTAGTTTTCAAATCGAAGTTATGTTATAACAAACATTAAAAAAATACACAACCGAATTGAGAGCCTCGTTTTTCATTTGCAGTCCGTTAATAAAGGGGCTGGCCACCGTGCTAGAATACATCACGTGCCCTACGTGGGTACTCACTGGCAGTGCACGAGCATGGCACCAGCGCGCGGGGCGGCACAGTCCGCGAGCTCAGCGAGGCCGCGGGTCACTTCAGGAACGTGACCCGCCGCTGTGGGCCAGCCTTGGTACTGCAACTGACGGACACACGACGTACAACCGCTCTGAAACATAATACGCACATTACAGAAATGTACAATTATTATACCTTTTTTTTATAATAGAGAGCTATGCATTTGGCTGCCATCACACCTGATAGAAAGTGAGGATGCAGCCTAAGATGGAGCATGCTTAGCCATAATCCACCTGTTCACTCTTGTCTTGAAAATTCCCAAATTATAGCGTTCCGGAAATACTGACGCCGGTAGAGAGTTCCATTCTGGCAGTTCGACAACCGAAAATTTCAAAGAACCGACAACCGCTGGGGAATAAAGGTTCTCGAATGGCGACGACGAACCGAAAGATGAAACGTAGGGCGCCCACCAATCAGATGGACCGACGACATTGTTAAGATCGCAGGAAGTCGGTGGATGGAAAGGGCTGAGAATCGTTCTTCCTGGAAATGTCTAGGGGAGGCCTATGTCCAGCAGTGGACTTCTTCAGGCTGATTATGATAATTATAAAAAAAATAGTTCTGATTGCGCTATCGTATTAGCTTACTCCTGTAAAAATAGGGCACTAGTTTTAAATAAAATAAATGAAAAAGTGTAGTCAATAATGCTTCTTCGTGCTGTCGTGTCATTGGTGAAATGGACTATTAGTGCGCCTCAAAGAGGCTCCCTTTGGGCACTTGACATCTTCTTTTACAACAACTGCTAAACGCCAAGTTGATAGTAGCTCTGTCTTCTGCGCTGAAGGGCGTGGGTTCGATCGAGAACAACTTTTGATTTCACAAGTTACCTTGTTATTGACAACTCTAAACTGTCGGCGCGTGTAGTACGGACAGGATTCGCTCTCTTCGTACTGTACTGAGATGTGTTCGTATTGAGCCGTTCCGTCGTCCCAGTACCTCGGGCATTTGTTATCTCCAAGCTGAAAAATAAACAAGAAAATGTAATTTTTATTTTAGGGATTTAAAGGAGAGCCCTAGCTTCATAGTCTACTTTTCTGGAGGATATGCAGCAACAAACTATCTTACGCGCCAGCCCGATTCCTGTGGCTAAGTACTGTTAACTGGCCAGTTTTGGGAATAGAACATACCTAATCGAATCAAACAGCGTTTCACATCTCTAGTGGTGGAAAAGAAGCGGAAGAACAAATATGGCGCCGTTACGTGTGGTTGTATTGTTGGCCGTGTAATAAAGTAAAACGGAGTTGTACTAGCTATAATCAATGAAGAGTTTTCGTCGTAACAGTACCTAGCCGCCACATTTATTTTGGTCCTTTTTATCTGCGATAGGCTTTTTAGCCATAATCAGATGTTTTGTGGGTTGATGCGGTGGGGTTGCGTTTGAGTTAAACAGAAGGGCAATTCGTATTTTTTTTACTCAATCAGTTTGAACAGGTAGGGAGGCTTTTGCCCTGCAGTGGGACAAGATAGGCTGAAAATAAAATAAATAATAATAAGTTTGAACAATTTGTTTCGCCTACGTGTCTCTCTCTTTTGTATGGAGAAAAAATGATACAACAATGGTTTACCTAGAAACCCGGTAGAAACAATCGAAGCGAGTTGTTGTTTCATCATTTCTCCATAAAAAAGAAAGAGACACGTAGGCGAAACGAAATCTTCAAACTGATCGAGTAAAACTCAGACTACGGGTACTGGTCAGTTTCTCTGGTCTAGGTTGAGTATTTGCTATCTCTTTAGGCGGTTTGCATTGTCTTAAGTGTTATATTTTTTTTGCCAGACCATTCGTGTGATTTTAGAGTCTTTGCTTGTATTTCTTGTAGTAAATGTAATGGAGTTCCCCAAGGCTCTATACTAGGTCCATTTTTACTTCTAGTCTTTAGTAATAAATTAAGTAGTGCGTCTAGGAAGAGTCGTACTTTTGATTACAGGATCAGTTTGCACATGTACACCTTACTTAGTTATTCTTAGCTTGACGGACGACGCTAGTAAGACGCTTACAAGATAATTTGACACTGAATAAGCTCACCTCACTAAGCATAACTATTGTAGTGATGTTATGTTCCGACACCATTCTCCAAAAGTCCATTATCGTGCTCGGCATCGGGTCTTGCGTTATAATGAACCCTTCTGAATTGTCGTATGCTGGAATTAAAAGAAATACATGAAACCTTTCTTAATCTGAATGGAAATGTTTTAGAGAAAGGCCAAGAGTAAAGTAAGGTAGGCGAAGCAAAAACTCAAATTCTTAAACAATATAAGCTTAAATAACTTGAAAAACCGACTACATGGCCAAACTATTAGACCGATTTTGATGATATTTCTATGGAATCAATCTGAAAAAATTTAACCTTGCAGATAAAAAAATGATTTTTCAAATCAGCTCATAAAATACAAAATTATGCGATAACAAACATAAAAATCAATAATCCGAATTAAGAGCCTCCTCCTTTTTTATTTGAAGTCGGTTAAAAATCGAAATGGGTTCTTTCTAGCTTAAGAAAAAGGATTTTTTTGAGGAAAATGGTTTCTGTTCGAAAACGGATGTCCAAGCAGCGATTTCTGTAGTTACCTTCTATGAATGACGCGTTGATATAAGTGGAATAATCCCGGCCTGGTATCGGCGCAAGTATCACGCGGTTTCTGTCGTACGGCAAGATGTCTAAGCAGCGGTTTTTCGGCCTCAGTTCTTCGGCCGCTCCCGCTGCGCATGATTTAATGGGCTCCGGTATTGGACTATCTAGGATTTTCTGTAAAAAATATTAAATTCAAAATTTCTTTATTCAGTTGCATCGTAGAAGCGCTGAAGCGAATCCGACTTGGATAAGCCCTCTGGTTTTGACGTCAGCTGAAAAAACTATAAGTAAAATTTTAGGTGAATGATTGGAGAGACTGCTAAAGACCAGGATGGGAAGATTTTGGGGAATACCTTTGCTCAGCAGTTGGACACAAAAAAGTGTTTTTTTAATAAACTTGAGGCATACAGATGTTCAGCCTCACGTGCCAGTAATTTCACCGGCACCCACACCCTTCAAACCGTAACACAGCAATGCTGCTTCACGGCAGGAATAAGCATGGTGGTAGTACTTCCCCGGACGAGCCACACTCATGGAGTCACTACTAATACAGTAAAAACTAAACAGGCCAGTCTACAAACCTCAAACTCAAGCTCCATAAGGCAGCTGCTAGTCTGCTGAGGCGTGCTTCGTAAAAGGTCGACACAGGTCTTGAGGCGATGCGCCGGAATCTCGGTGTCTTCGAAGTGAGCGTATTCTACCAGCGCTCGGTAGACGAACACGTATTGTTTCTGAAATAAATACTTGTCTCTCTCTTTTGTATCGAGAAAAGATGAGAGAACAATCCGTTTCGATCGAGGCGAAACGAACTGTTCAAACTGATCGAAGAAAACCTAGAATATGGGCATCAAGTTTACCCCACACACCGCTAACGGAAGTTTCGTATACGCTAGCCGTCATAACTGCATTCACTCCACTCTTATCCATGTCATCTTTCACCCAGTTCATCTATGTTTTCTTTGGTCTATCTCTGCTCACATATCCATCCACATCCATACTCATCATTCTCCTCTTACCAGTGACTGCACTAGGAAATTCCTCGACCGCCGCAACTCAGCGACCGTGTTAAAGACTGCCGCGTGACCGCAGTCCCTCAGCTGTTGGAGTAGACAGTCCAGCGCTACCAGCGTACCGGTGCGGCCGACGCCGGCGGAGCAATGCACCACGCATGCGCGATTCAGCATCACTGACCACGCCTCGTTTACCCTCTGGGAAGAGAAAAATAAATAAATATTGTAGACAACGCACACAACACTATCTAGCCCAAAATTAAGCAGAGCTTGCACTATGGGAACTATAGAGAGCTGATATAATACTTGTAAAGCTCGTGCGGGGAAGTACTACCACCATGCCTATTTTTGCCGTGAAGTAGCATTGCTATGTTTCGGTTTGAAGGATGTGGGAGCCCATAAAATTACTGGCACGTGAGGCTGATGGACGCAGGGCAGTGCATCGTAGGGCACGTTCCTAACGTGCGTGACCTACAAGGCAATGCTTTGTTATAAGCGATGCCGGTTCCAACAGGCAGTTGTATAAAAAAATAAAAAAAGGGCTTTTGGAAGGCTAGTTACATATTGGTCGATGACTCACTTTGATAAACTTCAGAATAGAATAGGCATGTTCAGGCGCCGCGAAATCCTTCCACATCAAAAAGTGATACTGCTTCACTATCCGCGACTCAGGGTCCTTGACCTCGCGCGGTGACGTCGGCACACTGCCTTCTGAAGCTTCTTTGCAATCTGTGGAGTGAACACTGTTTATTAGTATACAGCATGAAGTAAGGTTCTCGACACCCACTTGATGGGTCGACGACATTGTTAAGACCGAGCCAAATTAATGGATGGAAAGGGCTCAGATTTGTTATTCCTGGAAATGTATAGGTGAGTGTTCAACAGTGGACTTCTTTAGGCTGATGATGATGAGATGAAGGAATGACGTCACTGTTAGATATAAGTCTCCTCTGTAATTTTCCAGCTTTGCAAGAGCTTAAATAAGACAAAACATACACACATCAACATTGTCTAAGGATATATTAAATATTCCATTTCGAATAGATTTTCAGATTTTTCGAGAATTTTATTTTTACTATATTAATAAACAACACAAAATAAAGATTCTTGCCATATCTAGTTTCTAAAGAAATTATTTTCAAATTTTGTAAAAATCAACAAAATGTTGAACATCCCTAGACAATTAAATGTCGATGAGTGTCCTTCGTCCCTTTCTATTGTTTGAAGAAAGAAAGGCAAAGCCTACATAGGTAGTGCTTACTAACCTCCATTCCTTTTAGCGATCCCATTCCCTTCGACGATGGGCTGACCTTCGGAGTTCAAGGGCTGTTTTGTGATCTTCAGTTCTCTTACAATGTAATCAGAATATCTGAAAATAATAAACAGATTCAATTAAACAGGTACTCTTATTAAAACATCGCATTCTGACATCTACAACTTTAGGAATAGAAGTTGAAAGAATAACACACGAGAGAAAGAGATGGTGATAGAGAAAACAACTGAGTGTAAAAGAGATAGCTCACCGTTTCTCAGTAACGTGTTGCACCGTCAGCCCTCCAAACGCCCTCGTCCCTCGTACTTCATCGGGCCAGTACTTCGAGCACTTGACTTTGGAGTACTCCTCAAGGTTAGTCAGCATTACGATCAGCTCCAATCCATGCTCCCATATCATTCGCCAGAAGTCGTTGACTGTTGTGTCTGTTGGGCCTTGCGCGCAGATGAATTTCTTTCGATCCTGTGTGGGTGGGATAAGGTTGAAAACTTTTTTTTACATTATATAGACCAGAGGTTCCCAACCTTTTTTTTTTTCATAGACCACTTTCAAAATGTTTCTGGTTCCGGTGGACCTCCTGCCCTGCAGCTACATTTTTACTATATTACCAGTCGACAAAAAAAATATGGAGATTAGATCTAACTATGGCCATTTGCGTTGCGGCTGAGTTACTACCACGATCCACGGTCTAAAGGCACTTATTGCCGCTTTAGGGTAGTTCTGTAGTGTTTTCCACAAGTATTTTCATGCAATATAATATTATCTACAAGCAAGACATGCTATACCTTATTAGGCTCCGAAGGGTCCTTAGAAAGCAGAGGGACAGACAGACACACAGTTAGACAAACAAAGCTTTAGACAACACAGCCAGAAACTTGGCAGATAAAAGCAAATAGGATTTAGCGTTTATTTTACTATCTATTTGAAATTTAAATTGAGTGAAAAAAAGAACAGATTATTTTGCATTCTTTATGAGTGTTAACGGGTATGTCTAAACAGAACAAGAATCTGCTGCAAATATGATACTAGATCTGGCAACATTAGTCATCTGGTATCATCAGGTAATGTAGCACCATGGTATAGATAGCGGCACATAACTTTAGCGCTGACCGTTAATGGGCAGAAGTCATAAATAAGGTCCTGACCTGAGGGGGGCTCGCGGTATGAAGGGCGAGCGTGCGTAGCGCTGATTGGCTCTCCACTCGCACTCCGCTCTCTGTACCAATAGGACCCTCTGCACATGCGCACACTACGACGCATGCGCAGCTATCCCCTCCGCGTATCGCTCAGCGCTAAAGTTATGTGGCGCTAGTTATACTCGTGTTTTCTGATGAAGCCTTTAGATATAATTAGTCCTTAAAATAGCCAATATAGTCATGCTAAAGGGGCAGGAAGTCATACCTGATATCCCAAAACGTAATTAGCGTTGATATAGTCAGATCCTGCAACACCGTCTATTTGGGATAACTTCACTCTAGTCTGATCGTATGCCTTTATGTCTGGGTAGCGGTTCTTGGCTTGGTTCTCGCGCGCTTCCGAAGCGTGAGTGGTGCGGTCGGAGAAGCAATCTGGCAGCATCTGCAACAACTTTGAGTGTGGAGAGTGTTATGATACGGGAAATTAATGTCATAACCCAATTGCTAGTATTATAAACCTACTAATATTATACATGAAAAAGTTTGTGAGTGAGGGAAGTCCCTCAAACTCTTGTGTTTTTTTAAGCCCGAAATAACACAAGGCTACTTTTTATTCAGGTTGGTACCACGCGAACGTCCACAATATTATTTTTTTTTGCGTTGTCTGCTCCGCACTTATTGACCTTTTCTTTCCTGTGGATTCAGCCGACTAAGCTATATATAGCTATTTCATCTAAATGTCCTGTCCCAGGCACTATATAGCGGCCCGCAAGTAGGGGCATGAGTAAACACCATTTGCCCCTGACGGTATATAAATCATCTACATTATATGCAAAGGCCTGTTTACTGTTTTTTTATTTATGTAGGTACCTCAAACTCTTTCTGGAACTCATAGTCAGAATCAGCTTGTCTCTTGGCGTAGGCGGCTGCTAACTCTTCCTTGGGGATGGGAGCCATGTCGGGTGGTACCGTTGGGGTGTGCTGAGGACGACCGAACATGTGCCTGGAAATTAATGTTCATTTTAATGTTATAACGACCAGTCTTGTTTATGTCAGATGATTAACAAGGTTGTTTGGTTCTGGTTGAACGGGTATCGAACCCACGACCTACGGCGAAGAAGATATAAAAAGATTAGACCTATTTACGCTTATCGTAGACCTGTCACGAATAAGTAATCAAGGAACGGATTTTCATAACTGTACAATCCCGGTACTTTAAAAGCATAATGTCGATGTTTGGCTGATTGAGGCTCAATCACGCCCTAACCATTAGACCGATTTACATATAAATGTAGTTTTTCCATGGTGTTGCACAGTTGCATGTGCTGAAATATCGGAAGTCAAAACTCAACATTTAATCATGGTAAATACCCCGTTGTTTCATAAAATTAGTGTTATAAACCATGATAGTGTCAAAAGTTTATTTTAGTTTTTTCAAGTTAATTTTCTGTTCTTTTTAAGCAAAAGTAGCCGCTTCTATTTTTAAGTTAGTTTACCTGAATGCGGCCTGTAAAGAGCCCATCTCTAGAGGTGCGTGAGGCGGCATTTTACGAGATCGTCTCGTCTGTCTGATGCAGAACAGAATCATTAGGAGAAGCACTAGAGCTGCAACTGCGCAGGTCGCCTGAAAAAAAAACAGACTTTGACAAGTTGCTTCGAGCATGAATTCTTGGGTCCGGTTAATGTACGGCCAGTTAATGGACGCACTGGTAAAACGATGCCACTTTTTTAAACTGGGAAATTGTTAAGGCCCGTGTACACTGGAGCAGATAAATATTTCGATTATTAATTTTGTTTATCTAGCGATGTATAATTGCTCTAAGGATAACGCGATGTCATTGAAAAAAAAAACATTTTCTGGCACTGCGGCGGCCGCTGCCGCGGCACGCTCGCTTTGTGCGTAATTTTTATGTTCTAACATAACTAAACTAATCCTAGTCGGCTCCGCCCTATAAAGTATCAAAGACAAGTAAAAGTATCTAGTGCCAGAACAAAAAAGTAAAAATTAATGTTTGAATTGCTACAGTGTACTGTAGAAATTCAATTCAACTGGCATCGTAATAACAGTGTGTACAATATCATGATGTACATTATCGCCTCCCGAATTCTTAATTATGAAAGTGAAGTGGTCACCTCAGAGGCGCTGGTGAGGCTATCAGATTAAGTTTAAGAGTGTTAGATTATTGTAATTTACCTGTAATGCGATTTCAAGAGTGCTGGTAGGCTGAGCCACGGGCGTCGGCGCAGGCATCAGGACGTTTACATAGTCGCTGTACATCGGCGCCTCGCCCTTTATCTGAGCTGTGGAACAGTATAATGGGATCATGAGCACCCTAATACCTAAATCTCAACCTCATCGCATCAATCTTAACATCGTAACCTCAATCTTTCAGTGGTTAATATTAGAAAGAAAGAAAGAAAGAAAAGCATTTTATTGACCTATTAGCTTGCAGTACACAGGAATGCCTACCTACTAAAAAAAAAAATAATCACACACTTTCTTACACTACCTTTATTTTACACTATCTTTTTACATTTTACTATATTTATCGAGGTATTCCATATATACAATCTCGTCTCAGCCACCATAGCGTCCCGCAAGAATGGCTTGAGTCACCCCCCTGACGCAATATGAATCATCTACAATAGATGCCTGTATTTTTTTAAAAGGTTAAATAGTTAAGTCTTGTTACAGCCTACAGTTTGATGTTCTTTCTGTCATACTCACGTATAAGTTCCACAAAGAGTGTGTAGTTAGCATTGTAGTCTAATGGCCCGTCAAAGACGATGACAGTGTCTCTAGTTGACGAGGGTCGATCCATCAGGGTCCGATCGTTGGAGAAGTCTCTGGATCAATAAAAAAAGCTAGGCTAAAGGAAATATTCTAAGAGTGTTATAATGTATTCTAAGTATGTATTTACAATAAAAAACAAGGCTCATATCGGCTATCTGGTTCCCATAGTACAAGCTCTGCTTAATTTGGGGCTGAATAGTGTGGATTGTCCACAATATACATTTATTTATGAATTATTCAGGTATTATGAAGCGAATACAAGCCCCTTGATTACGCTGAGTTTCTCAGGAGCACTGGTGGTCCAGTGGAAGTGGTCCTGCCTTCCGATCCTAAGGTTGTGAGTTCAAATCCAGTCATGTTCCAATGAGTTTTTCTGTCTAATAACGTGTGTGCACTATGCCAGTACTCTCAAACGGTGAAGGAAAACATCGTGAGGAAACCGGCGTGTTGTAGAATCTATAAAAAATCGAACAACACGTGTCAAACGTCACGCAAAAAGGGCCCGCTAGCGGCCTACTTGCGGAAACCAGTCCGTACACCAAGTGCTAATAATGAATTTGCCAACGTCACAGTTAAAATCTTACTTGTCCGAAGAACGTTTACTCTTGACCGGGTCAATGGACATGCCCGGTATGTCTGCAAATGTAGGGTCATCAGTAAAATCATCTTCAGTTGTTGTAGCAGCAGTTGTTGTTGTTGTGCTGGTGGTGGTAACGGGTTCGTATCTCCTCGGTCGTTTCAAGCACTCGCTGCAGATCGGATTGTTGAAAGTTTCCTCAGATTTGTTGAACAGCGACTTCTCATCGCCCATCACTAGTTCAGATTCTGGTGGAAAGTTGTCGCTGTAATGAGAAATTAAATAATATAAGTTTAAAAACTTGAGAAACCGGCTTCATAGCCAAACTGCAGAACCAATTTTGATCGAATTTCTATGGGACCAATCTGGAAGTATTTTCATTCAGATACGTATTATTTAACAGTGGAAACTTCACTGGTTTATGTATTACTTTAAATTGATTTCCTATAGTTACTATTGTACTGTCTGTTTACAAACTAAAATAATAAATAAATACATTTCACAAAATATTTTTTTGACAGAATAAAATAATAAATACATATCATTTAAAATAACTTTTCAAATCGGCTCATAAATGACGAAATTATGCTAAAACAAACATAAAAAAAAACAAGAAAACCTCTCTTTTATTTGAAAATCGGTTAATAACAAACAACACAATTTTTTTCCCGTTGCTCATAAAAATAGTATTATTTGATATCTTACTTTGAAAATATATCGGTGATATAGGCGCCCAAAACCGGGGGATGCGCGTGCACATCTTTGTGTTCCAAAACTTGTATGTCCTTGGGCATTGGTAGATTTTTCCAGTCAGAGTGCGGTAACAGTCGTACCATGTATACCCTGAAATAACATAAACAACCATCTTAGCACACAACTCATAATGCCGTGGATGTGGCCACCTACTGGTCGAAATGGCTTTAATGATAACGATTGTAATATCGAAACGACAAGAAGAAGAAGCACACAACATACAAAACATGAATAGATAAGTAAACAGTAAATTAATAGTTGGGGACTTAAGGTTCTCGAATGGCGACCACAAACCGGAAGACGAAACGTAGGGCGTCCACCCTCCCCATGTACCGACGGCATTGTTAAGATCACGGGAAGTCGATGGATGGAAAGAGCTCAGAATCGTTCTTCTTGGAAATGTGTAGGGGAGGCCTATGTCCAGCAGTGGACTTCTTCAGGCTGATAATGATGAAAGTAAAAGTAAGCAGGCCTTTGCATCTATTGTAGATTCCACAAGCCCTACTTGCGGGACGCTACAGTGTCTGGGACAGGATTTTAGATTAAATAGGCTTGCCCAGCACCTATACTATCCTTAGTCGGCCTGATCCACAGGAAAGACATGGTCAATACGCGTGGAGCTGACTGAGCCGCGGGTTTCCTCACGAGGTTTTCCTTCACCGTTTGAGAGCTAGTGCTCTCATTTCAATTATGTACACAATGCTAGTGCATTGTGTACATAATTTTAAACACAATAATAAAAAGCAGACAATAGGAGGAAAGGCTATTATAAACTTACCTGTAGCAGCATATTCGGCCATTTCGTTCCGTTATCCTCGGCAAATACATTTTGAACATGTATTTATCATCTTGCAGTATCTGGAAATAAATTTATTATTAATTAAATTAAGCTTAAAATAAAGTCAAAACTGACTGATGCAACTAGATTTTGATTGCAACAAAAGATACCCAGTCACCCCCACATTTGAGCAATGATTTTTCCACCAACGAGTTGTAAAAAAACTTTAGTGAGTTTAGGGTTGCACGTAGTGAGCGTCAAGTTGCAGGTTGACAGATCTGTGAGTACTGTACCTTCCTCCACCTCGGCCGCGGAAGATGGTCGGGCGGCGTTGGCAGTGTGTCGCACGAGTCAGTAGCCTCAATACCGCGGCGTCAAGTGCGCGTCATCGCAGTCAGACGCACCGTGTAGTGAGTATTGGGTTGCACGCAGTGTAGTGAGCGTTAAGTTGCAGGTTGACAGATCTGTGAGTACTGTACCTTCCTCCACCTCGGCCGCGGAAGATGGTCGGGCGGCGCTGGCAGTGTGTCACACGAGTCAGTAGCCTCTATACCGCGGCGTCGAGTGCGCGTCATCGCAGTCAGGCGCACCGTGTAGTGAGTGTTGGGTTGTAAATCATCAAACCTACGGATACGCAAACAAAATGGAATTTGCGACAATGTAGCATCTAGCTTAAGACATTTTAAAGTGATATAAACGATTTTAGACAGACTGAAATCTCCATAATCAAATAAATATTGTAGACAATCCATACAACACTATCTAGCCCCAAATTAAGCAGAGCTTGTACTATGGAAACCAAATAGCTGATATAATACTTATATACATATTTTTTACCCACATAGAACTTAGCATATAATATAAACACCCAGACAGAGAACAAGCGCTTGCGTTCACCACACAAATATTTGTTCTAGGTAGGGATCGAACCCCCGGCCTACGGCGCAGAAGGCAGAGCTACAAACCAACTGAGTTGAGAGGCAATACACAGTAGACCTCTGGCAGATATGATGATTCTACTATTCCAAAATACAAAATGACTTACCGAACACTTTGAGTGTCGTTAGCAGTAAACTTTGAAAGTGGCCCCCAGGTAACTTGCTTCTCTTTCCCGGTTCGATCTCTAAATGTAGCATTACCAGTCAGTTCCATCTGAAAACATACAATTCACTCAGTGTGTGTTTGTTTCCATGCAGTAGACTGCTATAAGAATACAAACATACAGGGTGTTTTTTTGGGCAGGGCGATGATGATTTTCTCTTTCATATGTTTAATAATTTTAAGGCTATTTAGTTAGCACTATTTGGGTGTGATCTTTTAAATTATAAGAATTTAATTTTCTTTTTTTTCCATAGTTTGTGTTTTATAATTGAGTTTGTCTTTAGTTTTTATGTTTCTATATTTAAGTTTCTATGTAACTTACTTGCCTAGTACTTATTGTCTGTTTAGTTTAGTTGAGTTGATAATTTTGTGCATGCTGTGGCATCCTATAACTGGAGGGACACATAGTTTTAAGACGTTTTGTTAATATTATTTGTTATTCAAGTGATTCCTTTGTTGGATGTCCTAATAAAATAAATGATGGCCAAGTCCGAAACCAAAAGAGTTTTCTTGTAAATCGAGGGCATGACTCCTTTCACGACTTTACTCTAACTCTCGTAGTTTTGGACTGTGCCATTCACACCGCCCTTCTCAAAAAACCACCCTGTATAAGTACAAATCTTTTCCCTTAACAGTATTAGTCTAGAAGGCTGTAAACTCACAGTATATCCTTTGATCTCTGCGTTGGGAAGGTTGGGCGGGCCCCAGGTAAGGTTCATGAACGTGCTATAACAGGTCGGCTTTACATTGGTGGGCTTGCTCGGCGTCCCGTCTGACGTAGCGGCTTCCATTTCGTCGGACCAGTTCCCGCAGAGACCTGTGTACTCACTACCGGCGCAGACCTACAAAAGCAATTATCAAAAGATTGTATCCCAAAAGTTATAAAATTCAGATTCATTTATTTTATAATAGAAAGATAACAGGTACACTTGGAATAAATACGTGAAGGAACCCTTTCTGTGGTTAAAAATACTAAAAGTATTTTTCAAACATTGATGACGTTTTAGACAAGTTGAAGTTTAAAAAATTCGAGAAACCGTCTTCATGGCCGAACCGTCATCAACTGCTGAACCGATTATAATAAAATTTCTATGGGACTAATCTGGAAGTATAACCTTCCAAATAAAAAAATATTTTTTCAAATCGGCTCATAGATGACGAAGTTATGCTATAACAAACATAAAAAAAATACAACAGAATTGAGAAGGTTCTCTCTTTTAATTTGAAGTCTGTTAAAAAAGATCTCAAAAAAGTGAAAAAAAGGTATCATACCTTGAAAACATAGGTGCTGTGTGGTTGTAAGTTATCAAACATATACGGCAAGTTGTCATCGTCTCTCGAGTGATAAGCCCTTCGAGTGACATTCTCATCTTTCTTCATAGCTTCCAGGATGTAGTAGTGAATGTACGGTGCCACTTTTTCGTCTGGCTTCTTCCAGCCTATAGTCACGGAGGTAGCCGAGAATCCGTTGATCGATATATTCGGCACGAAAACTGGATCAAAGTCTAAAGTAGAATTCGTTTTCGGCAGAGTATTTTGATTGTTGCTTGATGCATATTCTGTTCGAACGTCAACTCTCACCGTATAGCTTGTAGATTTCTTTAAATCGTTAATAACATACGTTGTTTTCTTAGGTGGTTCCCTTTGCAAGACAAAACCAGATTTATCATCGTTCCGAATTTTCAGATCGTATCCTAATATTTTAGAGTTGTAATTAAATACCGTCCAGTTGAGGTAGATTTGCGTCGTGCTTATGCCTACCAAAGTATCTATTACAACTTTTGGGGCTGCTAATATTCGCAATTCGACTTCGCCTTGATATGTTATGTTTTCGTCTTGAATCTCGCAGATATAGATGCCGTTGTGCTTTTCGTAAATGAGCGTGGAGAGGACGTGAGTGCTGTTGATTTTTTTTGGTTCACCTTCAATTGGTTCAGCCCGTTCGTACGTTTCTTTCTCTATCGTAACGAAATCCGTATTCTGACTCGTGTCTTTTTTGTACCATTTCACTTGAGTGATGTTGTAAGCTGGAATTAAATATATAAGCTAAGTAGTAAGTTGTGCCAACCTCAATTACTTAGCTGATGATGCTGGAAAGCACGTTGTCAGATTCGTCTATTCGTTAGCTACAGAACGATCGCAGTCGTCCGACTGCAGGCGAGTAAGGGATTAGCTATCAAATATTTCCTCGCTCAAGAAACACACAAATGATATAGATTCTGTGTCATATATAATTAGTTGACCCTGCGACTGTAGAAATTAACACTAACTTCTCGCTACTCCCTCATCGCGGGCAGTCAGACAAGTGCCTTAGAATATCTTATGTGAGTTAACAAAGTTAAAGAAACACAGTTAGATCCGGTTATAAGTCTTCCTACCGGTACCAATAATACCAGTGTTTTCCTTGACGATACGTTATTTTGTAGCTATTTATTTTAAATAATTTTGCTTTGGAAAACCCGCGCCAATAACGAGGAAAATCCAAGCATTGTTTAGCATAAATGTAAGAATAGACATTCCGGGATCTAGTTCAGAGCACTACTAGTAAAAATAAACTGACCTTCAAAAACACACCAAATCATAGCAGTTTCACCCGTCTCTTTTGTCAATAAAGTCGATGATTTAATGAATTTAGCATTAAAGTGCAGATCTAGGAACACATTCATCTCATCATGTTGATCGTCGAGGCTGGCGGAACATTTGTAGTTGCCCGCTGTGCTCGCGTTAGCATACGGGATTGTAAGGGTAGATATTTTTATGTTAGGATCAGACCGATCTTCTGTTATGTTGATTCTGTAAAGTTTTTTTATTTTATAGTTATTTGAAGTCATTGTAAAACCATAGTGAAAAATAATTAACTAAACACCCAGACAAAATTATGCCTTGAATCAGTTAGCTGTACTAGAATGTATACAATGGTAAATTTTCAAAAGCTAATTGTCGGATGACATTGTCAGAGTAGTCGGGCAGCAATGGCGGAGACTGGCACAGGACCGAAGAGAGTGGCGTATTAGGGAGGAGGCCTATACCCAACAGTAGGTGCATACAGGCTGAATAGATAGATACATAGAATTGTCAATTGATTTCAAGATTTTACATCGAATTGTATAGATTCTAGCCATTACTAGGTAAATTTAAACAGTATCAGCTGGATGATTGTATGATTCTGTTGGAATCAAAAGTTTGATACTAACAAGGAACAGTGATCACAAATCTTGTTGCCATGATTTATGATGTTTTTAAACTAGTTCTTTAACAATGAGAAAAAAAAGAATAAGTCCGCTTCTACTATATTGAAACAAAATTATGTATTGATTCAAAACTAGTTCTAAGATCTGACAATGTTCAATTTACATGCATAATAAGGCAATAAGAATACTGAATACTGAATTTTTTATCAGTATCTGTTGTCATACCTACTAGTTTTACAAAGTAATAGATACACCCTATTTCAAGTTTATCATAAAATTGACTTTTATTTAAATACCCACAAATAATACATAACACAAAGTGAAGTACTTAATCATTGTCTCATGATTAAAACATCAACATTCAGCCTTGTTGCAATTGGTTTAAATCAAAGATAAATTTCGTTTCAATTTATTTTTTATTGCAATCTAAGCTCAAAATAATGTCAAAAATGACAGATGAGACTAGGGTTTGATTGCAACAAAGATATGCAATCACCCCACTGTATTTTTTTTTTGCAAAATCTGGAGTTTTTTTCTAATTTGTATTTGTATTCATTGTTTTACTTTCATTTTAATGGCTTACACCAACTACAATAATTAAAGACGTAATAGACAGAACGAAAAATGTAAATAAAGTATAAATAAATGTAACTTACTCATCAGTTACAATTTCTTCATCTTGGAACAGCCATGTTACGTTGGCAGTATTCGGGGAAACCTCACAGGTTATATTAACAATTTCACCAACATTACCTTTTTTCACTTTAATTTTCTTCTGGATTTCAACTTCCCCTGGAATATCAGTAGCACAGCTTTAGCATATACCAAGCCCTAGGGTCAGTGCGAAAATCCAACCTGTCCCGCTCAGTAGGCATGCCTTAAGGGGCCGGCGGAGGGCGAATTTTCATACAAACGTAATACGTTTTTTATTTATTTTATTTATTTTTATTTTATGTTTTTTATTTTAAGTAATACCAAAATGATTACTAATATAAGCACATTTTCACTATATTATTGATAATAATTGTATTTGTATAGTATTTATCTAGGTTCCTGAACAGTTTTAATTTTAAATTACTTACCTGAAATAAAATTAACACCAATCAAATTTTGCAATGAAAAAGATGTGTAAAATGCGATTGGTGTTTATTTCATTTGAGGTAAGTAATTTAAAATAAAAACTGTTCAGGAACCTACATAAATAATATACGAATAGTTATTACAATAATATAGTGAAAATCTGCATAAACTAGTAATAATTTTGGTATTACGTTTGTATGAAAATTCTCCCTCTGCCGGCCTCTTCAATAGAGGGGCAGGGAATCTAAGCTTAATCACAAGTGCTTTGTATTTGCTGATCAAAATGAAGATGGCTTAGGAGACAACAACAAACATTATGTAGTAATACCTACCAAATAGTAATTAATAGTTTATACCTACACAAGTTATACCTTCAGGAAATATCTGGAAACTTCGTTTTAGAATACATGTATCGTTTAATTTATTAAAAGGACACTGGTGCTGTTCACCAATCACTAGTGGTAGGTAAAGAGGAAACCGATCCCCTTAAAAAATGCGCACATAACAAACCACTATCGCTTGATTCATGTAATGTCCATACGAAACGCTTCAGTACGGCCTAAGTAGTAAATCTATTGCACACTAAGTCATAATAACGAGAAGAAACCAACAACATACCTGAAATTGGATACAGCAGTCCAATAAACACAAAATACACAGCTATTACGGCGGGATAGCTCACGATGGTCCGACCCATTGTCATGGCGGAAGCACCTCCTTTTACATACAGTAGCTGCACTTTCACTACAAAACTCACATAGCAAGATTACTAAATCATTTTTTATTCAGTCAAATGTAAATTTCACTGATTATTTTGAGAAAACTACAAAAATTACAAAAGCGGCTGACACTGAGCCGAACAAACAAAAATTTCGTAGGTATCAGTGCTGCCATAATAATAATAAGAAAAAAAAAACAGTGTGACCAGGCTGTAAACGAAAATACCTTGACCTTACCACAGACTTTACCTTGTTTTTTTTTCCAATGTAAAAAAACCAACGCCATGTTTTATTGTTAAAATATATTCGGCAATCTATTTTGTATCCCATGAACTAAGAATTCGCGCTTTCTTATTTTATTGTATGGATTAGGAGTTCTTCGTTTTTTTGAGTCTGTTATTGTCTAAGTTACGAACCGAGTTTACCAACGCCCTTAGGAACTTACTGAATTTACAAACAGACCAATAATATACAGATTTTTCTTTTAGTCCGTCCAAGCTAAGTCTACATTTTTCGTAAAATAGTGGAGTTCAAAAATATATTGGAAATACCGCATGTGGTTCCAGCTTCAAAAAAGGGTTTTAGAATTTTGTTTCGAATCTACAATCTGATGCTTTCTTGTTAGAGAATGGTAACATTTTCATGATGCAGTGAGGATTTGTTATAGAGCTGCCAAATGGCCCACCTGATGTTCAATGGGAACGATTATGGATTTACTATCACAAGGGATGGATAAAAACGATCTTGAGATAGATCAACTCAGTACCAGTACCAGACGGAAGCGACCCTGAGATAGACGTTGCGCTGCTGGTGGCATTGCCACGCTGAATAGCAATTGCGCCGCCGGCTGCGCCAGAAACCCTACAGCCCAAGGAATATAATACAGTCCGGCAAGTATAACTTGGCGGGTCTGAAGTGAGCTGTTTGATCGTTAATGGCCAATGACTGATGGAAGATTGGCCAAACGGCTAGCTTCAGACCCGCCAAGTTATACTTGCCGGACTGTACTCTCTACGAGCTACAGCCCTTGGGTCACGCGTTGACTTTTGATCCCCCTTTCCCCCTTTCCAGTATAATTTTTAAATTATACCAGATTTTAGTTTTATTTTTTTTAATTTTACATGCGTATTGTTATTGAAATTGACATCACGAATGACATGACAGCCGACAGAGGCACAAACTTGGCACAAACGGTCAGTCGGTGTCATCATGTCGGTGTCGGTCGGTCGGTCTTCTTCTTTGCTCGTCGTTCGTTCCATCCATCCATGGCTGCTTGATTGGAAGAATTTAGACGAGCTAAATGACTCAATCAATAGCGAGATTATTTCCGCTTTCATCCAATTACAAAGTGAAAATGTGTTTTGTAAATAATATCTAAGTTTGCTACGCACGTTTTTACGTGCGTATCACTTTATGTAAGATGTATATCCATTACACGCTAGGAGCCATTTTTAGTGTATTTATTTTGTGCGTTCATTGTGATAATGAATCAAAAGACAACGATATCAAGCAGATTTACGGTAAGTTTTGTGTTTCTGATAAGGGGCTGCTATTTGGTACGATTCATCGTGCTGGCGAGATTAGCTCACACGTATAATCACAATCAGACTTACCGCCCACGATAAGTATAGCTTCTGGGTTTGCAGGTAATTTATTGCTCTAACATTGATCTATCCCAAAACAAAGTTGCATCTCTGATTGTGCACTTATTTTAAAAACTCCCAACAGTTGGATACCCTTTAGCTCAAATGGGTAGTTACCCTGCTTTCCTGCACTAGGTTTTGGGTTTGATACCCACTGAGGATTATACTGGGTTAATTAATGTATTTTTAAGATAGAAAGATTATATATTTGTCTGTCTGCAGTCAAAAGTATCTTTAGGTATTCTATCAGTCACCTAGTTTCATAGTGTCTTCAAGTTAAATTCTTCTAGGATGTCCCACAGTTTAGTGTGCCTCTTGGCATGTGCTCCCTCAGATTTTCCACTAGGTTTTATCATGTGCTACCCTTCTCCAATAGTGTGATTATTGCAAGCAAATATTTATTTATAATATAAATAAATCATTACCTTCCTGCCCCTATCCCATGCTAAATGGGTTTGGCACAACAGGTTTTCTTCTTCCACTCACCTCTATCATTCGTCATCTCAGAGCTCACTCCTTTCCTGCTCATGTCATCCTTGACGCAGTCCATCCATCTTATAAGAAATAAAAATTTGCCAAAAAATTATAATAACTTAATAGTACATTGTTACCTGAGTGTTGAAAGTCACGTTTTTTGAGTCCCGAGACGGGTTTGGCGCCAGAGCGTTAGCGAGGGCGCCAATGGAGCTTGAGGGACTCAAAAGACTTTCACCCGAGGTAAACACTGTGCTTTTCATTACGAATACAAGGAAAGTAAAAATAAAAACATAAAAGAAAAATTAGTGAAAATGAAGATTGAATTGCCGCCTTCCCGGTTTTTTTTTCTTTTTCTCTGGCGGGCCTTCGGCTTCGGTTCGCCAGCATTATTTATTTTCATTTTCATAATTTAAATCTATGTTATTTTAAATAAATAGTTGAAGCTATACACTAATCAAGTAATTTAGAAGATATATTATTTATTTAATACTATCTTTATGTTATTTAAATTTAAATATTACATTGCGCTCTAATTAGACTTTTTAAACTTCTTACCGTTGTAATGGGTTTCCAACCTACTTGCTGAATAAAAAGTTGGATTTGGTTGAACAACCTCCTTGCAGTTAGAAAGACTTTAGAAAGTTGGAACATGGTTGAATAAAATAGAACTTGTTTTTTTTATAATTTGACAGCTGTCAGTAGAAAGCGATTCTCCCTAGGGCTGAAAGTTTTACTTTCAATTAGGCCCCTCAGGCAACTTCAGACCTACTTTCAGAGTATGAGTAATGAAAATATATTTTTTGTTTCCAAATGCCAAAGGCAACACACATACTTGGAATAAAATTAAGTATTCACCCTGCTTACCACAGATAATAGGGGATAATAGGGGGATAATGAGGAAAAAACCAAAAAGAAAATTGCATTCTCACAGTTGTATTAACAAAAATCACTTTAAAACATCTTAAAGCTAGGTGAGTCTAGTCATTTAGAGCACTGGTGGTCTAGTGGTAGTGGCCCCGCCTTCCGATCCGAAGGTGGTGGGTTCAAATCCACTCGTGTACCGATGAGTTTTTCTGTCGAAAAATGTATGTGCACTGTGCCAGTACTCTCAAAATGGTGAAGGAAAACATCGTGAGGAAACCGGCGTGTTGTAGAACCTAAAAAAGTTCGAGCAACACGTGTCAAGGGTCACGCAAAAAAGGCTCACCAGCGGCCTACTTGCGGAAAAACCTGCCCGCACATGAAGTGCGGATGATAAACTTGCCAACGTAGGTGAGTCTAGGTATCAGTTCCACACAACCAAGCCTAGAGTGTGAACATTACCCCTGATACTGAATAAATTAGATGTAAATCAAAAATCATGTTTCCTTTATTCTTACTTCACGAGACAAAACTAATACACAAACTACTAATGTAAATGAAAGTATTATTAATCTATAATTAATAATACCTACATTTCTACAGTCGCAAGCAAGATTCAGATACAATTTGTAACATGGTACAGACAATTTGTGTTAATAATCTGAATACTTTATTCTTGCAAATATTGTGCAGTAAAATATTAAATAAATATATTAAAATGTTGTACCAGAATGGTATAAATATTATAAAAATATGTCCTTAGCTTAGATGTTTATCATAGAATATGTTGTATGAATTTGTTCCAAGTTTGGGGTTGGGGGATAAATAAAAGGCTAAATATTACCACAGAATTTGCATCTCGATTTTGCACCTACAGCATCATACATTCGCGCCATGACTCACTGGACTCCGTAATAGGCATGACCTTCCAGTCTCATTAATTCCTATCGCTGCTTGTTCTTCCTCAGTTCATATTGGTTGTTCAACCTGCTCCCCCTCACGCAGTCTCCACTCTGCTTCTGTCTTGATCTTCCAGTGATTATGGTGTAGGTAGAGACAGAATTATTTATTGAGAATGGATTATCGTAAAACACGCGTTAATTTCCGCGGTTCGCTCCGCTCGCTAGTACCTATGTGCTTTATGTCGGCGTTAGTACAACTTTTTTTTACTTGAAAATAGGGTCGCGTATTCAAAAAGATTGAGAAACACTACGTAAATTAGAAGATGGAATTACTTTTTTTTGCACTCTTCATCCGAATCGGTCCAAGTGTATTAGTGTAAGGCAGGGTTCCCACTACGCCGGACCGGCAGATCTGCCGCGCCGGTAAATCTGCCGGAAGGGCTAGTGGCTGTACAATTTATATGAACCTATTCACATTATCCCGGGTCCGGCATTTTTGCCGAGCCCGGCATTTTTACCGAGCGTTTTGTCACTACAAAATGCCGGCAAAATCACCGGACCGGAGTAATGTGAACCAGTTCCGGCCCGTGTTCCCCGCCCCGCCCGTGCTCCCCGCACTTCATTCGGCTCGCATTTTCTGAGTAAAGTAAACGTGTAGCATCCAGCACGACTTTGATCCGTCACTTCTAAGTTCACCGATCAATGTTTCAAATGTCCCAAGTGAAAACCTTTCCCGTAAAATAGGATGTACCCAATCCTTTCTTGTTTTATTTGGCCTTCTGTACTACTACCACCACCACAACACAACAATTTTGTCGTCCATTGTGGGCACAGGTCCAAATTCAACTAAGGTGCTTGTCCGATTTTCTTGTGGGATCCGGTGTGATCCGGTGTACACTCTGTCCGGTGTCCGGTTTCTGGCAGATCTGCCGGTCCGGCATAGTGGGAACCCGGCCTAACTTCCTGTATGAAACATGGGCGGAATAACGCGTACCTAGCAACCTGCATACCTATGGTACATACATTGGGTACTGACTAAGGTACATATCAGGTTTCAACCTTGCAACTGTTTCTCTAAGTGCGTACCTAATGTTTTATGAAGTAGATGTTTACCTTGCTATGTAGGTACGCTAGTGGTCAGCTCTTGACTGCTTGACGGGTTCAAACGGTTCCAGCTTTTGGCTGCTTGACGGGTTCAAATCAACACAACTGACAGCTCTATTGAAGAGTCCATTGAAGCTAGTCAAAATAACCTGGCAAGCTAAGTACCTACGTCACGAACGCAATAATATTTTATTGCAAAAGTTTACGGGGTACGGGGTGAGAGGTGTTGAAAACCAAGTAACGTGAAAGTACATAGTCAGCTGATTGGACGCTTGATATGTCTGGGGGCTTAGACAAGATCGACTTGAATTTCGCGGAACAAGTTTGCGGAAAGATGTAGCATAAACTCTATCATCATCATCATCGACAGCCCGACTTCACCCACTGCTGGGTATAGGCCTCCCTTAGTTTGTGCCATCCACCTCGATCCTGTGCCAGTCTAAACCATTGCCGCCCTGCGACCCTGTCTATGTCGTCCATCCATCTTGCTGCAGGGCGCCCTACACTTCTGGTAGCCGGTTCTTGGCCACCATTCGGTTGTTGTTCTAAACTTGTATGATAACTGATAATAGGTTTAAGTTTAAAACATTTCGAAAGGATCGAAGATGACTTTAGACACATCATTTATAAGGATTGTCAAGACCTGTGCAAGAATCCAGCTGGAAGGGAATTAATGCAAACTCAGCATGTTTTTTGTAATGTACAATTTGCTTGTAAGTATATTTTTTTAACTCTTAAAAGTATTGTTATTGCATAATTTCGTCATGGTCTATGCCGATTTGAAAAAAATATTGTTTACTTATCTGAAAGTTAATACTTCTACATTGGTCCCATAGAAGTTTCTAAAAATCGGTTCACCAGTTTGGCCATGTAGTCGGTTTCTCAAGTTCTTTAAACTTATATATTAATATCTAAGAAAGTCTTTGTTCTCAAATAGCGAAAGAAATATCGCGAAGGGGATGTCTATCGCGCAGGAAGATTTATGGCATATTTGTTGAATTTTATTTATAAGCATCGTTTCGCATGAACGCCATATCCACGGAAGTCTTAAACAGGGTTTAGGTAGGAACTTCTCAAACCTTTTTAAGAAAAAACAACGCAAATTTAAATTGTAAATCGCAGTATTAGGGCGTCGACCTTCTACATTGTAAGCCATTGTCAACGCTCGACAATAATTATTTGGTATTGTTAATTGCTAACCCACTTAGCGCATCCGTTTTAATTTCGTAAACAAAAACTTGACTGTATACCTCCTCAGACCTTGACATCATGACCTGCACGGTAGCTGCGTCTAGAAAAGCCTAACTTTTCTGCATTACCTACTCAGTTGTGTTCAATCATTTGTCGAAACAGCGCAAGTTAGGGGACCACTGTACATTTACAATGACGCAGTTTTTCTCAATTATATCTTTTACTAGTATTATTAACATTAGAAACCTGGAATCCGTTAATTAGAAAATCTTTCGAGCTTCGGCCACTCAATTTTAAAACCTTTTGAATTACATATAATCAAAGTTGAATTGATCAAGAATGAATTAGGATATCCTGAACCCTGTTGGCACCTACTTCATGCGTGTTTTATTTGGTGTTTATTGAGTGACTGACAACGCCCGCATAGATAATGATCAGACGGGGAGACTATTGCCAGAGTACGCTCATTGATTTATTTTAGTTAGTTTGAAATCCCAAAGTCTAGGCTAAATATTTTAACGAGGATCACTTAGAAATGGTTGGATCAGTCCATCAACTTTCGGAAACTTAAATCGCTGACCAATTTTGGCTTTGCGATTTACGTCTAACACTTAACCGTTCAATACTCTTGGTTTTTAGTTGACGTTAAATAGGCTATGATAAAATACGAGTTCAGGCACAGATTGATATTAAGTATATCGCTACACTCTTTTACCATTAAAAACTTTCAGTTATTTGCGAACAAAATACCTTTGAAATAACCAGTTGTCTCTAACGAAAAAAAAAAAATAACTAAACACGTTTACTCACTCGTATAATAATTCATCATCAACCTTTAACAGTCCACTGCTGGACGTAGGTCTCACCCAAAACGCGCCACTGAGCCCGGTCTTCGGCTCTTAATACTTTGGTGACATACGAGTATACCTATTAGTTTTTCTGTAATGATGATGAATGATGACTAGTAATCTGATAAAAAATACAATTTTACTGATGGATAGCTAAATTATACCCGCGTGTTATATGCGTGCGATTTCTAACCCCTGGCCGAAAGTATGGTTGTTTAAGTTGCGGTTTAAGTTGTGACAAAGCGCTCACTAGACCAATAAACGGTTTGGAAGAATGTATTGGTTCTAGGTGTAGACGAGATAGTCGACCGGACAAGATCATATCAACTTATATCGAAGGAAGGACACTTATGTTTATTTATGTTCATCCGGTGTGATATATGGAGTGGAAGTGACAATCAAGTCACTGAAATACCGATGGCAATATCTCTCACTTGTCCCGATAAAGTTGTGTCAAGTTGTCGGATTTCTTGACTCGTACTATTCTATAGTTTTGACATTTTTCGTCGTAGATATATTGCCGCTAACTCATCTTCATACGAGGAGTGTGCCACTGTAGATTTTTTCATGACATGCTCGTGTCACAGCTTGCCTGATCACTCTTCTCGTTAGATCGTACTATGCTGTTGCTTTATTCGACGAGTTAGAACTCGTTACGAGGGCGCAGACTACTCCCTTGGTTAAATCCCTAAAGGCCGAAATACAAAAACACAACGTGCGTTGCGTCGTAACGTTGTGACGATAAAATATGCATGGGCTGGCTGGCTACGCAGAGTTTGGCGATGCAACGTAAATACAGGGGCTGGCGTCGCTATTTTGGCTTTGCGGACGTCGCAACGCGTTGTGTCGTCTAAATGACTAATAGGTACTTATCTTTATTACTTAAATGGTAGTTTTATCACACATGTTACTTTGACACTCCCGTAAAGGCAAGGCACGAACAGACTCAAATGAAAATAAATAAAAAGCAGCATCCAATGTCTATTTCATATTTTGTTGCAGTTCCGTCCGCTCCTCAAAACCTGACAGCTGACTACATATCCGACGAAGAAGTTCATCTCTGGTGGGCGCCTCCACTAGAAAACTCAATCAGCAGTAACTCAACCCTTGACACGACAAGGTCTGACGAGAAACCCCAAACACAAGCTGACGAACCAAATGACGTGCTAAACCGCGTTCCAGACCCCCCTCTAATAACTCCGGAGATCTTAAAAGAAACACACTACTATCACAATGATAAGAGACATGACAATGAATTCTCATTATCCGGAATCCTTAGCGACAAGGCAAAAAGAGATCTCCACACTCGGCACAGAAGGAGACGGCAAGACAACGCGACGGACTCTGATAACGTGGAGAAAGTTATCGAGTACTGGCAATTGGAGCACAGAAAAGATATGGTGAAGAAATCCATGACGCAGAATCACCAACACAAAGACTCGACAGCTATAGCTTATGTCTTGTACTACGAGCAAGGGTCGCTTCGTAAAGACGTTGTCAATATAAGCGGTGTGCAGAAAGTAGAAGATGTTAGGAGGAACGCGTTTCAGAGTGATTTGGGAATGCCGCAGACTTCTGTCAAGAATCTCACTCTTTATAACACATCGGGGAAAGTAACCAAGGTCGTCGGGTTTTGGTTGAAGGATCTGAGTACGTATTTTACGATATTTCATGGAAGTCAAACTTCAACCTGGTCACTGACCTGTACAAGAGTGTAGATCATTATTGACTCGTTCTTAGTCTTATGCCTATGGGTTCACGATCGAGTACCCGTATAGTACCTAGTTAAATTTTCTTGGTCCGGTAATCTTGACCATGACAGAGGGGTATAATGTGCGTGGCCAGATTATACAATTTTATTTTATATCTGATCACCATTCGCGGTTTAAGTTCACTTTTATTATTCCACATGCCAAGCCGTCCCGGTCTGCGTAGGCCATTAGACGTCTGTGATCTCATGATTGTTATACCTATTCAAGAATTATGCATTCAAATTCAGCAAGCTGTTTTTTTCAGTTTCGTTCACACCATACAAGATCTGGGTACGAGCGTTCTACAATTTCTCTCATGGCCACTTCAACTCGACTGACGTGTTGGCTCGGCTCGGTCCTTCTTCGACTCCGCTGTACGTAATGACAGATGTCAGGCCTCCGTCCGCGCCGATAGTCCTCAATCTCACCTGCGATCAGCCGAAACGTGAGTACTGAATAATTAACCCTATTATTGGCTTCTCAGCACAGTTGGTAGTAGCTCTGCCTTCTGCGCCGTAGGACGTGGGTTCGATCCCCACCGAGAACCAATATTTGTGTGGTGAACGTAAATGTTTGTTCTCTGTCTGGGTGTTATATTGAATGCTAAGTACGTAAATAAAATATGGAAGTATTATATCAGCTATCTGGTTGCCATTAGTACAAGCTCTGCTTAGTTTGGTAGATAGTGTTGTGTGGATTGTCCACAATATTTATTTATTATTTTATTGCCTCAACTGCAAACATTTAGGCACTTTTCCGCCGGCGAGCAAGAGATGAGCTATCAAATATATTCACGCTCAAGAAACGAACAAAAAATATGACAATATGATATACTACAGTATTGCAAGGCGCTGAAACCCATGAAAGAACTAGTGCAAGGGGTGAACGTGTAAGATATAAAAACAAAAAAAAAAGAGAAATGTCAGAATCGTGAAAATCCGTGATTTCTGCCTACCTGCATGGGAATGAGGTGTGATTTTATGTACTATGTATAAAAACAAAAATACACAATCACACAATTTGCTAGCGCAAAAAGTAAGTTCAGTTATGTTATATCTTTCAAAAGGTCAAAATGTGAGAGCGAAATACAACGGTTTACTTCGCCTTAAATAAATGCTACGGATCGAATAGGTTCTAAACCAGCATAATCTAGTTCTTATGTTTACGCCTAGATGGCGTTACTATGAAGTTTATTCATACAAATGCCACTACACTTAGAAGCCGGAAAATTATTTATGGTAAAGTTCAGAGTTTGATATAGGTTGGTGTTATGAATGCCTGTTATAATTCTATATTTACATGATTTACTAATATCAAAATGCGCATGTTTAAATGTTTAGGTTTTAATGACTCAACCGATTTTAATGAAACTTGAAATTGATAATAAACATTAAAATACTTTATTCACATAAAAAACAGTACAAGGGCGAAATGAAATGAAATTTGTTGTTTAAAACACTATTTTTTTATACAACAAGCTAATGAAACAACCATATAGCCCGACTGATGTTAAGTGGTGACCATCGCCTATAACGAGGCCTCGTAGGTCACGCATTTCAGGAACGTATCCTACGATGCACCGCCTTACTGCGTCCATCAACTTGAGGTATACAGAGGTTAAGCCTGATGTGTCAGTAGTTTCGCTGGCGATTCAAACGTCGTACGGCACTTTCCTGACGTGCGTGACCTACGACACAATGCTTTGTTATAGACGATGGTTACCACTTAACATCAGGTGGGCCTTACGATTGTTCGATCAGCTTGTTGTTTAAAAAAAAACCGACGGGAACAAGAAATTTTATCCTTAATAGGTACTGACTGACTAAACCATAGTAAATATTAATTATTTTACTATTGTTATGAGTCGTAGGTGGGTTTCTGTACTGTATTTAATTTAATAATCAAATGGGGTGAATATTTCGTTGAATCGACTCGAAACAAGGGTTTCTTAAAGGTAAGAATAACATATGAATACTTTCCGATCGAGGCCTCGAAACTGCGGAAATTTTATATTTTTTATTTAAATTTTGTAGTAAAATTGAAGAGAAACTGACGCCACAAAGCTATACTGTTTCTATTTTTATTAATGTTTATGTGTCGCTCTAGTTATCATAATTTCATTTTTATTTCATTTCATTATGTATAAACGTGACCATACTCATATTATTTATTGCTATTTTTATGTTACATGGTAAGGTCTTAAAAAATGGTGAAATAATATTATGCCCTTAGGTTGGGTTATTCCCGATTCGTACACTCTATTTTAAGATTTTTGAGAGTACAGTCGAAGTAAAAATTCCATAAGTTCATACTGCCCTAGGGGGCATTCAAGTACTAAGTAAGTTCTTGAGGGGGGCCGGGGTCTTTGCTTTGCTTATTTTTGATGACATGATGAGTGGGGGCGGGGGTCGATATCGTGATTACGTCAGCAGTTATTATTTACTTATTTACACAAATGGCAACCAATGATTAAGTAAGTATGGGAGGGGGGGGGGGGGGGGGGTAAATAATTGTAATAAATCTGTTTAATTAATACTTGAAAGGCCCCTAGCAGCGTTACATTTTTATAGTATTATGATATCTTTATTTTTTTTGATTCATAGCAATATTTGGAGTGGAAACGGGCCGGGAATAAAACATGGGCGACTTTTTGTGCCAGTACATAATAAATAAAAGTACCTTAATTATTATTGTTCACAGATACACTCTACTTGCAATGGCGTCAACCTCTTTATTACAATAACTCCTTGGACCAGTATGTGGTGACCCTGAGAAAGATACCGGAGCAACAGCCTAGGACTAGGCTAACGTTGCCAACTAACAAGAACGATATAGAAACTACAATTAGCGTGGTAAGTCTTATTCCTCTTCCGAAGGTCGCAACCTTTGTGCAGGACCCTAGTCTGCACAATGTTTCTCAGTATGTGTACTGCCTTATTATGCATGTAAATTTAACAGAGTCAGATCTTAGAAATAGTTTTCAATCAATACATAATTTACCCTGTAAGGGTTCTGTCCTCTGTGCATGAATGGCATCGCACATGGAGGAATTTGTTCTGAATGCACCCGGTCGCTCCAATGCATTGGGCTCCGCCTTCGCTTCTTCTTTCCCCCCACTTTGCCAGTGATTATGTGTCCGAAGGAGGAAGTACTCAATTCGGTTGTTTTTTTAATGAGTGTTATCGCATAACTTCGTCATAGTAAGCCGATTAAAAAAAAAACCCGTAGACATTTCATGAAAATCTGCAATTCAGCAGAAAGTTTGATCTTGATGTCGGTTTCTCCATTTTTTATACTTCACTTGTTTTATACCATCATTCCACTCCTTGTGGCGTCGACACAACTTGTTTTCCTCTTCCACTGTCCTCTGTCAGCCTTCTCTATGTCCTTTCGTCATCTTTTACACAATGCGTTTTTTGCACCATTTAATTGCAATAGCCTACAATCTTAACATTAGTATTACAAAATAAAAAGCAGCCAAGTGCGAGTCGGACTCGCCCATGAAGGGTTCCGTAGCATCAAGTAACATAATATAAAGGTTCTTGTAGTTCGTCGAAAGGTAAATTGCGGTTTACGATTTATGACGTATAAAAAAAAAGTACTGATTAGATCTCGTTCAAACTAAATATCGTTGAAAGTTTGCATAGTAATGTACAACATATATTATTTTTAGTTTTATCTTTCTCTTATTTTAGAAGTTAGAGGGGGGGGGGCAACTTTTTTCCACTTTGGAAGTGTCTCTCGCGCAAACTATTAAGTTTAGAAAAAAACTATATTAGAAACCTCAACATCATTTTTGAAGACCTATTCATATATACCCCAAACGTATGGGTTCGATGAAAAAAAAAATTTGAGTTTCAGTTTCAAGTATGGGGACCCCCAAAATTTATAGTTTTTTTCTATTTTTGTGTAAAAATCTTAATGCGGTTCACAGAATACATCTACTTGCCAAGTTTCATCAGTGTAGCTCTTACGGTTTCGGAGAAAAATGGCTGTGACATACGGACGGACAGACAGACAGACAGACAGACAGAAAGACATGACGAATCTATAAGGGTTCCGTTTTTGCCATTTGGCTACGGAACCCTAAAAAGTACTTAAAAATCTATATAACATCGGTAGTAAGGTTGTTTTGCTTCCCAGCATAGGCATCCCCCAAACTCTTCCATAATTGGCGATCGCGCGCTTTCCTTCTCCAATGTACGCCAGCTGTCTCCTTGAAGTCGTCTTTCCATCTTCAGAATAGTCTACCTCTGGCTCATAATGTACCATGGGATGTATTAGTTATTCTTCTTCTGGTCGTTCTTTAAAACCAGTCGACTGATCATAGAGCGTCCTTATGTGTACACACCAGTTTCTTTGCAATGTTTTCCTTCACCTTTCAGCAATGTGCCAGGGTTATTATATATTTGTCTTGTTATGTGTGTGATAAGGAAAATGTATTCCAGAAACTTATTGTTGCTGGTTTTCCCCGGTCTGAGGCGCGCTTTATTAGTAGGTATTTGTTAAATCATTTGAAATAATATTTCTTCAGGCAAATCATTGTTTGTTGGAAAGTATAAAAACAGATAAAGTTAGTTTAATTGGTCATTTTTGGTTGACTTTATTCTATTCTTCTACAAACAGGTATGAGGCCTTATAATTTGTATTTAAATAATTTTAATCAATTCAAAATTTATTGATTTTTACGTCACACAGTATAAAAAAGTAAGTGAAACGCTATCTTTTTTGACAGCGTTTAACTGATCGCCGACGCCAGCGACCTAGGTGTGCGCAGGCCTTTAGCGATATAGATTATTCGTAAATGCGAGCGTAAATGACTGTATGTTCAATTCAATTGCGTCATGCTCTTAAAATCGGTCAGCGGTTAGTGCGATAATGTGTGACGTCATTCTAATCCACATCCTTTGTTGTAGAATGTGGAGTTTGAGAATATAACTCGCTACGAAGTTATCATATACGCCGTCACCAAGTCTGTGGCACGTGATAAACTTGTGGTCAACGGCACCGAATCGGCTCCTGGGGTAAGAATTTTTTCTTATTTACATTTTTATCCAAATAAAAAATCTTCATGAATCCTGTATTATGTTTTTGTGTGGTGAACAATAAAGAGTTATCTATCTATCTATCTATCTATCTATCTATCAAAAAGGCTCCCATTAAGTCAGCGTGTAAGCCTCTGGTTTATGAGCATTTCCTGAAGCAGATCTCATCGGACGGTAACTAGTAGGTACATCAAATCAAAAGTTATTTATTTTGATGCCACAATAGTGCAGGACTGCTACTTCCCTCCTCCTCAAAACCCCTCAACACTTCTCTAGCCGCTACGGTGGCTCTTTTACCGTAGGTGGGGTCAAGTTATGGAACGCCTTACCACACGATATTCGCGCTAGTCCATCGCATAGCATTTTTAAGAGGAAAGTTAAGGAGCACTATCTGTCTCTGTGAACTGTGATACGTATTGTTATGTATGTATTTTTTATGTATTGTATTTTTATTATTATTTAAGTATTATATGCCTATATTTATTTTGCATACTAGTAAATTTATTCATCTAAGTATTCCTTGTTATTTTTACTTTCTTTTTAATGTACACAAACCTGCCTATATAGTCACCTCTCTCTAGCCTCAAAGGTTTGCTGTAAGAAAACTCTATTCAGGGTTAAGCTCGCCTTTGTACATGTCCTCTATTTCTGTTTTTTTTTCCTGTGTTTTATATTGTGTGCAATAAAGAATTAAGAATTAAGAATAGTATTACACAAGAATTAATTACACACAATGTATTATCAATTTAAATACATAAGTTTTTTCTTCTATGCTAGCACGCCAAAGCCATTCTCTACCTAAGGATGGCAAGTAGAAAATGCTTAAAGCATTAAGCTCACCTTTTGTACATATTATTTTAAGTTTTACCAAAATTAACCGATTATGTAACTACCGCTGGCAAACGGATTTAATTATACAAATACTCGGAAATGATCTATCATTAATCATGTATTTGTGTTGCATCCAGCGAATTAATAAGTACTGTTGATTATAGCCGACAGTTAAACCGGTAATACACGTTAATAGATTCCTAAGATCTCAATTAGACTATGTTTTGTAATACCTACTATATAAAAACCCCCGGCGTAGGGCATCAATATCCTAAGAACCACTACATTAATTTCTATCAGACATGGCTATGACAACATCTAATCATCTAATAATTATCAGCCAGCCAATTTATTAGCATACAAAAAAAACCGCGTTCAAATGAGAGCATTGGTTGAGGAACGAAGCAGACAAACGCACAAAAAGACGCGTCAAACTCAAACTTAAACTCCTCAAACCAACTCTCAAATTTATATAGCTCCGTACTCACATATGGTTTTGCTCGATCGAGCTATCGAATGTCGAGTAAAAACCATGGCATGGGCTTTCGTCCACACATTCGGCATTATTTTATTATCTATCGAGTGACGCGAAATTATTCCATCGAGCCGGCTCGATGCAAGCCTTGGAGCTGTGAGTTATGCGGTCCACACGTTAATATTTACTCGTTTTGGAGTAAAACTATCGAGTAATACCGAATGTGAGTACGGAGCTTTACACCTCTCTTTAGGGTCGGGCTTAAAAACTGTCATGGTATCGATACAGGAGGTGTCAAGTGAGTGGTGTAGCGTGCATTGGGAGGCGATTCAGCCGTCTGCCGCCCACGGCGTCAGCACGGCTGCCTTGCTGGCCGTGGTGCCGCTGGCCTTGCTGGCCGCGGTCGCCGTCGCGCTGTTCTACTGGAGGTAACTACTCACAGGGTGCGATGCAGCTGGCGCCCGCCTTGCTGGCTGGAGTGCTGGCCTTGCTGGCCACCATCGCGGTTGTCGTCGCGCTCGGGCTGCTCTGGAGGTAACTGAACATCATCCTCAATACACTGAACATGCGGTGCATTGTAAAAACCCAAGTTTAATAGGACCATGAGAGAAAAGCTGGACGTAGGCCTTCTCCATAAATTTAACGAAGTAAAATTTTGAGCCTTCAGTAACTTCACAATGACGTCAGTCATTGTCAGGTTTGGAGTCGTCATTTGAGAAATAGCAGTTAAAGGGGGCAGAATTACTCATATTTTGTAATTCTTCGGACATAAAAAGCAGGGAGGGAGAGGGCAGGAGGAGAATTTCGATCGATACTGGATTATTTCAGTGTCGACAATTCTCGATGTTTTAATTGATAATCCTAAAATAACCTACATCTTTACAGATGCAGATCTCGACTGAGCAAATGCATCAGCGCTGCTTACAACTACTTGGAAGAAGGCGGTGAAAGGGCTGCCAGAGCGCCATTGAACAAGAAACCAGGTAATCTGCAGTAAAACGAATAGTTGTTTATACAAATAAGCCACTCCCTGCCCCTCTCAAAATTTGGGTACCGCACCGCACCCCGTTTCAGTATAGACATCTGTCTATCTCGTTTCCCCATGTGAGTTTGCTATCATTTGTCTCCCTCACCCTTGCGAGCCGCACTGTCCCAAAAAAGAGGAAAACAGCCTTGAAAATTATTTACCTATCCGATAGTTGTCATAATCCTTATAGCTAAGTACGCAGTCGCATTTGCGGGATGGATTGGCTAATACATTTTCATAGTTGTGTTTGGGCGCGGGTTTACTCAGGGTGTGCGTACAGTGAGTTCATTTCTTTAAGCCTCCACTGAATGAGGCTTTTGTGTGTTTCCATTTGTGATTGTGTTCAAAGTGATCCTTGTGATTCTACTGAATAAAGACCATTTTGATTTTATAACTTCTTAGCTCCGATACTTGATGATCATTGATGTCGACTGGCCTCTCAACTCAGTTGGCAGTAGCTCTGCCTTCTGTGCCGTAGGTCGTGGGTTCGATCCCCACCGAGAACAAATATTTGTGTGGTTAACATATAGATGTTTGTTCTCTGTTTTGGTGTTATATTGTATTCTATGTATGTATTTACAAAAAAAGTAAGTATTTAAGAATTATATCAGCTATCTGGTTCCCATAGTACAAGCTCTGCTTAGTTTGGGGCTAGATAGTGTTGTGTGGATTGTCCGCAAAATTTGTTTATTTATGTTTCGATCTGATTAATAGTTTAACCAGCATCTACCATTCCAAAATGTGATCGTTCTGAGGTTGTTCCATGCAGCCGTTCTCATACTCTGAAGATCATCAGAGTTTTTGAATATTTTTACAGTCAACTTGTATTTTTTACTGCCGTGCTACACGGTTTGAAACAATGGTTTAAAACAGAAGTTATAAACCTTGTAGACGGCGGTTTCAAACCAAATTTACACGGACCTCTAAACGGACTGTCCCCTTAACAACTTTTGGATGCAGCAGCACACTCTGCTCAATAAATAGTCTTACCCATCTCGTAATATCACTAACAATAGTTTCTTAGTTACTTTATTACTAACAAAGTATGGATTTATGTCTGAAATTAAAAATATTTGATTTGATTGAAACGTCCCTGGTAGAAAAGCGCACCCGCAAATGGTTAGGGATGGTTTTAAACCATGTAGACAAAAGCGTTCTGCCAAGATCACCTTGGTTTTACAGTAGTAAACTGCTCCCCTCTCCGCGGCTGCACCTCGTGTCCCACAGCGGAGCCCGAGCTGGTGATGGAGACGCCCGCTAGGCCTCCGCGCATGTCCGCGCCGCAGCATCCGGCGGTGGCGGCCCGAGACTTCCCACGACACGTGTCTTCGTTACACGCTGATGGAGATATCGGATTCAGGTATGTACAAATTATACAGTGTGTTTTTTGAGAAAATTAGTGTTAAATACAAAATGATAAGAATGTATAGGATACGGAATGAGTATATCAGGAGAAGTTTTAAAGTAGCGAGTGACAGAAAAATCAAGGAGCAATAGGTTGGCGTGGTTTGGGCATATCATGAGGAGGGATGAAAGTCATGTGACTAGGAGAGTAATGAGTATGGATGTGGATGGATATGTGAGCAGAGGTAGACCAAGGAAAACATGGATGAACTGTGTGAAAGATGACATGGATAAGAGAGGAGTGAATGCAGAGATAACAGCTGACTGAGGGGAATGGAGGAGGAAGACATTGTTGTGCCGATCCCACATATAGTGGGATAAGGGCAGGAAAAAGAAGAAGAGTGTAAGTAGTTAGAAGTAGTTAAAATCCTTGCACCACACTTGGTTTGAAAGAACTAGGGACACAATAAGAAGAAGTGAGAAAATGGCCAAAGACTAACAAAATGGATTCCATTTTCATTTTGATAACATTTACTTATTCAAGTATGCGGTTATAGTTGTTTATATCCTATGGTTAATTTTCCTTAAAGATTAGTGAGTAGATTCGTTAGTAAAATAAAGTTTATTTTCGTTCGATTGATGGTATAAATAGCATGTATCATAAAATGCATTTTTTTGTTTGAATCCCTGCCAAGCATCAATACTACTGCCTACTAGCAGTAGTAGAGTTTTTTGTGAGTGGCTCGTCCGGGGAAAATTCTATCACCATGCCTGTGTCTTCCGTCAAGTTGCATTGGTGTGTTTCGGTTTGAAGGGTATGGATGCCGGTGAAATTACTGACACGTGAGGCTTAAAATCTGTACTCCTCAAGTTGATGGACGAATGGCAGTGCATCGTATTGCACGTTCCTGAAGTACGTGACCTTCGAACAATGCCTTGTCAGAGGCGAAGGTTTATATTTTTCAAGTTGTATAAAAAAAATCCTATCTAAGATGTTTTGACAAATATTTTGTATAATTTTGCATCACTAAACATTCAAACAGTACATCCAGTTTTTATAATATATAAAATAATTATATGAATGACCTAAAAATACAGTAGCCATTTTGATTTTACAAGCCTTGACGCATGCCATACATTGTTTGAGTATTGAGGAAAATTGTTTATATGTAACTTAATTACTTGCGTTTCTCTAAAAGACATATCTACATACAAGGTATTATATCGTGGTGTGGACGAGACTTCGTTTACGTGTTGTTATTTTATTCCAATCTGAATTCCTACTGCTTTTTTATTTCGGATGATTTTTCAAGCATGACCATCTAGCCCCTAGCTAAGAAAAGTTAGTATTTGTATGGTGTATTAGAGTTCTTCAATATTTTTTTTCATCATCATCAGACTGAGAAGTCCACTGCTGGACGTAGGCCTCCCCTAAACATTTCCAGGAAGAACGATTCTGGGCCCTTTTCATCTATCGACTTCCCGCGATCATAACAATATCTTTGGTCCATCTGGTGGGTGGGCGCCCTACGTTTCGTCCGGTTCGTGGTTGCCATTCGAGAACCATTATTCCCAACGGTTATTGGAAATACTTTTTTTATGATACTTTAAACATCTATAATCATCACACAATGGTTTACAAGGGGTGGGTCAACACTTTTCGTTATGATGCCAATTTGAATCTTATTGTTACAGCAAAGAGTATGAAATCGTAGTGGCGAAATCAGCCGCGTTAGGGCACACCAGTCATCACAGCCATCGCCCTGAGAACAGATTGAAGAATCGATACTTGAATATCACTGCATGTGAGTATTATTATCAATCCTAGTTTTTATATATTCTGTAAAAAAGTTCTAATTTTGTTAAAATATTGTTTGTGGATTTCAAATTCCTCCTTGATAAGTTTGTATACTGAGTCAGTGTTAATTCTTTGTTTTTTCTGCCCATGTTGCGTCATATAAGCTCGGCCTGAAAACCAGCGTTGCTTGGCGTGGTAGGTTCATACACGACTAAGCAGCAAAAGCTGAGTCAGGGCTTATTTGGCATAACGTTTGTCACGGGACGTGGCTTTACCTAAGTAGTTTTTTGCTAGGATAGGTACCTACTTTATTATTATTTATAATTTTCTGTGTATTTTATGCTAAATAGTTTTTGTTTTTCTAATCTATATTAGAAATTCCTTATTCGTCTCTAAAAAGGCCCTTTCATTTGTCTTCGTATAGAATAGCAGTGGTAATAGTGAGTGTGCATTGTTGTGATAACACACTTGTTTCCCCAGACGATCACTCCCGAGTTTGCGTGTCGGGTGGCGGGCGCTGCGGCGCCGCTGGCTGTGTGGGCGGGGCTAGAGCAGGGGGCGGAGTTTGTGATTACGTCAACGCCAACTTCATTGATGGAATGCTGCCGGAGTTACAAGCGCAGCACGTGACCAGGATTAAAAGTAAACTGGAGAGACGGAAGCGACCTCACAGGTACAAACATGTAATATACAGATGGTTATTCCTATCTATATCTATAAAAAATTCCTGTCCTAATTTGGAACGCGATAAACTCCGAAACTACTGAACGGATTTTGATAAAATTTTGTAACCGTCTATAATATGATCCAACTTAAAAGATAGGATAGTTTATATTCAATATTTAAGTGTTATTAATTTATAAGGGGCAAAAGTTTCGAAATCTATGTCTATCCCTTTCTATCACGTAGGGACTTATATATGTCTATCCCTTTCTATCGCTTAGGGATTTTTCAGAAAATTCACGACTTTGACGAGAACAGAATGCACATAAACGCTCTAGAATGATCTGGAATAATCAAATTTAAAGTCGGTTAGCATCCGGAATGCTCCCACCCAAACCTTAGTAATCCAGAATTATCTAGAATACTCAAATATACCCATGCAAACGGTTCTGAATTCTAGATTTGGACAAAATGTTCTAGAAAATAGTGCTCCTAAACGTTATAGAATGTTCTTTCATCATCATCATCAATTGATATCAGTCCACTGCTGGACGTAGGTTCACCTTGAGTAACATAGGCTATATTTATGTGTTTAAAAAATAAATGTCCACCCGTGCGAAGCCGGGACAGGCAGCTAGTAGAAATATAAATGTCTATCTATAGAAAGTCTATGCTAAAAGTACGTGATATAAAAGTACGGATAACGCAGTAGTCAAAAGTAGGTACATGAAATTGCATTTTTTTTTAATCCTTCCTCCTTCCTTATCCTACTTTATGTGGGGTGGGAACAAGATGTCTTCCTCTTCCATTCCCCTCTGGCAGCCATCATCTCTGCGTTTAGTTCTCTCTTATCCATGTCATCTTTCACACAGTTCATCATGTTTGCTTTGGTCTCACTTATCCATTCACATTCATGCTCATCGCTCTCCTAGTCACATGACTTTCATACCTCCTTCTAGGCTATTGCTCCTCAGTTTTTCTGTACCTTTTTTTTTTTTTTTTTTTTTTTACGGGGGAAAATGCTTTACGCATGCCTTCTACTTGGGGAAGAGTAGGAGGGGATGTCAGACTCTCTGTCATACTGACAGCATACTGACTAAAAACCCACCGATGTTCCTTCACTCACCTCAGTGCCAGTGCATCATCGAACCACTCCTCACCTGACGAATGGTCCGATGCTGCATCGGAACTTGACAGAGTCACGGGGTCCCGATTGGATTCTACCGCGGCTCTGTCAGTGATAGTTCGCCTTGGGCGAACCCCTCTGACCTCGTTAAGAGGTGGATGTCCTGGGACAATTCCTGCAATCGGTAGCCTGTGCAATGCTGGGCTGAGGCTCCCCGCACTCAAACCCTGCTGTCTGTACCTGGCGCAACTTTCAAACTTTCCCTGATATACTCATTCTGTATCCTATCTATTCTTGATTGATTGATTTTTTTTCTTGATTCATTCTAAATTGAGTTGTCATGCATGAAAATAAGGTCTGTACAGACTTCCCGCGAACTAGGCCTCTTTAAGGTACTTTTGCATGTCCTCATTAAAAACTATATTTGCAGACAACCGTCAGTGAAACCGACCAAGCCGCCGCCGAATCTCGCCGAGGGAATAGAATCTGCGTTCTTGAACATCGAGTTTTCGGGTATAGTCGAGTCGGACGAGCAACGCGACTCTGATAGCGACCGCAGTGAATCCGATGGAGATTTGGACGATGTCTACGTTGATATTGGTAAGTTTAAAGCGAAGTACGATACGACTGGCGTAACTTGGCGGTCCTGAAGTGTCTTGGCTTGATCAACTTGGCTTGGCGAATCTTAAGTTGCTGATAAACTTGAGTATTCACTTGTAATGAGCATTTGTGCGAATGTTACATCACAGAAAAATACGAGAACATTTTAGCGAGCATTCTATCGTTCTATGAAAATGTTCATAGCAATGTTTGGCTCTATGCTTGGCTCGGCTCGTTCAGTTCGGCAAATATAAAAACGGCGAATGCTCAATGTTCTGTTACAAATGAATGCTCAAGTCTATCAGCACCTTTACGTGAGTAGACCGTAAGGCCCACTTCAGCCAAGGTACGCCGATTGTACTGTAGTAGCCATTTACCAGTATGCAGATACTGTTCATAGCTATTGTTACGTCAAAAACTATCCATTGAATATAGCTAGAACTCTGTTTTACTTTTTAACACGGCAAACCAATTACGACGCCATTTTTTTCTATCCCCACTAATGATGTGACTCTTCGCCCGGTCTCAGTAGAGTTGTCCTATTCCCAAAACCGGTTAGCACTATTTATGATATTATTATTATTACTTTTTTTTTTTTTGTAAAATAAATTTTGTGATTGAAATGTTCCAGATGCAAAGGAAACGCAAGTGAAGCTAGAATGGCTAGTATGGCGACGCCGCTACATCGCCACACAGGGCCCCACGCCGGCAACACTGGATGCCTTCTGGCGCATGATCTGGCAACACCGCGTACACACTGTCGTCATGATCACTAACCTCGTGGAACGAGGAAGGGTATGTTACATCACCTCATTAGTTCTTACTCAATCACCCGGTAAAAAAACGTTGAAATAAAAAAATAAAATAAAAGCAGCCAAGTGCGAGTCGGACTCGCCCATGAAGGGTTCCGTAGCATCAAATAACATAATATAAAGGTTTTTGTAGTTCGTCGAAAGGTAAATTGCGGTTTACGATTTATGACGTATAAAAAAAAACTACTGACTTGATCTCGTTCAAACCAAATATCGTTGGAAGTTTGTATAGTAATGTACAACATATATTTTTTTTGGATTTATCACTCTCTTATTTTAGAAGTTAGAGGGGGGGGACCAACTTTTTTCCACTTTGGAAGTGTCTCTCGCGCAAACTATTCAGTTTAGAAAAAAACGATGTTAGAAACCTCAACATCATTTTTGAAGACCTATCCATAGATACCTCACACGTATGGGTTCGGTGAAAAAAAAAATTTTTGAGTTTCAGTTTCAAGTATACTCCCAAAATTTATAGTTTTTTTTCTATTTTTGTGTAAAAACCTTAATGCGGTTCACAGAATACATCTACTCACCAAGTTTCATCAGTCTAGCTCTTATGGTTTCGGAGAAAAATGGCTGTGACACGGCCGGACAGACAGACAGACAGACAGACAGACATGACGAATCTATAAGGGTTCCGTTTTTGCCATTTGGCTACGGAACCCTAAAAACAAACAAATATTTTGGACAAATCCACACAACACTATCTAGCCCCAAATTAAGCAGAGCTTGTGTTATGGGAACCAGATAGCAGATATAATACTTACATAATTTTTTGTAAATACATACTTTGAATACAATATAACACCCAGACAGAGAACAAACATCTGTGTTCACCACGCAAATATTTGTTCTCGGTGGGGATCGAACCCATGACCTACGGCGCAGAAGGCCGAGCTACTACCAACTGAGCTGAGAGGCCAGTCAAATGAAAAACTACATAAAAAAAAACTTTTTTTTTCTTTTCTTTAAATTACTGGCAATATTTGAGTAAAGCCCTATAAAAATCTTGATCCGCAATAGCTGTACTGCTGGCCACGCTGTAATGGCCTCGAGCTTACATTCACTAAGCTTGGTCATCATGGCAGCCCTTTCTGTTCATGCTGTGATGGCCTGCACCTGCGTTACGCTGCGTTCATGGCCACCACAACCGTTCCTTCATTCACCCATTCATTTTATTTGAACCTAGTACATTACTAGTTAGCTTAGTACTATTTCTTGTCAGTTACTAGTTTGAGGTGTTGTCATAAAAGTAGTATTCATTTTATCAATAAATATTTTAGTTCAACGAGGATATTCCGAGCATGGCTTGGCATGTACTATTGTTTTATTTTCCAGCGTAAATGCGACATGTATTGGCCGGCTGGAGGACGTGGCAGTACGACAGAATTCGGAGGCATCCACGTCACACTACTACATGAAGATGTGCGCGCAGCGTATACAGTGCGACACATGCGGGTCAGGAACAACAGGCCTGAGCTTAATAGGGTGAGTCTTTAATCCTGTGATTAGCGCATCCTGACGGCGAATCCATTTCTATCTACGCGACAAAATGGCGGAATTTTTAATTGCAATTTTGGTCGAATTTTAGTGAATATTTTTAACCCAGTAGTTTTGTAGTGGGCTGTCCCATCTGCCAGCCAATACGCTAAGCCCGTAATCTTTGTACGGAAGATTAAGGTAAGCGTCGATTTCATCCCTCCATCTTCGTAGTCTACCGCGAGGTTGTGTCGATGTCATGTTATATTGTTTGAAAAAGTTTTAGTATTTTAATTTTTTTGTAATTGCCTCACATTCAAATTTTGCTTTTTATAAATTTGCAGGTAAACGAGAGTACAAGTCCACCTCGCGACGGCTCAGAAGACGAGACGGGTGCTCGGTCGGTAGTACAGTACCATTACACTGTGTGGCCCGACCATGGCACGCCGCGCCATCCGCTTGCAGTGTTGCCGTTTGTGAGCGCCGCGCAACGACATCCTGATACCGTACTTGTGCATTGCAGGTAACACTGCCTGAACTCTTCTCTCTCACTCAATTTAACCAGGGTTATAACTAGCTGCACATAACTTTAGCGCTGAGCGATACGCGGAGGGGATAGCTGCGCATGCGTCGTAGTGTGCGCATGTCGCGCACACTGGATGTGTTGGTGTGTGCAGTGTTCTATTGGTACAGAGAGCGGAGTGCAACTGGAGAGCCAATCAGCGCTACGCACGCCCGCCCTTCATCCCGCTAGCCCCTCTCAGGTACCTTTTTGACTTCTGCGTAATAACGGTCAGCGCTAAAGTTATGTGCCGCTACCTATAGACGAGATAGATGCTTGGTCGTACTGCGGCTCGTTTTTAGATAATTGACCGGCGAGAACTCTTTCCATCATGTTTTTGACGTGATAACGTCTTATAAATCGATGGAGCCGGCTGCACGCACGAAAAAACATGACTCATGCGTCGTTACGTCGTTTCGTCGTTCCATTTACCTGAGCCCGAGCCCGGGTCGGGTAATAGGTAAGGGTAAATGAGGGTAAGGGTAAGGGTTCAGTCTGGGTCCGGGTCCGGGTCCGGGTCCGGATTTTCATTCAGTTCCATTCAGTTTCATTCAGTATCATTCAGTTTCATTCACATTCAATTCAATTCAGTAAAACTAAAATTTTCTTTTGAAAAATGCAACCATTCCATCAGTATTTTCTAATGGCGTTATCACGTTCAACTATCGTCAGTAAACCGACTTTACAGACAACCGACTTTTTTTTATTCGTTCACAAGGATCATACAAAAAAAACGGTAGGAATCTTGCATTGACTGTCTACATTATTAAAAAAAACCTTCTATTCCAGCGCTGGAGTCGGTCGAACCGGCACGTACATAGTTCTGGATGCACAACTCAACCAACTCAAACTGACAGGCACTCTCTCTCCGCTCGGTTTCCTCTGCCGGGCGCGGACGCAACGAAATCATTTAGTACAGGTAAAACATCATTTTAAACTTCCTCTGATGATGGTAGACAGCAGATTTCTTGACGATTAGTTCCTCGAAGAACAGTAGACATAGTACTTTTTAAACTTTCGCGATCATAACACATTCTAAAATTTTTACACGGTTATTTATCGCGTACCTTACTTTATTTATTTTTCCGACGTTTTGGCTATGTTGCAATATTACTTTCTTTTATTTATTTTCCCAAAGTTTCGGCTATTTTGCAATAACCGTGGTCGCAGGCAGACACGCGGGAATCTCTAAAATAAGGTGATATACGCGATAAATACCCGTGTAATAGTTTCAACAGTAGACATCGCCTTAACCTAGCATAATAATATGATGAACTCAAGTTCCTTAAAAAAAATTAAAAGAGTTAAAACGTGACTGACTACCCTTGAACGTTGCATACATTAGGGGGTAGTTAGAGGCACGTCGTCTTTTCTTTCACCGTTTGGGACCACTGGCATTGCGCACGTAATTTTTGGTATTTTCACATGGTCGTGTTGGTTCTAGAACCTTCAGATCGAAAGGTCTCCACTACATCAGTCTCAATAAGCAAATGAAAATTTATTTTGTCCTTTCAGACTGAAGAGCAATACGTATTCGTTCACGACGCTTTATTAGAGCACGTACGATCTGGCAACACCGAAGTGGAATTCTCCAAAGCAAAAGAATACTTAGCAAAGCTTCTAGAACCGATCTCCGAAGACGAACTAATCGTTTTGGACCTTAACTCTAATAGGCAGAAGAGCGTTATTGATCTGACAAACGGCATCGAAAACGGAGAAACATCCAGCATAAAATCCAGCCAATCAAATCATAACAGCGAGAAAGAGATAGTCGAAAATGGAAGCGAGATGTCAATAAAAACGGACGATTTGAACAGCGAACAAAGCAAATCATCTACAAGAGATTCTAATAAATCTTCGACAAGAGAATCTAATAAGTCGTTTACGCGTGATTCGAATGAGTCTGAGGAACAAAAGGAGGGGTTGACTAATGGGGATGATTCAGAAGGGGTGTACGACTTAGCGCCGAGATCAACAGACACATACAGCAAGAAAATGCAAGCTTATAATAACTTGAGCGAGCAGGAGAAAGAAGAGATAAGAAGGTAAGACATTGATGCATGATACTTTCAATATTTTGGCGAGTGTGTTATATCTTATTTGAGTGTTTGTTGTATTTTATCCTTTCACCACACTCATTTGAATTAGTGACACGACAAGAAGATCATAAGTTTTGCAACAATGTTTTTTTTTATGTAAAGATAGACAAACTAGCTTACAGCCCACCTAATGGTAAGCGGTCACCGTCGCCTATATACCAACCGACACCAAGAGTGCTATCGTTGTGTTGCCTACCCGGGAAGAATTTTTTGACGTTTTGACGTACAGCATTCATGTTGTACCTAAGAGGGGAAACCTCTGAACGATCACTTGACGAATGTGACGTCACTTGATCTTAGGAACCAGTGTAGTAAAAGGATTTTAGGTGGGCTTTAGAACTTCTTGGGAGAATTTCGGTACATATAGCGACAAAGTGAAATATCCCGACAAGAAAGTGTATTCTAGTACGTATTTACAGTTAAAATTAATTTAAACCTAATTATTTTTATCAACAGGGTGAATAGAGCCGAAAACTACGCGTTATTAGAGCGTATGCGAACGCTGGCGAACCGACAACAGTCGTACCAAGGACCGCCGCCTATCAACCTGTTGGAAAAACAATTTTTGGTAAGAATTTTGAGTTTGTTCTTCTTTTTTTATACATTTCGATAAACGTCTTATAGTCAACATCAAAATAAATAAATAAAAGAAATAGGTATTGTGGATACAATATTTCTTTTATTTATTTATTTTGATTTCTATTATTTTTTCTTTAATCCACACAACACTATCTAGGCACAAATTAAGCAGAGCTTGTCTATGGGCACCATATAGCTGATACCATAAGATGAAGACGAATATAGCTGATATAATACATACATAAATTTTTTGTGTAAACCTTCTTAGGGTGCCCCTCCACTTATACTTTACAAAGAACAAACATCTATGTTCACGACATAAATGTTTGTTCTTGGTGGGGCCTTCTGCTTCGTCACGCCAGTCCTTTTGACTGCCCTCTCAGCTGAGTTGGTAGTAGCTCTGCCTTCAGCGCAGAAAGCAGAGCTACCAGCTGAGCTGAGAGTAGAGATTGTCAACACAATGTATTTATTCATTTTCCATGTCAGCTGATAACCCGCTCGTGCGTGGAAGCGAGTGTATGCGCGCGCGCTGCCCACAACGCAGATAAGAACCAACCGAATGGAGTGCTGCCTTCAGACGCAGCCAGGGTTATGCTGGTGCCTAAACCTGGAGTTGAAGGTATGTCTAAAGATAAACAAATTTCTACTTCTCATTCGACCAAGACTTGAAACTTATAAAACCACGATAACCGTTTTGACAAATTTTATGGATTATTTAAGTTTGAGGTTTGCGATTTTAATCTCAGGCACGGTAGGCATCCATATGGCATTAGATTTATTGATATTGCATTGTTAGCAAAGTATATCTCGTGATAATCGCATTTTCACTAAAACCTCTATTTTATGTGCTTTCAAATAGTAATGGAAAATATCGTAAGGAAATTTGCGGCTTAGTAATCTTTCTTTTTTTTTATACTACTAGATGATGGAACAACCATACGGCACACCTGACGTTAAGTCGTAATATAGCATTGCCTCGTAGGTTACGCACATCATGAACCTACCTACGATGCACTGCCCTACGTCCATTCTTCTTCTTCTTGTCGTGTCACTGATTTTTTCGAACCAAGTGTGTGGAAGTCTGTGATCTCTGCCTACCCCCATGGGAATGAGGCGTGATTTTATGTGTGTGAAAAAAATTTAAGTGCGTCTCAAAGAGGCTCTTTTCGTGCACTTGACACATATTTTAGAACTTTAGATTAGGTTCTACGATATGTCGGTTTCCCCACGATGTTTTTCGTCACCATTTTCCCTACGTCCATCAACTGAATAAATTAATTATTAATTTGTATTAAAATAAAATGTATAATACCTTATTTTATAACCTTATTTATTCTCAGGCAGTGAATACGTAAACGCGTCCTGGGTTTGCGGTCGCCGACGCCTGCGGGAATACGCGGTCGCACAGCAACCGTCGCGCGACTCTTGCGCGGAGCTATGGCGACTGCTGTGGGACCATACGGCGCAACTGGTATTGCTGTTGCAAGACACCGACGATAATGATGAGGTAAATAAAGAAAGAAAGAAAAATATTTGTAATGGGGGCTACAAGAAAAAGTAGATAAGGGAAGGGTAAGAGTATTACACCATAGGTAGTGGAACACACAAAACAACTATAAAATATGTCAATACATACTCAGCCAGCTACTGTTATGACGAAAACTCTTCAGTGATTATAGCTACTACTCTGTGTTCCTATAATACACGGGGCAAACAATTCTACTACGTACATCTTTCTTCTCCTGCTTCTTCCTACTTTAGGGATGTCATCCCTTGCTTGATCCGATTAGGGATGTCCTATTCCCAAAACCGGTTAACACTACATAGGTGTGATGATGAGTTTAATGACGATGAAGATAGTAGAAGGTCCTCCCTCACATGGAGGAAGACTAAGGAGCCCCAAAACTGTTAGTATCAAGTCTTCTTGGTAAGTCACCCAGTTCTTGCGAACCAGTGGTGAAAAGATTTTAAGTGATCGTCAGTTTTTTTATTTGTTTGGGTGATACTTCGATGAACTAACAATCAGGAACCAAGCTATATCTTTGTCACGTGGAAATGGTCCCTAGATTGACTAAATGTACAAATGTCTTATAAAAGGTTGGTAGGAGCCGATAGGTCCCGCACGAGATAAGTTATCCTACAAACTTCACATTAATCTAACACTTGTTTTCATTTTTACAGTATTCCGAAGTATTCTGGCCGACAGAAGACGAAAAAGAGCTTTTCGTTGCCAACTTCCGCGCTAGCTTTGTGTCTAAAGACACTTACGTAGCGTATCGAAAGGCAGACCGGAAAGCACCGGGGACTACCCCGGTCACACCGGAAATGGCTAACGGCTACGCAAGACGTCAGGAGAACAACGACTGTGCTGATGATGAGAGACTTATCCCAGAAAACGGCTCACCAATCAATGACTCCGAACCGTCATACCGATTCGATCGAACCGAACTGAGATTGGAGCGTCTCAGCGCCGGGAACAGAGACCTATCAGCGAGGAAATCCATCGCCAATGGAGATCTATTCTCATCCCTAACGGAACGGACGAAGAACGGCCCGAAATCCCCACGAAGTCCATCGAAAATGTCGCTGAAGAACTTCAAGCTGAGCTCTCCGACGAAGTTCAAGTTCCCCGACTGGGGGTCTAGAGCCGCTGGTTCCCCTCCAGATATGGCCCCCCCTCCACCGCCGGTCGCCCCCGCTCTATCCGTCGAAGAGGAAGCGGAGTTAAGAAGACCATGCTACACGTTTGTTAAAGTTGACCGTGTTCCAGACAATATCCCAATTGACAGGGTGATCGAAGTTACAAATGTCAGTGTTCATTCCCTACAAGACGATTACCAACTTAGTGTTAAGTTTATAAAGTGCAGCGGTTGGCTGGACAGTGACACCGCAGACTATACGACCGGCCGGCCGGACGATAACGAGTTTGTGCGCGAAGTGAGACAGACGATAGGGAGTGAGAGGGAGGAGGCTATAGATCGGCTGATTGAGCCGTATAAGGATTCGTTTGCGCTTATTGAGTATGTGGCCGGATGTCAAATGGAGTACAAAAATGGACCAGTTGTTGTGGTTGATAAGTGAGTATTGAACATACCTAATTATTGTTGATATTAACGCGGGCGTAATAACTGATTGACTGGCTGGCCTCTCTGCTCAGTTGGTAGTAGCTATGCCTTCTGCGCCTTAGGTCGTGGGCTCGATCCCCCCACCGAGGATAAATATTTGTGGGGTGAACTGAACACAGATATTTATTCTCTGTCTGGATGTTAAAAAAAATAAAAAATATAGTTGACTATCTGGTTCCCATAGAACAAGCTCTGCTTAATTTGGGGCTAGACAGTATTGTATGGATTGTTCACAATATTTATTTATTTATAAAAAAATAAGATCCTGCATTTACGGACCCACTATAAATGACGAGGATGAAGGTACAAATTCGAGACAGACCACAAATTGGAGATGAAAAACCGTGCGTTTGCGGGCCGTCACAGATTTGCCGTTTTATGAAACATGCGAATACTTTTTGCCTAGTTTATATCAGTAATTGTATGTACAGGTATGGCGGCTGGAAAGCGATGACGTTCTGCACGCTGTCGGCGGCGTGCGGCGGCGCGCGGGACGCCTCCCAACCCGACCCGAACGCGCAGTTCCGGCCCGCGTGCGACGACGCTCCCTCCGTGTACACGTGGGCGGCGCTCGGGGCGCATGCGCGCTGCGGCGCCGGAGCGCCTGCGCACTCGCCCTCCGCGCTACTGGCGGCTTACTGTGCGCTAGCGGCCTACGCACCCAACCACAGGTCACTAATCTTGGCCTTACTTATAAAAATATGTCAAAAGAAAAACGTCACAAAAGTGTCAGTGCTTAAACTATTGCCATCTCTTACCACTGGGTAATGGCAAACAGTGACAGGGCTAAAGTTAAGCATTGATTAAATTTAAATTGCGTTTTATAAGTATGGCTGTCTATATTCGAGATGCTTTTCTAGTTTAATTTCAACTCTATTTTTTGTTAGATCATTTACCTTTATAATTTATACTTTTTTATTGTATAAACTTAATGTTAAATTTAAAACTCTTATACCTTTTACTTCTACTTTGAAAATAATTTCGCACGTTTCCAATGTGCGTATTGTGTTCACTGCTTTTAGCGAAACTGCACCGAATTTTGTTGTCAGTGAAATATTTTAGATGTAAGTACGCATGTTTCAATTTGTGAACCTTATGAAAAAAAAGATATGTACATTCCGTTTGTATCTCTGATCTACTTTTTAGACAAGCCTGGGTTTTTTTAAGCATTTTCCTCTTTCTTCTCTTCTCTCTCCTTTTTTTTAAGCTTGTTCAAAATAAAGACTGACGTTTTATATTCGACGAATAGCGTTATTCCCTGGTTAAATAACGAAATAAAAGTTTTTAATTTATTTGATTCTATGCTAACTTTTTATTTTCCCTTTGCAGGTCACTCGACGAATCACATCACAAGTCCCGAGCATCACATACACAAAATACTCAGTGAGTTGTGGCAATCGATTATCGTCTTTATAACCACCGAATTGTACTGTAGAAAAGAAAATTCCCCTGTACTCATAGATTAGTTTGTATGTCGGCAGGTTTCTATAGAATGGTACTAATCAATATACGAATACTTATAAAATAGTCGTAAGATTTCTTTTGTGGAATCAATTTATCTGGATGTTCAACTCTATTCCGTATGGATAAAGTTTATTTTTGAAGCAATTGGTTGCTTATTGCTTTTTCATTCTATTGGACATTTTTTATAAACATACAGTGAAGCTAGTATTTTTGTCTTAGTATGAAAAAAAAGTATATTAGTTCATCTGTATTTGAGCAGTAATACGATATGCTCAAAATCGATTACAATAATTAAGTGACAAAAATAATTTGGTCTAAGGCTTCGTCTCGTATGAAATAAGATATGGTTGTGTGGTAATGAATATATTTTGTCGATTAAAAATGTATTTTTTAGCATTTTATTCAATTTAGCCGGCCATAGAATGTGATGTCTTTATTTTAACTCGCTAGTTGGAACTTTGCCGCTAGATGGCGTTGTAATGAAACTATAGCTATTCTACTTGTCTATAAATTATACTCAAGTAAGAAATAATAACGTACTTCCAATAGATATTAAACACTACTTCCTGACTACTAAAAATTAAGTCGATTTTTAGTAGTACTTATCATACGTAATATTGCGAAGGAAAAATTCTTCTATAGCGCATAATTTTTATGCAAAAAAACAGTAAATAATCAACGAATAGAAACATCTATCTTGCCAGTAAAAGTTTAGTTTTTTTACAAAATATCATAAAAACTATTCCAAAAATTCACGCATTTCTGTAATTTTATGTTTGTATTATTGCATTTCACAACGAAACACCAGTTATTGCAAACTTTGTTATTATTATTATAACTTAAATATTTAATCTACAGTTTTGGATGACTCCTGTAGTTTAGTCGCTAATTAAACAAAGTTATGTCCCGATAGCTACTAAACTCTCGCAGCCATCCAATCTGTAGATAGCTTACTTAAACCCAAGATCGCTTCGAACAATCTTTAGTTTGAGTTTATGACTAGCTTATAGGCCCTAGACTCGTGCAATAGTTGACGAAATATAAAATATATTTTTAATATTATTTTCTCGTAGCACAAGTATTAATCGTGTATATTATCGTGTATTGTCATTGTGACATTTTTTTTAGTACGTACTGTGTGTATAGTGTGGCTTACCCCTTGAGTGTTATCAATGTTTGAAACTTTGAACTTTATTTCATTCGGATAAGGTTTCTTTTGGTTTGTAAAAATATGCTTTGACTATGCGGGTAGTTGGTAAAAGAAACCTGTTTTTTCCATGAAGTAAGGTTTACATTCTATCGAACGTACTCATCGGTGCAGCTTTGTGTAATTCCTATTAAATCAATTTTATGGTCCAGTATTTTTATTATATAAAACTAGTTATAATATTGTAAATGTGAAGACTGCTTATTAGTGGGTCGTCAATTACAGTGGATCGGAATCTGGTTTGGGTCACGTGGTACGATTTCAGAACTCTCTAAGCTACTCTAGCTGCAATTTTCACTCTTTTACCAACTGACAGATATTCTTGTAGAAACATCCTTAAAAAAACGTGGTAATCCGGGAATCTTCCTCCCCCAACTTTTGGCGAAATTTGACAATCTTTGCCGAAGAGGTGTCGGAAAGCGTAATGGTGACGTTTTTTCTCACGTCGAAAATGTTCATGCGAAAGATTTTATAACTTCAAAAAACAATGATCTTATTATCGTTGTTACAGTATGCATTAAATATCGGGTTGGGATCTGTGTTAGAAGAATCCCTCTTTACTTACCTTGGTGTTTTATTTGACGTATCAAATAAACAAAGCTAATACGCCATTAGATTATCAGATGGTAGAGTGATATGACTCTAGTTTCGCTGAGGTAGTTCTGTCGTACCACTGTTGTTAGAGAGAGTTGCAAAATGGGGAGATGTGAAAAATAGTAACCTGTAACCCGGTGGTGTTAACTTGAGATTTCACTCACAATTGACATAAATTACAACAAACTCGGAATGATTGCTTAAAAGTGTAAATACTATTCAATGTGAATACACATCTCAACGTGATTTCTTTATTAATTAGCAAGAATAATGTGTTTGGAAACTTTGTTGGCGCAGCCGGGTGGATTTTTATTGAATAGTTCTTTAAAATTATAGACCTAAGAAATGTATAACTTTTTCATGTCTCCGTTGTTAAGTAAAATGAAAGTTATTGAGAGAAGGGCGGGTTGTTTGCGCAAAACCTGACGCGTGCCATTGGTTAGCTAGTTATAGCTAAGTATAGCTAAATATACAGTAGATAGTTACAATTTTATTGCCGGTGTAGTTTTTAGATATAATCTGAATGTCCCTAAAAGGTTGTGTAGATGTATGTCGTGTTTTCAAGTACTAAGAATCATTTTCACTTACCATTACATGTCTGCGTGTCGCTCTCTTCACTAACCGCGTTGTATGGCTTAAGCCTTTGTCATGACTTACGCCGATAAGGTTGTCGATGGTATAAGTCATCTATGCTTAAGTAAGCGTTGTCGTAATTCGCTGACAGCGTACTGATGTTTGGTCACATCTTACAAAAAGGGTCAAGACAAGGTTTTTTGAGTAGGCTTCATTTTAAAAGCTACGTCTTAATTGGGACTTAGTTTTCTATCATAGGAAAGTACTGATAGTTTAAGAAACCCATAAAATTACCGTTCATTTGACAGGCTTATTTTTTGCCGTTTCAATGCCTTATAATAATTTAAGAATAAAGTAATTCAATGTGCGCAAACATCCCTGCCTGTCGGACAACCAAAGAACGTCTATGTATAGTGTATTGTATAACGATCGGTAGGAAAAGTAGGCGAAGCCACGACTTGAAAGAGAATAATTAGCTTATAATCGAAAACCACACAGCGTTATCAACGTTTTGATTAATATGATAAATCGGTAGATTTGTTTTTGGCGCACTCGGTATGTGATATTACTAAATCCTACCGCCTGCGGCAGTTAGTTATTGGTTTTCAGCATTTTTGAGTAAGCAAGGCAGTGAGTTACTTATTCTTCTTTTGAGCTGTGGTGTTGAGTGTTGCAGCTATTTAGGGTAACAATTAGAAATAAGAACTTCCTGTATCATTTTTGTATCGATATATTTATAGTGAGATCGATATTTTGTCTGTTTATTCGATCAACAGATGATAGAAAGATGAGGATTGCCAGTTTTGGTATTTATTACAGGTCTGGCATTTGATATAATGCCCTACACAGACCCATAGTAGAATATCTAACGAAATATCGAAATAAACGAGACAAAATACCGCCTAAAATAAACATTGTATAACTAATCAACTAATCGTGCATGTTTGGCTCAAAATATATCTTAGAAACGTTCACTGTGTTTTTAAACTCATGTCAGTACTGGGTCTATCTTTTATGGTAAGTAACTGATTTATACGCACCACAGAACATAGTAGAACGGTCACATGGCCGGAAAAGCGTCGCCAAAATGTATGAGCATGTGCTCCTCTCTCCATACAAATTCCTCAAAGGAAACTGAGGAAACCGGCATGTCGTAGATCCCAAAAAGTTCGAAAACATGTGTCAAGTGCACAAAAGAGCCTCTTAGTTTGTGGTGAAAGAACAAAGAGGTACACTTAATTCTTTAACCACACTAGTACCAGTGATAAGAAGAAAACAAATTAGGTTGTTTTTCGGGAGTCGTATAATGAAAAATGCCCATAATAATTAGTTTACGAATGAGAAGTAAGGCGACGAATTAAAACAAATATTTTCTTTACATCATTCTTCCTTACTTTTTGTTAGAATTCTCATGTTTAGTGATATTTTAAATAAAATAGTGAATTACAAAACTGACGACAGTGAATCCCATACAAACGCATGATCGCTTTTCTACTGTATTCTGTGATACGCACTTATCTGTTGAACAATAGCAACTCTTGTAGAGTCGAAAGTATCCTGAAAGAAGTATAGTAGAAGGCAATAAATATTGCACATCGTTAAAAAGAGATAGCGCTCTACAAAGCCGAAAATTCGATGTGCAATATTTATTGCCTACAACCGTAATTACATTTGACAGGTAATAAAAAAAATGGCCGAGTACTGTACAATTCGCACATCCTAAGTTTAATACAAGATTTACGATCAGGGTACAATCATGGAATATACAAGCGTTGCTTTATACAGTTGCATGTGGCGACTTTGTGGTAATCGTAGAAGTATGAATAAGATCATTAATGCTTGTCATCATGCATAATTCGTGTTGTATGAGTGCCTGTAATTATGTAAGATGTTGCCAGGTTTTTTATTAAAAGGTCCCGTCAAATTAAACTTGTCACTAAGATAAAACAATTCGGTAACGCTGTCTTTTGTCGTACAATTTTTTAGCGGGTTCGATAGGCGTTTGTCTTGGTGCGTGATTTTTGGCGCAGCCTTCTCTTTGTAATACCGCCTTTTCGATAATCTTATTGTGCCAATTTTTTATATCTACCCTCCAATTCATTTATTCATTCCACATTTTTGTACCTTTATATTTGTTTGTGGTGTTATAGTCTCATTGTATACTTTTGATAGCGGCAGTACTGTCTATGACAAAAGAAATGAGTTTCTGCAAACGAAAATATTTGAATATCGGCCAAACCATAACCATTTGGTAGTTAAAGTACCAATACTCTGATGGAGAAATTGATCTGTAAGATTATGTTTCTTTTGTCGTTGACTGTACATGCGTGACCTTATAGTACCTGTATGTTTATTTGGTATTTTTATGTATGTCTAACAAGTTAACAAACATACAATTTACTTTAAGTTTTTTAAAGGCTGGTGTTCACCGAAGATAGTATCTACAATGGACTACATTAAAAATTCAGTTAGCCCTATTTTGTAAAATAAGCAAAATCTTCAGATTCGGTAACCTCCGGTTAATGTGTTGGTGCACACCAGCCTAAATGTGATAACTCAGCACATATTAGCACAACTTTTTTTAAACAGCACGTTATTTACTATAGTTATTGTTAAAAGAGTTACTATAAATAATGTATTTCTTTCATACTTTCTGTAACATAATTGTTTATCAATGAGAAGTTTTTTTTATTTAAATATTTATCAAGGACTTTTAGTATTTAGCATGAATAAATAATTGAACAGTTTTCGATAAAAAATATTCACCTGATTTGAAAATCTATAAGCATGCCAAAATTACAAAGTTTGTGATTAAATACTTCGAAGTATAAATGTATCCGTTTATCAACTTATGTCTCTAACTGTACAAACAACGCGCGTGATGACATTTGTCTACAATACAAGTAAATAACTGTCGTCATGACTTAGGCTGAGATTCATAGACCGCACTTTGCTTTACAGCAAAGCAGTCTTCGCAAAGTAAGCTTTGTTTATCGAAGTTTCCTATCAATATTTTGAATAAAGAAGAGCTTGACAGAACTATGAAATATAATTTTGGTTGAAAGTTGAACTTTCCATCAAAGTAAAATCAAAGTTCGGTCTATGAATCTCAGCCTTAGTTTTTCACGAAACGGTTACTTTTCGATATTCACAATTTTTTTTTTCCTTGCTTTACGATTTCTAAGTTATTCTGTATTGAAGTTATTGTCACTTGATTGGTTCGAATGAATCAATGACACGTTAAGAACAGAAGAAGAATATGTATCCTTGTACTTTGTTTCCAAATAATATTTGATTTTATATTTAAAATAGTTGACAATACTTTCAATACAAAATAACGAAGAAAAAGTTCTAAAAGCGTCGAGTTTCAATGAGCGTCAAATTCTTATCTTTTATGGCAAATGTTGTATATCGCACTCATTACTTATAAATGTACACCTAAGATAAATGTACTACGGTTCTACGGTAGATTTTCTACGTAAATCACACACTAATCTAATACATTCAATGTTAGAGTTATATCAACAAGTTATGTACGGCTAACAAAGACAGAGATATTTGTTTATAGTTCATACGGTATAATAGAAAAATTGCTTTTTTAAAGCAATTTTGATCTGCTAAAAATCCAAAATTGGTCTGCTAAAGGATCTTTTTTTTTAACAAACTTTAAATCAAACAAAGAGGAGGGCATAGTTCGGTTTTTTAACAGATGCATACATAACAAAGTTGTATAAAATTCTAGTTTGGAATGAGAATAAAGAGCGAATTAAATGAATCGGAGCTGTAATTAAATGCAGCTGTAACTTTTATGGATGAATTTTTATCAGTGGAAAATTGATTTTGATTGGTAAAAATGTATAATCAAAATGATCATGATCAGTGTCAATAATGCTAAATCGTGGTTTTCATTTAATGGATCTGTAGTTCATACTTCATCGGCACAGTCTATAGCTTGTTGAATATTACTCTGAACATTGAATACATCTTCAGAAATCTCATTCTAATATAAAGTTAGGTTGATCTTATCATTTTGATATTATATTTTAAGAAGTGTTCTGTCAATATCTTCCTGTTCTCTATCCGAAGGTCAAGCTAATAAGCGTTAGGTCGCCAAGGAGGTCTATAGGTACGGCCTAACTAGTTGACGTGTGACAGAGAAGACCTATCTTGCATCCTTTATCGTGACACCAAAACGCTGGCAAGTGGATGATTGACGATTAGTGCTTTTGTCTCACATTCGCGAAAAGGAGGTTTACCTATGTCTATTAGCTTGGTGTATCGGAAAGATAGTTTGTACAAAATATTTTATTATTGGACTTGTAGTTATATACCTAGTTGTATCTGTTATCCCATACATCACAGTAATTGTAAATTTAATTGAAGACTTATTTATTTTTTGTGTAACCGCCTGTATTATGGATGTAAAAATATATTAAGAAATTATCTAATTACTTGTTTTATTTCTTGTAAATCCTCGATAGGTACATCATCTTTCTTCATTGTTTCTTTTTCATATAAAACTAGCGTCCGCCCGCGGCTTCGCTCGCCCGTGCCCGATACGCCCCGTTTCCGTAAGTTTTTCGGGATGAAAAGTATCCTATGTCCATCTCCTGTAACTAACACGACTTTCTAATGGTCATTAAGTAGGCGCTGTTTTGTTTTCCTAAGGAACAAAAATAATTTGTCATTTAGTGTGACTGTGAGTAGACCTTTATGAAAAAGTGCTCATAAAATCATCCCAGATTGTAGATAAATAGGCCTTAAAAACTATTATAAGTGGGTAGGTAACTCAAGGATTAATCAAAGATTACAAAAGTATCAACACTAAGAAAACAAAGATCAACATTTGCTAAGCTTAAAAATAAATAAAATACTTAGTTACCTATGTAAGGCATCTAGGTACATACTTTGTGAAGGGGCAGTAGGTAGTCTGACCTTAGTAAGTACCTACCTACGTTTTCTATAGGTTAGGTAGGTACTTATGTAGATTAAAACGTCTGGACTGGAGCTCCGAGAAAAATCTGCTTTTCTATTTATCGTACGCGCCCTTGGAGGAATTAGAAATGGAGGCGTCAACGTTTAAATCCACGAACAATATTTTCTGCCAAAATTGACGGGGGACGAGGTAAACACGCATGGCACACGCGCATAGCAAAATCCTATTCATGTAAACACACACATTGACAATCCCACACACGATCTTAAAATTTGCACACAGTTAAAAAATATAACGTAGTTACGCAGTGTCAAGACTCACATTAGGATTGTGATGAATTTCAATAATGGTTCTAATTTTAATGGTTTAATAGAAATTACTATTATGATATTTGATGTCACTTGTCATATTTGTTTGTAAAATAGTCTGTCAACTTCATGGAAAATGCCGTTGGCAATTATGTATGGTTAGTCAGTTGAATCGATTGATTTAAAATATGTCTGTGGATCTGAATAATTTGTTTGTAAATAAATAATGATTTTAATTGTCATTAATCATGATAACTGTTTTAAGAACTAGTTTGTTTGTTTAGTTTATGTAAAAGTATTATTAATGGTGATTGATTCAAAATGTCTGCACTGCATACTGGCAACGCTTCCGGCGATAAAGATGGCGGTCGGGCTCGACTGCAGTGTGACCATTTGTGGCAGATTTCTGCCATTTTGGCAGATTTGGATCCAAAATTTTAGCTGTGGCATATTATGCTGACGATTTACAAATGTGGCAGATTTTGGCAGATTTCAAAGGTTAAAATGAAAATCATGCTAATTTTAAATTACATTACATCATTTATAAGTAATAAAAATTCGAAGTCATTTCCCAACATTGTAGACGGAGACAATATTCAAAAAGTTGATGACGAACTCCGACAGATGAAGTTTGACAGAAGTGTAAGCGATTTGTTAGAAGCAGGCGGAAGTGGAAATAGCGCCGGGACAATTTTAAGCGTGGACAAGTTTTGGGGATCGGTGGGAAAAATCAGGGACGCAAATGGGACAGCAAAATATCCAAATATTGCAAACTTTGCAAAAGCTCTATTATGTTTGCCGATATCAAATGCATCGTGCGAAAGGATATTTTCTCAAGTTAATTTAAATAAAACAAAAATAAGGAACAGGTTTTTGAATAAACATGTCTCAGCAATCATTACTACAAAAGAGGGAATAAAGGAACACGGAGACTGCGTCTCCTTTAAACCAAGCAAGGAAATGTTAAAAAATATGTCGACAAAATCTATGTACAAAGAAAAGGAAGGCGAAAATTTTGAAGCCAATGTTGATTAGGTGTATTTTTTTGTATGTTTAACGTAGTTATAAAGTTGATTAAAAAAATATATGAAAATACGTTTTTTTCTTATTTTCATGTTGGCATATTTTTGGCATTTTTTAACGTCGAGTGTGGCAGAATTTGGCAGATTTTTGGGTCCGTGTGTGGCAGATTCGCCATTTTTGAGATGGTCACACTGCTCGACTGCTCGATCGCCATTCTGGAACGAGCGCTCGGAAGAGTTGGTCGCATGCAATGCAAGCTACTTTGTAAAACCACGTGGCCTATAGTTGGTAATTTGTGAAGTACTAGAGAGATTGTAACGTAGAAGGAAGTGAACAATATAGTTTGATTGGACAACAGTGGGAGTTTTATTACATCTCCGAAGTGGTAAGTACACGCCCAATTTTATTGTTCTGATGACGTTTATTGCATGATGGATAATGTGTAATTAAACTTAATTGAATTAATGGATCTTTGATAAAATATTTAAATTTTTCTTGAGAAAATTTAAAGAGGGTACTCAAAAAAAAAAAAAAAAAACTTGCTCTGAAGCATTGTTACCATGTGTTGTGGGCTTTCATAGGGGGATGAAATTTTCGTCATTTTTGTGCTACGACGCACCGTTTACGAGATACCCACAATCTAACATTATTCTTAGATTATCGGTCTTTTCTTTTAAATTTATTTATTAGGTTATGCCTACCCTAAAATGTGTGTGGAATCATATGAAATTTGATATTAGCCGCTCATCCGAACATGAAATGGCCTGCACCTAATATTTAACGACTTTGACTACTTAGTTAAGCTGTTCCATTTCAATCAATTGACATTCACTTAATTTTTGGAATATACGCTAAGTTTAACGAAAGATATTTTAAAAATATTAACGAACTTAATAACAGCAAATAGTTTTACATTATTATGCATTACGATGATCATTTTATTGGTTAGCCTCTGATAACACATGACTCGTGTTACCGTGTATGAAATTAAGTGAAGGTACTTGAGTGTAAAAAACAAGCTTGAGTGTTAAACGCAAGTCAGTCCTCTGTAGCATTCTTGTTACTTTTTGATATGCAGAACTGTTGGGTACTTAGGCAAGGCCTACTTTCCTGGCTAGAACCATAAACAAACATTTTTATGTCCATGCTAATAGTCGCCATTGTGCCGATGTAGCCTATGTACAAAATTAAATAAATACCCTTAAATAAATTAGAATCTCTGTTGGCATAAGCAGGGTGTTATTGGCTGGGTTATGTTGAAATTATTATTTGGTAGGTTTCTGGAAATATTTATTTCTTACTTAACATCAAAAATGAGTGATTGAATAAAGTTTCATAATAAAGTGGCCGTAAATAGCAAAGACCGAGCACAATCTTGAATTTCATAAAAGCCGGTACGGTCTTTGTCATGGACCGGGCCTAACCATAAATTTGATATAGGGGCTATCCGATAGTGCTAAAACTATTCATGTACTGCTAATACCATAGCAGCTCAGTAAAGTTTGAGTAGCCTCTAACTGCAAATGTCTAACCATGCTGGATTTAAAATAAGCAAGTTAATGATCATGATCAAGCCTACCGAAGCGAGTTTTTGAAGCAAAGTGAGCTAATGCTATCAAAATTGTAGACTATTTATTTATTTTTATTTCTTAGGTAAACAATCAGCAGATACTTATAATCTAATTGATAATTTAAAACGACAACTAGGGTCCATTAAACAGGTTTCACATAGTGAGACTATTGGAGCTTAAAAAAAAAAAAAAAAATGATATTAAGTAATGAGAGACTAAGGTAGACAAACTATAAAATGAAGATACAATTTTTTTAAGAAATTACAATTAAAACAGAAAAACAAAAAGTACAATAAGAAAAAAAAAAAAGCATATGGAACCTGGGGAGTCTCCTCGAAACAGCATTTTGACAAAATGTTAGTAGCAATTCTTGGTGGTTTTGAGCAAACAGATCTAGTTTGGGGACGTTAACCAGGCCATTGAACGTAATTACTGCTCGACTAAAGAAAGTGTTTTGGGATCTGTGTTTGGCTATGTACGCCATAGAAGTAAAGATTAATTTTGGAACCAAGTGAGTACAGTTTGGCTATTTTCACCTAAGAAGATGAAATTGATTTTGGAACCAAGTGAGTTCAGTTTGGCTATGTAGGTACGCCTTAGAAGATGAAATTGATTTTGAAACCAAGTGAGTTCAGTTGACTATGTACGCCTTAGAAGTTGAAATTGATTTTGAAACCAAGCGAGTTCAGTTTGACTATGTACGCCTTAGAAGTTGAAATTGATTTTGAAACCAAGCGAGTTCAGTTTGACTATGTACGCCTTAGAAGTTGAAATTGATTTTGAAACCAAGCGAGTTCAGTTTGACTATGTACGCCTTAGAAGTTGAAATTGATTTTGAAACCAAGCGAGTTCAGTTTGACTATGTACGCCTTAGAAGTTGAAATTGATTTTGAAACCAAGCGAGTTTAGTTTGACTATGTACGCCTTAGAAGTTGAAATTGATTTTGAAACCAAGCGAGTTCAGTTTGACTATGTACGCCTTAGAAGTTGAAATTATGTTTGGAACCATGCGAGATCTGTTTGGTCAAAGTTCAAAAAGTTCAAAATGTTCAAAATGTTCAAAATGTTCAAAATGTTCAAAATGTTCAAAATGTTCAAAATGTTCAAAATGTTCAAAATGTTCAAAATGTTCAAAATGTTCAATATGTTCAATATGTTCAAAATGTTCAAAATGTTCAAAATGTTCAAAATGTTCAAAATGTTCAAAATGTTCAAAAAGTTCAAATTGATCAAAAAGTTTAAAAGAAAAAATGTTTGAAAAGCTGAAGATCATTTTTTGGATTTGGATTAAAAGTAAAGATTTTGGGTTAAGATTATATAAGTTTTTGGATATGAGTAAAAGTTAAGCTGGATTAGAGTTAAAGTTATTTGAGTTTAAAATTAATGTTTTGGATTCCAAGTATACAAATTCGTTCAGTATTGCCAGTGTCGAGTGAGGATATTATAATAAAAGATGAAAAAGATGAGTTTAAGATGAATTTAAGACGAATTTAAGATTAATTTAAGATGAATTTAAGATGAATTTAAGATGAATTTAAGATGAATTTAAGGTGAATTTAAGATGAATTTAAGATGAATTTAAGATGAATTTAAGATGAATTTAAGATGAATTTAAGATGAATTTAAGATGAATTTAAGATGAATTTAAGATGAATTAAATATGAATTAAATATAAATTAAAGATACAATAAATGTGAACTAGTTATAAATTAAAGATTAGCGATTTATAAAACATTTATAAAATATTAACTTAAGATTAACTAAAGATGAATTGCAGTTATAGGAGTTCAATTACAATTTTACAGTTCAGCTTTACAACTGAATCAGTTTTCAATAAAAAAATAAAAATTGAACCAAGATTCCAAATTAAGTTAATACGTCATAAACCTGAACCATTAGATTGGTTACGCACCGAAACAGTCTCTGTCGATAAGATGTTTACATTTCAGCAAAAACAATGAGAATATGACAGTACAATCATGTTCGTGCCTGCAGTACCATGGCAGGGCATGGCATGGAGGAATTCAAGTAAATAAGTTCTTCGCTGTCAGAATTTATGATGGCGTTTTCATGCATTTACTGAGCTAAGTTAAACGTATCTTTTGTAGTATTCTAAGCGCAAGACTAAGTACAGAGAACTCGTCCAAATGCCGTGGATAGTGTACATTTAGTGTTTTATATTTTTGGAATACATTGTTACTTTTTAATTATTTCACAATTGGAAAACCTATTCATTTCAACTAGATATAAAGCAGATGAATGATAATAGATTTATTCACAGTGTGCTTGCAGATCTGTAAATTTTATGACGAGTTTCAGATCCTTAAAACTCCAGGCAAAGTTAGTAGCGATGCACCGCAGAAGGTGCCACAGGACACAGCCGTGACGCACCGCATCAGCAGCATGAGCAGTGATGCGTCACGGGAGGCGCCGCACCAGCGCAGCGGCCTGAGTCGGGATGCGCCATAGAAGGCGCCGCACCAGCGGCCTGAGTCGTGATGCGCCACGGAAGGCGCCGCATCAGTGGTCTGAGCCGTGATGCGCCATGGAAGGCACCACATCAGCAGCTTGAGCCATGACGCGCCTCTGAAGGTGCCGCAGTAACAGGCTGAGTTCCGTATTAAGGAGAAGAATTATGTAGTTTATTACCACAATTTCATTTTGTTTTATATTTTATTTTATTTGTTTATTAGGTACACAAAACAGAGTACAATCGATAATTTACAGGCATAAATACTATTAAATTATGAGCTAGACAGTACCCCAAAACATGCGTACACATAATGCATTGAACAGGAAAGTTATGTAGATAGCGTGTAACCAGGCTTAACTAGTAGTAGGTGATTAAAGTTAACATTTACTTGGAACTTAGGTGTACTCATACAATTATTTTATTACAGTAAGTCACTTCGAGTTAAGACTCGAAGAGAGTGCAGAATTAATGAACTAACTAATAAGAGTTTTCGGCACACTCTAATGAAAGAGTGGCCAAAGCTGCATTCTTGAATTTATTTTGATTATTGTTAAAGATATCAATTTTATCACTGTATTTAATCAATAAATCGTTAAATAGGCGACACATTCTGACAACGGGGTTATAATAAGAAGTGTTGTTTGAATGGACTTGTAGGGCGAAAGTGTTCTGAAAGGGTTGCCGAGGTCTAGGCTTTATATTTAGATTAATAAGATAAAGTAAGCAAGGAGAGTCGATATGCGAGTGGATAATTTTGAAAAGATACAGTAGATCATGATATTTGCGATGATTTTCTAATAACATTAAATGAAAATGATGGAGCTTTGCAGTATAGTTATATTCAGAAACTTTTTCTGGACCCTCTCAATCCGGTCAACGTGAATATTGTAGTAGGGAGACCAAATTACTATTTGACTTTTAAAACAATTAACTGTTTGACTGTATTTTTAACCATGTACATGTTTTCCTATCACAATCTGAGTATAATTTATGTTATTGGAATATTTAATTTAAATAATATTTTACCCGAATGGATTGTTTATGGCTGGGATGCGAAGACTTTTCTCATACAAAACTGTTATTATTATCTTACGAGAAATTTCATTTAGTTAAATTTTTTTTGCATACAGGCTTTGAATATGGTAAACGGGATATTTAACTTTAGTTATTTTTAGATAGAATTATATTTTTAATATCTGTTTATTCTAAGAAATGACTAAGATTTATTTGGGTGTCTTCGTATCTTCTACTTAATAATTTCATTTTGTTTACGAGTTAAATATTGTAATTTTGGATTTGTCTTAATTTGTTCTTATTAGTTGTTTGAATTTTGGTAGTCATTCAAGTTTCAAGTTTTGTTTAATCATACATAATACATAGTTATCATGTTATCATTATGCTCTCAGCATGTGCTTCCAGAGTAAGCACACTGTCGGATGGCCGAATTTGATAGACATTAGATTTTTTTTAGATTGTATTTGAATGGTCATCTTTTCTCATTATTTGTTTTAAATTCAAGCTTTGTTTATTAAGTTATCATATTATATTGTGCACTTAGCATGTGCTTCCAGAGTAAGCACAATATCGGATGGCCGAATGTGATGAATTTCAATAATGGTTCTAATTTTAATGGTTTAATAGAAATTACTATTATGATATTTGATGACACTTGTCATATTTGTTTGTAAAATAGTCTGTCAACTTCATGGAAAATGCCGTTGGCAATTATGTATGGTTAGTCAGTTGAATCGATTGATTTAAAATATGTCTGTGGATCTGAATAATTTGTTTGTAAATAAATAATGATTTTAATTGTCATTAATCATGATAACTGTTTTAAGAACTAGTTTGTTTGTTTAGTTTATGTAAAAGTATTATTAATGGTGATTGATTCAAAATGTCTGCACTGCATACTGGCAACGCTTCCGGCGATAAAGATGGCGGTCGGGCTCGACTGCTCGATCGCCATTCTGGAACGAGCGCTCGGAAGAGTTGGTCGCATGCAATGCAAGCTACTTTGTAAAACCACGTGGCCTATAGTTGGTAATTTGTGAAGTACTAGAGAGATTGTAACGTAGAAGGAAGTGAACAATATAGTTTGATTGGACAACAGTGGGAGTTTTATTACAGGATAATCTCTAGTGATGGGCATTCAGTAAGACCGGTAAATTGAACGATGAATAAAATAATGAATGAAATGGGTTTTTAGGTACAGGTAATAGTGAGTGTTATGAATAAGTTATGCACAACAGGTTTCACATTTTGTAACAGTCAGAAAATAAAAGAACTGAATTTAGTTGTTATGTTTTATTTATGGTTATAAGTTTGAATCAATAGTTCTTAACATGTTATAGCATAGTACACATAAGTTTAGTCTTTTACTGAATAATTGAAAAATATATATAAAGTGAAATAACATTACAACGTCAGCCTTCACACCACAGCGAAGTTTGTAGTTCTGCCTTCTGCGCCGGAGGCGTTGGTTCGATTCCCACCGAGAACAAATATTTGTGTGGTGAACGCAGATGTTTGTTTGCCCGAGTTTGAGAACTTTCTGTAAAATGTTCCGAGCAAATCACACTCGTTCTTGTTGCATGCCAAGTTGTTTTTTGGCCAAAAAGTTTTGTCCACTCTTCAAGCAACAGGGTTTTTTGGAAACCTGCACAGGACGTAAAAGAAATATAAAATAGGCAAAAAAAATGTTTTCACTACGCCCACGACTTTATTTTTGAGTATGATGTCATGTCCTATTTTATACATTGATGAGTAGAGGGTTTGATGACTGGTACCTAGGATAACCATATTGTGGGATTTGTGAATAAATGTAATCCGATATTTCGTGGCGGCAGCCATCTCGGACCGATTTTCATCAAAAATTGCTAAGAACACTCCCGACTATTCACCTTTCAAACAAACAAAAAACCAAATTAAAATCGGTTGATTCGTTCGGGAACTTCGATGGGACAGACAGACACACACACGGACACCGCAAACTCATAACATCCCGTCGTTTTTACGTCGGGGTTTCAAAAGCACCAAATACGTAATTAGACAACACATTATGTGATAAGAATTTAACGTTTATTTTATCATTCATTCATTCATCAATTTCATTCAACTTTTCCCAACACTATGCCTTCTACCAAGGTATAATCTTTGACAATACTGTCGTAATACTGTCGCTAATCTGTCGCAACCGGTATTTCTTTTGAACATAAATTCTACAAAATTACAAACACAATTGACAAAATAATACTCCCTTGTGGTAGGAAATACCATGTTCCCGGAAGTTTGATGTCTCTGATCGTCTTTTACAAGAAACTACCATGCAATTCACCATTTTCGCGGAGCTCCACTTCGCGACATGAAACGACACACAATGGCTGCAGTTGCGAGTAAAACAGTTTTATTAGGATATGATCGAGGTCGGTATATGACCAGCAGAGGGGAAAGCCCTGTATTGACATCTCCATTTCTAATTCCTCCAAGTACGCGCCCTTCAAACGAAGTACCTAGTTTCACTTCTTGTGAAAGAGTAGAATAAATAAAAGAACCGCATAACGAAGATACTTTTCTTTCAAGAGCACTGCCTGCCTTATCATGCAAAAACGTATCTCTTACTAGTTACTGTGGCAGAAACGGCCAACAATTTAAGTGTCAGTTCGAAGTATGGGGACCCCCAAAATGTATTGTGTTTTTTCTACTTTTGTGTAAAAATCTTATTGCGGTTCGCAGAATACATCTACTCGCCAAGTTTCATCAGTCTAGCTTTTATAGTTTCGGAGAAAAATGGCTGTGACATACGGACGGACGACAGACAGATATGACGAATCTATAAGGGTTCCGTTTTTGCCATTTGGCTACGGAACCCTAAAAAGCCGGCAGTCAGATTGCCTATCGACTTGATACCACAACACAGATGAAGCACATGATCCACGGCAGCAGGACTACAAAGTGATGCTGATTCCAAATGAATCAGAAAAAAGAGCGAAAATTGGCTGAAATAACCAAACAACTTATAATTTCCAGTGAAGCCTGAGTCATTCAGTTCCGGAAAATTGTCTTATATAAAAAAAAACTACCTACTTACCTGGTTGATGGTAGGTACATAGCATAAATCTAACATGGCCTACCTGATGTTATGATAAAGATATTCATCGCTTAAAACAGCAGCAATGCCTTGCAGATTAAGCACGTCAGGAACGTGCCCTATGTTGCAAAGTCCTACTTCTATCCAATTAAGGCATAATATACCTACTACAGGTGATAAGCTTCATGTGAGTCTTGTTCTTGATAAGTCACCCAGACTCGTTAAGCCGAAAGGAAGGAAGTACCTACCTACCTACAGAGGAATGCAGGGCTTAATTAATAGATCATTCTGCTCGGGATTACGTAACTATCTTTATTTTTCAAATAAAAACATCAATAATTTTACACAATTATTATATAGGTATGGATAAAACATTAAAATTACAGATATTTGCATTAGACCTTGGCCTTTTCACTATTTGATAGAACAACGAAAGTTATCATCGCAATCACAGAGCAGCCAACACGCTTTTGCTTAATCGCAATGCATTGGTTATTGAACGCGCCTAGCGTCTAGGGTTGCCAGATTATAACTATTTGCCTGATTTTGGTAAGATTTTTATAGAAATGGATGGACAGCAATGGACTAATTTTGATTTTACATAAAACAACGTCTTCACACTAACACTACACCATTAAAATATTGATATGGTGAATACTTTCAAGTTAAGTTCACAGTATAAGTATTATTGTTTTTATTTCTTAGCTGAAGGGATATGTCTCTGCGAAGACCTACGTTAGATTATAATCATAAAATGTAATAATTTAAACACCTATTATTTTAGCAATACGCTTCGAATAATCACTACTCAATGATTATTATCGATTAGCTACCTAACTATCAATGGTTCTAAAAGACATTAAAATAATTTGTAAAATTCTACAGAATATTGTTAGAAAATTATACATAAATAAAAATATGTATAGATATCTCGCTAAATCGTAATGTAGGTCAGGACGAAAGTCCCGTTAATAAATAGAAGTTTAATGAATTTGACTTGCTTAAAGCCATACATAATACATGTGTTATATAATTTTTAAAGCCAAATTTCATAGTCTGTGAGTTATGTCGACTTACACTGTCGATAATTATCAAGTCGAAATTGATTAGGTGTAGGTACATAATACGACATACACAATAGGTAACAACAATCTTAGAATTACAGCCTTTACTTGCATCGCTAAACATTTTCATAATGTAGAAGTACAGAAGAAGGTAGGTAGCAGTAAAAAGGGGTTATTGCGCCATATTGAAATTCCGCTGTATCACTGAGCAGTAATTTCGTATAGCTTGATGAAATCACGGCACACTATGAGCTTCAAAAAGTTGTATGATTAGAGGAGACGTCAACTTTGAGTAAGGTTCGCCATTATTAGCCGGGCGAAGTTAGAACCTGCAAAGTTCGCTAATCATATAACATGAATGTGGGATTGAAACTTGAGAATTATGAAAAGCTCACTTGTTTGCGACGGTAGGTTCATAATTCATCTTTATCTGGCTGTTAATCCTACAAAGTTCCAATACACAAATATTTAAGCGCTCTGCGCGCTGCTAAATTACAATTAACTATGTAAGTATTACAATAGTCAGGAAGCATTTAATTGTAGTTAAAGCATTTATATAATGTCGGGAAACGGTTGTGCAACCGACTTAGACCCATTTATTGGGTAGGTCCATCTACAGTAGACTCGCATTTCGCACAGCCGACCCGACTAGCCGTCCTGAAGGCTTTTGGAACAAGATATTATACTTAGCCACTAATCACAACAGTTAATAGGTAAATTTATATAACGATTACTGATTTCTACAATCCAATATAGATGGAATTTATTGTCATTAATTTAATTTATAAATAAATAGTTGGTAAAAAGATATTATTAACATTGTGGCAGGTAGGTAAGATATTGAGTAGGTACCTATAACGTAAACAACTTAAAAACTAATTCACAAGACATAAATAAAATAACGATTGATTAAGATTAATAATTATAAATTTAAATCGAAGAAGTTTTTTTACAACTAAGTATAATAAAATGGCTAACGAATACTTACATCGGGTTAATAAAGTATAGTCTCTAGTGAGTTTTTTCTAAGAAAATTAAACTATTTCTCTGACAGAAATTACGTGAGAGTTGAATAATGTACAATGTCACTCCGATTCTTTGAGGTCGTCGGGCTCAGACTTCACCTCAAGAATGTTAATAAAATAGTTTTTATTACAATTGCTGAGGGATGGAACAAAGAACTTATACTCTTTTTGCTAAATATTAGCTGCTCCTAAAAATATATTATTTATAGCTGCATCAATAAAATAATTTATATATCTTTCAAATAACTGCCTGCCACAACCGAAAAACAATAGAAATAATGTTTAAATTCTTAAGCTATAAGTTTTTCATACTAATTAATATTATTAATTAATATTATTATCTCCTACAAAACATCGAATCATATAACATCAAATATTTATTGTCAGTTAACACTTTATTATTGTCATTAATTTTAATTATTTGGAATTGACAGCAATTTCATAATTGCACTGATCGTATAAAGAGTGCATTATTGTCACAATGAAATTGAATCAGACTCGATCACCGATTAATAATATCAACCTTAAACCTATCGAAAAATACAATTGAGATTATTCAAAACGGGTATACCTATTAAAAGTTCGAGTATCTACATAGAAAATTGGGTATCCCATAAATATGATAAGTAAATATCGCAAGATGCAGAAAAAGCTCGCGAAAACTGACGATACTCGTCGAAGCGAAAGCGAAAGATATGCTTTCGATATGACAGTTTTAATGATATTGTAACGAATAGGTAGTTTGTACATGGAAGATATGAATCTTCTCGGAAGAAGTGTCATCCTGCGGTCCGAAGGTATCAGCGGGTTCAGAAGTAGGGGGGGAGCTGAGGAGCTGCGTAGTCGAAGTAGGGGTGGAGGAAGGTGCGGCGCACTGGGGGCAGCATCGCATCCGAGTAGCGAGAGAACTGGGACACCTGGCGGCTTCCGCTGGGCTTCCTCCTGTTGAGAGAATTCAGAAAGTAATACTAAGATTCACAATTTCAATCGTTTACTTAGATTCACTGCCCTTCACCATCATCATAACATACTGAACCCCAGGTTTAGCTCGTTCATAATTTCTATAGCATATGAAAGTGACGGTGACTAGAGACTTTTAGCCTGCTAGAAACATGACAGAACTTTCATAAATGAGGGTCTTATGCCGTGACTACCATAGAAACAAAGTATGTCAAAAACTTACGGTTGTTGCCTTGCAGCAGCCTCATCCGGATATTCCAACGGTTGCATTCCTCGTGGCTCCTGTTCCCCGTAGCTGCCATAAACATAGTCGTCTCTGAAATAATAAGCTTAAATCAATATTGTTGTTCTGTTTTAAAGTAGTAAGAAACGTCATAAATAGAAAATAAATAAAGGTAACGAAAAAAACGATTCACTTTTATTTGACCGTGTACTTAGGTGTAGACTGTAGAGGCTCAAGCACTACTTAACAATAATTTAACAATTTTCGTAAAAACTTCGAAAACATTACAAACATTTAAGTACAAATTCAGGTCACATAACTATAGTTGGTAATTGCTATTTTTCCTCTTTAAGTCACGTTACTAAATTGGACATTCCTAAAACAAAACACAATTATTGGTTTATGAAGCTTGACTACAAAAGCTCATCTGTAAAGGCTCTAACATCACTCGAGGTTTCCCCTTGGATTAACAGCTGTAGTTCATTTCGTCTCGCAATTGAGAAACAACCCAAATGTGTGTGTGAGTGACAGGTAGCGTAATTAACCAGTTGTTACGAGGCGTCAAACTGTTAAACTGTGCTTTATATGAAGTGGGTGCTTAGCTTCCTGAGATGTTAAGAACTATTACGTAATTTGCTGGCATTTGTACTCACTTATACCTTAATAACATTTTGATTGTACAATTTAGTTATGAATCTACGTTTAAGACTTTTACTGCTCGAGGAGAAATTTGATTCAGAATAAAGCCATGTCATAAAATAATGGAATTATAAACCTTTTTGTTTAAAACAATGGGTGATCCAAAACTTTATCAAAGCTATCGTGAATTCATTTCGAAGTTTACAAAACCATTATAAGATTTAAATTGGAACAATGACAGCAAAAATAGCGAGTGAGCTGTGCAACAACAAAAGATTATCCTTTTTTCGAGCAAGTTTATTATTCAAAACATGAAGGCAAAGAATGAACATAATGACAATAATAAAATGACATAACGGTTTAACGAGACGTCAAGTTGTGTTTCCGGGGACGCTTTTAATTTAGCTAAAAAGCTTCCTGAGATTAAATCACAATTTTCTGACGTTCTTCGCAATAAAACGGTTATGCTAGCGGATACAATAGTCTCTCAGGGCTGCTGTGTTGAAAATAATCGGATTATGTTTGAAACCTTCTCAGAATTATTTTCTTGACTTTGTTGTACGTTAGGTTTTTTACCTACTATCGTATAGTTTAATATAAAGAAGAATGGTTTGTATGTAACCAAAAAACTCAAGACTATTAAATACCGATTTCAAAAATTATTTCATCATTAGAAAGCTACGTTATCCCTGCGTAAAATAGGCTATATTTAGGTACCTGAGCCGATCACTAGTGAGGTAAGTATAAAAGTTATAAGATATTATAATGAAAACTCCAATTTCACAAAAAAAAAGTGCTTCTAATCAACCAACCAAGCTCTCTTTTCCTCACTTGACGCTGTGTGACCAAGGATTTAATATCAATTTTCTGAAGGATTGGAAGTACTTTATCTAAAAATAACTTTTGGTTGCCCCAGACCTTAGACAATCCAGACAAATTGTTTTATCGATAACGGTAATTTTTCGGAGAATCGTTAACCACTCGCTGGCAACACTATTAAATTTTTCAAGCACGAGCCCAAATTCTGTTACTCTATATCTACAGAGGTCGAACCAAGTATCGAGTACGATATTTGGTTTTATATAATTTTGTCAAAATCTCTTGAAAATATAAAAATACTGTTGTTGCTAATATGCTAATTTTAAACGTTGGACGTTCGACTTCCTTAGTAGAAAATACCTATTTAAGTAGGTAAGTACAGTAGGTATCTTGATATTTTCAATCAGTTTATAACTTTGAATTAGTACTTTGTATCGTCGTTTTTTTAAACAACTAAGTAGAACGTAACATAAAGACGCCTGCAACAACAGAGGCATCACAAGCGCGTTGCTGATCCCCTTTAAAACGCTTTTTTGTTTTTTTTTGGTCGTCAATCAAGGTACTTATCGCATGTACATTTATTAAGAAGGTATGGTTTCGCAATAAGATTATCTGACGAGACTCACCCACGTCCAGATGTGATTTCCTTCAGCTCCTGCTTCTGTTCAGTTTCGTACTTCCTCTGCAGTTCGCGTACGTGCTCCTGACGGATCATCTTTTTCAGAGCTTCAAATCTGCATTAAAAAAAAATACTACTTAGGTACCAAGCAAGTATAAATATCAAACAAAGTCAGGGTCAAAAAATATCTGTTCATAGAATCGCATGGATCACTTTCAAACGTCTTAAAACTAGGTGAGTACAGATGCTAGTTCCACGCAACGTGGTTCTCGTGTCTGTCGAAGTGATCGCCCCTCTCTCTCACTGGGCACCATGGGCATTTACCCAGGGCCCCGCGATCGATGGGGCCCTCTAGTTCCTGACAGATCCAGTGGTATACAGGTCACGGGGATAAACATCATGCGGTTATCACCTACTTCGACGGTGTTAAACTACGCAGTCTACGGATTTCCACTTGCTACGATCCAGACTTTGTAATGCCTTGAATCTTTTGTTTCATTCACTCTCATATCATTCATCACATTGGCCCTTCTCTAAAACTTTAGTTATTTTAATGTTTGAAGCAGTTTGTTCGTGGAACTGGCACGTACATTTAACAAGCTTTCAGCTATCAGAGTTCCTTGTATTTCGATGAATGAAACCTTTTGACTTTAGCTATCTGATCAAAATACACCTTAGACTTAGTCAAAGGGTATACGTCCAATAAAATCTCTGTCTTCTCTTGCTCAAACATCATATCATGCTAAGACACGTCATTTTGACAATGTGGGTCATAGTGACGCAGATGTGGATGTAAAGGGACAAGACTCAATCAGTCCCTTTAGGCCTAAAACATCCACACAAGCGACGTGGCGTGGAACAGGCGTGGCGCAGGTTTATTATAGAACGTTTTCAACAGCAGGAGACCGCAGACACGCCGTTTCGTTGCCTGCGCCGCGTCGCTTCAGTATAATTCAAAAACGTCGCCTGCATACGTTTTGTATGAAATCGTTTTGAAGCGGCGCACGCCTGCGCCACGCCTGTTCCACGCCTGCTGCCTTACGTCGCTTGTGTATGTTTTAGGCGTTAGTCCTGTCTTGAAAAAAAAATTGAGTTCAACGTCAGACAAATATTTCATGAAACCCGACATAATTGTTTGCATAAGTACCTGTCACGCTGCGGAGGGACCATGAATGAGGTGGGTCCACCGCGCGACCGGGAGGGTCCGGGGTAGCGCAGGATCTTGCCAGAAGTGTGAGGCACGTTCAGCATACCAAACATCTGAGGACAATGATTTGTTTTAGTAGAACATGTGGGGCGTGCGTGACCTTATAGGCAATGCTTTGCAGCCTATAGCAAATATTGCTTGCTCCAAGGGGGTGATTTCTTATCTTTTGTTTCAATCAAAACCTAGTAACATCTGTCAGTTTTGGCATTATTAGCTTCAATTGCAATAAAAAAAGAATTGAAACAAAACTAGGTACTGAACGCTTCAGCATCTAGTTATAGGTATTACGTAATACCTACCTAGCTAAAAAAGTAAAATCGGATACATAGGTAATATAATAATTAATCATAAACCTTTAAATGAGAAAATCTTGTATATATATATATATATTTAGGATCTCGGAAACTGCGCCAACAATTTTCATGAAATTATGTATACAGAGGGTTTCGGGGGCGATAAATCGATCTAGCTAGGATTCATTTTCAGAAAAAAATTCCGAGCGAAGCTCGGTTACCAACTGCTAGTAATACATAAAGCTAGAAGGTGGGTATTCAAAGTAGATATCGGTCTGGACGAAAACAACATTATCATACTTATTATCATGTTTTTACCTACCAAAAGCTGATTTAAAAACACTTGGTAATAAATGCAAAATAAATTTATCCAGATAGCTAATGGAATAAGCATATTATTATGGCTAGCCTGATGTTAAGTGGTAACCATCGCCTACAAAGCATTGCCTCATAGGTCACGCAAGTCAGGAACGTGCCCTAACGATGCACTTCCCTGCGTCCATCAACTACAGATGTTCAGCCTCACGTGCCAGTTATTTCACCGGCACACACACACCCTTTCTCACCACACCACACCCTTCCCTCAAACCGCAACACAGCAACATAGCAATGCTGCTTCACGGCAGAATTAGGTATGGTGATAGTACTTTCCCGGAGAAGAACTAACCACCATGCCTATTTCTACGTGAGAGAGAGCTCTTTGTGAAGGGCTCGTCCGGACGCCCTTCACAAAGAGCTTTACTTCTACGCAGTATTACAAGATACATCCATTCCTTTACTTCCGAAAGGTTAAATATACATGGGTATACCTACCCTTACCTACGTACCCTACCTACCTAGTCTTATTTTAATCAATTGGTCCGTAAAAGATGTGAATCTAATGAGACACTTAATTTTCTTTAAGGGTGCGTAATTAACATAATTAAGGCTTTTGAAGGGGGAATAACGGCAAAGGTTCTGAAAGGTTAGCTAAAAATAAAATTTACACTCATTGGATTCGAGAGGTCTTGACATCCTGAATATGAAAAAATATCTATGAAATACTTTTAATTCTTTCTTTTAAAATAAAATATGCAAAAAGAATAATATACCCGACTCTGCCAGGATTCGAACCTGGAATCTTCTGATCCGTAGTCAGACGCGTTATCCATTGCGCCACAGGGCCACTGGCTACTAACTATGAAATAGCAGACCATGCCTCGAACGGTGTGACGTCACAAAGCCTTGAATCTATTTCTGTAATATTGTGCATTCTCGCGTGAAAGATAATTTTTGCGTATATAGTTGACCCCGAACCGCTTTATCATAATTAAATTGCCCTAAGAAAATAAACACTGCAATTGAGAAAGAACAAGAAGATTATACGCTAAAACCTATTTGCAATTAAAAATGATGTACTTTGTTGTGTTCTCTAGTCAAAAAATATGCTTTTTATGTTATTACAAAAAAACAGTGTTTGCATAAGTTACTAGTATATATAGTCTCCAGATCTAGGGGAAGCTTGTATCGCTCTAAGCCCCTACATACTAAAACATTCCATTACCTATTATATAAGCTGTGGCTCAGCTGATAGTAGCCCGCCATCTGCGCCTTAGGCCGTGGGTTCGATCCCCGCCGAGAACAAATATTTGTGTGGCGAAAATGTGTGGGGGACGTGTGTTCTCTGTCTGGGTGTTTTATTGTATTCTAAGTACTTATGTATTTACAAAACAACTGGCATTTAAGTACTATATAAGCTATCTGTTTCCCATCGTACAAGCGCTGCTTAGTTTGGGTCTAAAAAGTAATGTGTGAATATTTATTTTCCATTAGACCAATTTTCCCGTGAAATAAAATTTAAATTATTTATTATATTTATAGCTTCGTTAGGTGTAGTATAAATATTGTAGACAATTCACACATTACGCGCGACTGATGTAAAAGGGAAGAGAGTGTTGCCACACTGGCACACCAAAAAATGCTTATAAAATACTCAGGCCCGTATTCCAAAACAGTGCTTAAGTCTGAGTCGAGCCTCAAGCACAGATTTTATGACAGTTCTCCATTGAAAAGTGTCAAAAATCTATGCTTGAGGCTCGACTCAGACTCAAGCGCTGTTTCGGAATACGGGCCTCAATGTCATAGACAGTGCTTGACATTATTCCAAAGTTACCCGGTTAGATATGATTTATCATTGCATTCTACCCTGCCGTAACACAGAGTTAAAATAAAAGAGAGATAAAATCCGGAACGAGGTTATCCGACAGAGAACCAAGGTAGTCGACATAGCTTTCGAAAATATCCCCTAAGATTTAAACAGTAATTTTATTTTATGTATGTTAGTGCCTAAGGTATTTATTAACTATGGACCTAAGGTGTTTCATTTTTGTAATGTGCATTTTATAGTTGTCTGAAATAAATGATATTATTATTATAGCTCAAAGGATTAGTAAGCTGAAGTGGCAGTGGGCCGGTCATGTTTGCCGTAGAATGACAATCGATGATCAAGCGAATACTAGAGTGGAGACCGCGTTTAGGTAAGCGTAGTAGGACGCCCTCCGGCAAGGTGGGGCGACGATCTGCGAAATGTAGCTGACAAGCACTGGAGGAGAAAAGCCGAGGACCGAGCACAGTGGCGCGTCTTGGGAGCATACGTCCAGCTGTGGACTGATATAGGTTGATGATGATGATGAACACAGAGTTAAATCTAGCACGGAGGGTATGATTTGTAACTACCAAGAACATCAAGCGTAGAACATTACTGTTTTGTACCTAATATTCTATACAATTTTCGAACGTAAAGTATAGTTATCTGCCCAGCAAATAAGTTAGGGCTGTAGAAAATTGTACAATTTTATCTTGCAATAAATTGTTCATGCTTATTTCCTAGACCACATTTATATCCACGTATGTATATCTAGCAAAATTTTCTCGTCAGTTTCATTCTTCCCCGCAAAACGAGCCTTCCATATTGATTCTCAAATCGCAAACCCAAAAATAAATCGGCGAGACGAAATGGAAATTCTTTTACGAGGCATGAAAATACAGATATTAGGAAAAATAAAATGAATGAATAGCATGAAGCTCTGCCCACGCTATCACTTCGTACAACTCACAAGGAGGTAACGTAAAACAACGTCGTCCTTTCATGGCCTCTGTACGCTTTTCCAAAGCATTTGTGCTCCAATTTTGTGCACAAAAATTATTTGCATGTGCGTTGCTTTATTCTCTTGTTACTTGATTTTTAAGTAGCTCGCCAGTTAGTAGTAAATTAGCCCATTCTTTGTTAAAAAGCTGTGTTTAAACTGACTCTCTATAATATTACCACGAAAACTATCCATTGGATTCTTTAAAACACGGCAAACAATAAAAGCATTACGACGCCATCTTTTTTTTCCCCGCTAGTGATGTGTCTCGTCACCCGGTCTCAGTAGGGATGTCCGATTCCCAAAACCGGCTAGCAATAATAACACATAACGTATAGATTTCACTCAAATTTTTATGGAAATTTGAAATTTTCCTATGCTTTCGGCGTTTTATGTCCTGTGCTTTTGGTACCTATAGCCTCTGTTGGGACGGCGACCTTACCTCATCATAGTCTGGTGTGCGGACGACATTGGGCGGCGCCTTGGTCAACACTCTGCCGTAAGCCTCACGAGGGACCGATGGGTATTGGTAGCGGAATCTGTACAAAAATGTTTAATAATAAATATAAATATTATGGACAATCCACACAACACTATCTAGCCCCGAATTTAGAAGAGCTTGGGCTTTTTTTGTTAATAAGTACATACATACTTAAAATACAACCTATCACCCAGACCAATAAAATGTATACATTTATTCATACAGCATACAGGCAAATAGGTATTACCGTACTATCGAAATAGTGACGTGATCTTGAGGTCTCTGAGGACATCATTCAATTATTGTATAACTAAGTGGGATCCCGGGCAAGATCTCTCGCGATTGCATATCTTTGACAAAGCTGCTCTTTGAGCTGCAAATTTTCCAAACTGGGTTCTACGATAATATTGTAGGACTGGGACTGAGGAACTATTTATAACTATCATGGTTTTTAACACCATTTGTATGAACAACGGGATATTTATATACCGGGATTCAATTTAGTGAGTTTTGACTCCTGATATTTCGGGAAAGTTGCATGTACCATGATCATCGATCACGTGTTATGCGGAAGTACGGTTTATACCGTTTATGTTTGTTGTCGAAATCTAGTAAAAAGTGAGAGTGGAACCAATAATAGTGTCGAAACCAATAAAAGAGTGCGAAAGAGGGTAGATCGATTAGTTTGCCAATAGCATTTCTTTTAAGTGGGTGATCCATTGGCGAGCTAAAACCGACAAGCCTGCGAGCTAAATGTATAAACCGCCAATAGACCACCCGTCATAGCTTTGTCTTGCTGGCATTCAACGGATGAATAGCGGGGAAATAGATTGGTACGTGAATAGCGAAGGAATTACAGGTTTACTTGATAGACGCGGCTTGTGAAATTGCATTTTAGTCAAGAGAGTCAACTCCACAAAACATGGGCGAGTAATCTACCAACGGTAATGAAGACTCGTATTCGATATTTTGAGTTATATTTCGACCGGGATTGTGGAGTGGTCGCAAAAGTTAAACAGCATATAACAAAAAATTGAAGCTTGCATTGCTGTGTTATGCGGGAAGAATTTTGTGAATATACAGGAAAGTAACTAAAAAGTAATATAAAACCACGGGGAGGCCTATACTCAGCAGTGGGTGCAAACGGGCTGAGAATGTGCATTTCTCCAGCTTCCTCATATGGAAATTGCGAATTCTGAAAACGCCAACATTTAAAGCATAATTGGAGCAATCATTGATTTGAAGGAAAATTTAGCAGCAAAAAAAACAACGACTCTATGAGACTTTATAGGTGTGTTAGCTGGAGAGCGGCTCCACAGCTTCCTCATTCAGTGTGGGCAAACGGCTAACGATAGAGCTATATAGTAAACGCCAAATTTTAGAGCATAATTAGAGCACCCGGTATAAAAAAAATCAAGTCTCTAGCTCGAAAACTCTTTGAGTTAGAAGACTATAACAACGTGTTTGCTGGGAAGCCATTTCTCCAGCTAACACATGTGGATCTCAGGAATGGCTATAGCTAGAAAGTTGCTTGATATCTCCAAATTTAGAGCAAAAAATATCATGGGTGCTCCAAATATTTCAAGTGTCTAGGTTCAAAACTCACCGAGTTAGAAGCTTTGATGACTGTGTTAGCTGGAGACACGTTTGTCTGGCACGCACATGCTACATCTGAGGATCTACAATAGCTACAGATTCGGTTGACGTGTCCAAACCGAGCTATGAATTAGAGCACTCGGCTCCAAAATTTTGGACTCTCTAGGACAAGTAGTTTCCTAGTAATGAACAAAAGAACATTTTGCCGCCAGAATTTTCAAATGTATGTTCGCACCCGTAAAAATGCGGCGTTGCCGCTCTGAAAGTTTGGTATCAGCGTAGGAATTTGAACGTTATTCGGTTTATTTTAGATCGCGATACGAGTCATTTTCGTATGCGCTTAGCGGTTTTGATTTCTGAAACCTCAAACTCATATTTTCTCTTTTTGTTAGGTTGAGAGCTTTCTCTCTATCTATATGAGAATTGTGTGTTGCCCGTTCTTGTTCGTTTTATAGTTTCTTTAGTAATGCGTGTCTTTTAGGTATTCTTAGAAAAAAAACTTTATTTGGTTCTGTAAATAGGTACCTGCTAGGCCAGTGTTGATGATTCTACCAACTCTGCCTGTTGTAAGCCGTCTGTTCTCTGTGTTTTACTGTATTCAGTCAGGTTTTTATGAGCGTATCGAGTAAACCAGGCGGACGGAAAATAGGTATTTACTGCGGCTTGCTAGTTGTGTGCGTACTCACGCACACTTGCCCCCTATCACTTGCCATCTCACCAGATGGCAAGTGATAGGGGGGGCATCTCACCATGTTGTGCCGACCCCACCTGGTGGGTAAGGGAAGAAGAAAAAGCACTTTTTGGGGTTTTTTGTTTCATTTTCAACTATATTCCTATATTGTGAATTGGACATAAGTTTTTGAATCCAAGATGGCGGCTTCATTTTTTTTCTTAAAAAATGGATATGGGTATCGTTTAATAGGTTTTTGGGGGCTCTGGTTGTGAATTCGACAATAATTTTTGAATCCAAGATGGCGGCTTCATTTTTTTTTCTTAAAAAATGGATATGGGTATCGTTTAATAGGTTTTTGGGGGCTCTAATTGTGAATTCGACATTATTTTTTGAATCCAAGATGGCGGCTTTATTTTTTTTCTCAAAAAATGGATATTAGTATCGTTTAATAGGTTTTTGGGGGCTCTGGTTGTGAATTCGACATTATTTTTTGAATCCAAGATGGCAGCTTCATTTTTTTTCTTAAAAAATGGATATGGGTATCGTTTAATAGGTTTTTGGGGGCTCTGATTGTGAATACGACATTATTTTTTGAATCCAAAATGGCTGCTTCCTTTTTTTTCTCAAAAAATTGATATGGGTATCGTTTAATAGGTTTTTGGGGGCTACAATTGTGAATTCGACATTATTTTTTGAATCCAAGATGGCGGCTTCATTTTTTTTCCCAAAAAATGGATATTAGTATCGTTTAATAGGTTTTTGGGGGCTCTGGTTGTGAATTCGACATTATTTTTTGACTCCAAGATGGCAGCTTCATTTTTTTTCTAAAAAAATGGATATGGGTATCGTTTAATAGGTTTTTGGGGGCTCTGATAATGAATACGACATTATTTTTTGAATCCAAAATGGCTGCTTCATTTTTTTTCTCAAAAAATTGATTATGGGTATCGTTTAATAAGTTTTTGAGGGCTCTAATAATGAATTCGACATTCTTTTTTGAATCCAAGATGGCGGCTTCATTTTTTTCCTTCAAAATGGATATGGGTATCGTTTAATAGGTTTTTGGGGGCTCTGATTGTGAATTCGACATTATTTTTTGTATCCAAGATGGCGGCTTCATTTTTTTCTCAAAAAAATGGATATGGGTATCGTTTAATAGGTTTTTGGGGGCTCTGGTTGTGAATTCGACAATATTTTTTGAATCCAAGATGGTGGCTTCATTTTTTTCCTTAAAAAATGGATATGGGTATCGTTTAATAGGTTTTTGGGGGCTCTGATTGTGAATACGACATTATTTTTTTAATCCAAAATGGCTGCTTCCTTTTTTTTCTTAAATAATTGATATGGGTATCGTTTAATAGGTTTTTGGGGGCTACAATTGTGAATTCGACATTATTTTTTTAATCCAAGATGGCGGCTTCATTATTTTTCCCAAAAAATGGATATTAGTATCGTTTAATAGGTTTTTGGGGGCTCTGGTTGTGAATTCGACATTATTTTTTGACTCCAAGATGGCAGCTTCATTTTTTTTCTACAAAAATGGATATGGGTATCGTTTAATAGGTTTTTGAGGGCTCTAATAATGAATTCGACATTCTTTTTTGAATCCAAGATGGCGGCTTCATTTTTTTCCTTCAAAATGGATATGGGTATCGTTTAAAAGGTTTTTGGGGGCTCTGATTGTGAATTCGACATTATTTTTTGTATCCAAGATGGCGGCTTAATTTTTTTCTCAAAAAATGGATATGGGTATCGTTTAATAGGTTTTTGGGGGCTCTGGTTGTGAATTCGACAATATTTTTTGAATCTAAGATGGTGGCTTAATTTTTTTTCTTAAAAAATGGATATGGGTATCGTTTAATAGGTTTTAAATGGCTCTGATTGTGAATTCGACATTATTTTTTGTATCCAAGATGGCGGCATCATTTTTTTTCTCAAAAAATGGATATGGGTATCGTTCAATATGTTTTTGGGGGCTCTGATTGTGAATTCGACATTAATTTTTTAATCCAACATGGCGGCTACATTTTTTTTCTTAAAAAAACGGTTTTCTGTATAGTTGGTTTACTGACGATGGTTGAACGAGACAACGTCATACAGCTGTCCACGCGAACGCATCGCTCACTCAAAAAGGAGAAACAGATGTCAAACACTGCCGAACGCTGAGGCCGATTGTGCTTCTTTTGCACTCTTTCCACGCTCTCGTTTGCATTGCGTGCATTCGGCTCTATTGAATTATAAGACTATAAGATATAAATGATATCTATATCCATTTTTTAAGAAAAAAAAAATGAAGCCCACATCTTGGATTCAAAAAATAATGTCGAATTCACAATCAGAGCCCCCAAAAACCTATTAAACGACACCCATATCCATTTTTTGAGAAAAAAAATGGAGCAGCCATCTTGGATTCAAAAAATAATGTCGAATTCACAATCAGAGCCCTCAAAAACCTATTAAACGATACCCATATCCATTTTTTGAGAAAAAAAATGAAGCAGCCATCTTGGATTCAAAAAATAATGTCGAATTCACAATCAGAGCCCCCAAAAACCTATTAAACGATACCCATACCCATTTTTTAAGAAAAAAAATGAAGCTGCCATCTTGGATTCAAAAAATAATGTCAAATTTATAATTTGAGCCCCCAAAAACCTATTAAATGATACCCTTAACCATTTTTTTAGAAAAAAAATGAAGCTGCCATCTTTGATTCAAAAAACAATGTCGAATTCACAATTAGAGCCCTCAAAAACCTATAAAACGATGCCCATATCCATTTTTTAAGAAAAAAAATGAAGCAGCCATCTTGGATTCAAAAAATAATGTCGAATTCACAATCAGAGCCCCCAAAAACCTATTAAACGATATCCATATCCATTTTTTGAGAAAAAAAATGTAGCAGCCATTTTGGATTCAAAAAATAATGTCAAATTCACAATCAGAGCCCCCAAAAACCTATAAAACGATACTCATACCCATTTTTAAGGAAAAAAATGAAACCGCCATCTTGGATTCAAAAAATAATGTCGAATTTGTAATCCGAGCCCCCAAAAACCTATAAAACGATACCCATATCAATATATTGTGAAAAAAAATTAAGCTACCATCTTGGATTGAAAAAATATTGTCGAATTCACAATCAGAGCCCCCAAAAACCTATTAAACGATACCCATACCCATTTCTTAAGGAAAAAAATGTAGCAGCCATTTTGGATTCAAAAAATAATGTCAAATTCACAATCAGAGCCCCCAAAAACCTATTAAACGATACCCATACCCATTTTTTAAGGAAAAAAATGAAGCCGCCATCTTGAATTCAAAAATGAATGTCAAATTCACAATTAGAGCCCTAAAAACCTTTAGAACAATAGGTATCTACGTTAACAACTTTTGAAGAAAAAAAATAAAACGTTTTCCGGAATAGAGCCCCCCCACTTTTCTTCATAATTATTATATTTATAATATTTCCTTTCGCTTTCCCGTGAGTATTTACTGCAGCTCGCTAGTTATGTACGTACTCACAGACACAATGATAGTTTCGCACGATGCCATTTACACCTAGTGTGACAAGAGTAGGTAACTCATGATTTGAAAACATTGTTGGTTAGTTGAGAGACTTAGAGATATAATTTCATGATATTTAAAACTAAAAATAAAAAATCTGAAGTCAGGTTTCTTAATAAATACATATTTAAACTTAAACTAACCATTATAAAACTTTTCTTTGGTGTTTTTTTGTTTAATTTTAACCTATATTCCGCTTCTTGAGCTACGTAATGAGTGTTTAAGACATGAATCCTAGGGTAACTATTTACCAGGCACGGGCAACACACAACTCCATCCGACTAACGTTCAAATTCCTACGCTGATACCATACTTTCAGAGCGGCAACGCCGCATTTTTACGGGTGCGAACATAATATTTGAAAATTCTGGCGCCAAAATGTTCTTTTGTTGATTACTAGGAAACTACTTGTCCTAGAGAGTCCAAAATTTTGGAGCCGAGTGCTCTAATTCATAGCTCGGTTTGGACACGTCAACCGAATCTGTAGCTATTGTAGATCCTCAGATGTAGCATGTGCGTGCCAGACAAACGTGTCTCCAGCTAACACAGTCATCAAAGCTTCTAACTCGGTGAGTTTTGAACCTAGACACTTGAAATATTTGGAGCATCCATGATATTTTTTGCTCTAAATTTGGAGATATCAAGCAACTTTCTAGCTATAGCCATTCCTGAGATCCACATGTGTTAGCTGGAGAAATGGCTTCCCAGCAAACACGTTGTTATAGTCTTCTAACTCAAAGAGTTTTCGAGCTAGAGACTTGATTTTTTTTATGCCGGGTGCTCTAATTATGCTCTAAAATTTGGCGTTTACTATATAGCTCTATCGTTAGCCGTTTGCCCACACTGAATGAGGAAGCTGTGGAGCCGCTCTCCAGCTAACACACCTATAAAGTCTCATAGAGTCGTTGTTTTTTTTGCTGCTAAATTTTCCTTCAAATCAATGATTGCTCCAATTATGCTTTAAATGTTGGCGTTTTCAGAATTCGCAATTTCCATATGAGGAAGCTGGAGAAATGCACATGGGCTGAGATGATGATAGCGATTAACATACAGGCCTACCAGACTCATCGTGAACACATTTATTTATGTCTAGAGTGATGGCTTTCGCTTTCGAAATGTGGTGCTGGCGGAGAATGGAGAAAATTAGTTGGACGGAAAAAGTAACGAAAAAGAGGTCTTAGAGCGAGTAAAGGAGAAGAGAGTTATGCTGAGACGATACAAAATCGAAGAGGAAAAATGTTCTACTATACTACTATAATTCTACTGAAACAAAACAAAATCGAAGAGGAAAAATGTTTGGACATCTTCTACGACATGACAGCTACATAAAGAACATCATTGAAAGAAAGGTTGAAGGAAAACGGGGAAGAGGAAGGCCAAGAATAAGTTACATGAGTCAGATAACAGAAAAAGTCGCTGTCATGTCTTATAAGGAAGTCAAGGAGGCCGCATTCGAAAGACTTAATTGGAGAAAATTGCATCAAAACCCCGACAAGAGCTAAATTTAAGAAAAATAAGAGTGATGGACGCAGTGTAATGACACTAAGAAATTCTTGGGTGTCTTTTATAATGTAATGCGATTGTTATAGGTAGATGTAGCCCCGTCAACTGCTGGTTCTGACACTTCGCATTAGATTTAGTACATAGTTTTTTCATTTTACTTACCTCGGAGCCGCTCGCGGCACAGCGGTATAGACAGGCCATTCGTTGTACATCAGTGGGTCGCGGTACGAGCTCACTTCGTTCATGATCTCGGGCGCACGCGCTTGTCTCTTCGAAAACCTGCCAAAGAATAACATTTAATTACACCTTTTTAGGCATGAGACTGGGTAAGTAACGAACACAGAACACAATATACTCAAGAGAAGAACTCCGATTCTATACAAAAAAGGAGGGAACGCAAATTCTTAGTTCATGTGATACAAAATAGATGGCGTTGATTATTTTTTTCAATTCAAAAAGACCGTTGCAGGGTTTTGGTTTAAACTTGGGTTTCTTCTTTTGACCCAATTGAGCAGAAATCGAGAGTTTGATTTTATCACCACGGAGGCCATAATATATAATTGTCAAAAAGCCTAATATTTTTCTTTTATACAAGGTGTATCTAAATATGTGTACTATGCGAAGGTGGGGGGTTTCAGACCACAATGGTGATCAGTTGTGGGGGGGAGATAATTAAAAATTCCTATTTTCAGTTTCCCATACAAAAATATTTAATTTCATAATGCCTAAATAAATTGACAACCCTATCCTTGTAACCCCTTGACCCCTTGACCTACTACATCTGTAGGTGTACTACTACTACCTACTACCTCTGTAGCTGAGTTTAGGGTTGTCACTTTGTATAAAGTCAGCTGTTCATGTTGAAACTTCGTTGCAGTTTTTTTCAGAGATACCAATCGAAGTTCGAAAAGTCGTTGAACAAAAGTTGTTCCCCGGGGGGTGGAAATTCACCCCCCTTCAGGATAGTACACATATTTTGATACACGTTGTATAAAGTATTTTTCTATGTTCATATTATGTATTCATATTTTTCTTATATTTCTATCATAAATTATCTAGGTACTATTTAGGCAAAGCCACAAGATGAAGCTAGTCTCATTTTATAAACTCTGACGTAAATTTGAAAACCTGCCAAAACACGTGGCTTAAGCTTGCATGACCTAGTTGTAGGAATTGGGGTAGGAACAGTGATAAATTGTGGGCTCAAAGCAAACAGGAAAGTTCGCAAGAAGCAGAGTAATTCTTCTGACAAGTAGTCTTACAGCACAGTTGGTAGTAACGTATAAGACGAGACTATAGTCCAGTCAATCTAGACATTGGAGGTGCATAAACTCCCAACAAGCTGAAAATCAGTAAAATTGTCATCATAATATCTAATATCATTAAGAGGAAAGATTTGTATTTTAATGTTGTATGTTTGTAATGAAAAGCCTCAAAAACAACGATGCCGATTTCAAAAATTCTTTCACCATTGGGAAAGCTACATTCACCGCGCGTGGTTCGCCAATAGCGAATAACGGCCCGGGGAGTTACATAGGCTATATTTATATTGTGCTTAAAAAATAAATGCCTGCGAAGGCGGGATAGGGCGCTAGTTATAAATAAAGAAAGTTCTCCATCATTCCCGTGTATAGAAAAAAAAATTACTCGAGGTCAAAGGTCAAAGAAATCTGTTTCTCGCCGATATTCAGCAAAACAGTAAGTTGTATCATAAAAGTACCCCACCCCAGCCATATATTTGGATTGACAAAACTTTTAGTCTAGAGCACCGTACAGTCTAACTCTATAGTCTCAGTATTATGGATGTTAGGTATACACGATTCGTTCAAAATTTTCATGTTTCATGATGATGAGTAAGACTTCAAATCAAAAAGGGGTTTTTTTAAAATGCTTGTTATAGCATTATTCGTAATTTATGAGCCGATTTGAAAAAATATTTTGTTTATTTGAAAAGTACCATTTAAAAGTATATTTCCAGAATTTCATCAAAATTGGCTTAGCCGTTTTGTTTAAATATTTGCTACCGCATACCTCCGTCATTTATGAACCGATTTGGTAAATTCTTTTTTCAGATTGGCCCCATTGAATTATCATCAAAAGTTTTTAAAACTTATAATATTTTTTTATTCGCTGTGTTGTGGCACATTGCTCTTTCCATGTATCACTAACCAAAGGATACGTATCACTTCCACGAATGCTATTTAGTATAAAATAGGAGATTAATTATAATCAGAGCTGAATGTTGGGGTCGATGTATCCTCATCCCACGCAATTCACAAACCACAGAGTATATAGAATTCTATAAATACAACTACAGGTACCGGCTGTTGTGGTAGCACATCAGCATGATATGTACTACTTATGTAGATTAGAATATCTGCCGCGAACCAAGAGAGAAACGCTTGATAAAAAACCTGCATTGCTAAAATTCAAAATTCAGGGCGATTTAAAAGTTTTAAAGAGTCGGCAACGCGCTTGTGATGCCTCTAGTCTTACAGGCGTCCATAGGCTACGGTAATCGCTTCACATCAGGTGGGCCGTATGCTTGTTTGTCAACTTAGTTGCTTAAAAAAAAATTACGTGGTTTAGCTCTGCACGTATTGGCCATGTCTTTCCTGTGGATCAGGCCGATTCAAACTCATTAAAATTTCCAAGAATCACTTCGAAACGGCTTAAAGCTAGGTGAGTCTAGGTGCTAGTTGCACGCGACCAAGTCTAGAAGAACAGGCAACAAACTACGGCTCAGTTCCTACCGTTTTATCATTATGATCCTTTTGTAAATCAAAAATTATAGCAGTGAAGCTGCTATAATTTTTGATTTACAAAAGGATCATAATGATAAAACGGTAGGAACTGAGTTCAGTGTGTGAACTTCACTTAGTCACGACGTATGCAATGCAATAATACAAAAGCAAAAGTTTCAAAGACAGCACACGCTACGCTTCAAAGTTATAAAAAAGTGTATCTACACAGCATATAAAAATAAGATACGAAAATAGTAGGTAGTACTAAGTAGGTAAGACACGTTCCATGCGTGACTTATTAGGCAATGCTTTGTTATAGGCCATGGTTACTACTTAACATCAAGTGAGCTATATGCTTGTTTCATCAACTAGTTGTATTTAAAAAATACTGTATTACAGACGCACATCTTTTTTGCCAGGGCTATAGCCAGGATCTGTATCAAATTGATTCAAGTAGGTAATCATGTGTAGAGATGCCTTCAGGTAGTCTTGCTCGATGGCCAAATTATTAATAACCATTGTTCAAGTACTTGGAAGCGTTATTGGCTCTTAAGAGTATATATTATATAAACGTACCTATCTACCCACTGCCTTTACCTAATTGTATCAATTACGACCCGGCAGTAGCCTTTTGTAGGTTCGTTTCACACATTGGAAAAATATTTTGTGTGATTTTATTCGTAGATTTTTGTTCTGTAGCAGGGTGTATATTAAAAAACATGATATATACCGTACGCTGTCATAATTTTTAGTAGGAATTTTTATTACCTTGTGTCATCACATGACTTTATTTTATATATTACAAGCGGCCGCCCGCGGCTTCGCTCGCCTTGTTCCCGTTCCCAGTATATGTGCGGGATAAAAATTAAATCCTTCTCCGGTTCCAAGCTACCTCTGCACCAATTTTCAGTTAAATCGGTTCAGCCGTTCTTGAGTTATAGTTTAACTAACACGACCTTCTTTTATATAGATTATATACATAGATGGAAACGGGCTAAAAAGTATCCTATGTCCTTCTCCGGTTCAAAGCTACCTCTGCACTAATTTTCAGCCAAATCGGTTTAGCCGTTCTTGAGTAAAAAATAGTTTAACTTACACGACTTTATTTTATAATATATAGATTATATAGATGGAAATAAAATATAAATAAATAAGCCAGTATTGCCATAAATGTATAATTAAAATCTCAGCGCCAATTTGCGTCTGAGCGTCGGCGACACGGCGATTACGGAAACGTCAATAAGCACACGCACACTAACCGATACGATTTTTATTTCAAAGATTAGATTACCTTTTTTTAAATGTTTGATGAGAAAATGAATTATTCACTCAGTACTATATTTTTGTATGAATCGTGACAATACAGTTCTTCTTGTCCTAATCGTGTCACTGGTTCTTTCGAACCAAGTGTGTGAAAGGATTTTAAGTGCGCCTCAAGGAGGCTTCTGTGCACTTGACACATATTTTCGAACTATTTATGTAACACAGTAATATGCTTGAACATGGTGCCAGCTCCTATTCGTTTGGTGGTGGCATTACAGGCTAACGCTTGACCTCAATCTCAATTGATGATTGACGCACTCAACTAGAAGAGACTCATTTTTTGAAAACGTCCAAAATAAAGCCAAACTGCTTTTTCACACGCAAAAAAATGTGAAGGTTCTGACTGAAGTTATCGCCGTTGGAACTACATTTTTTTTCACAGTTTTCTAATAATTTATTGATGGGCATTCTAAAACATAAAGTTAGGTAAGTCGTTTATTATAAAAGGTTCCTCAGGTTGATACGTATCAACCTGAGGAACCTTTTATAATAAACGACTTTCAAATTTATTCTGCCTGATCTCAAGTTTACGTAAACTTGAGATCAGGCAGAATAAATTTGAATGTAACTGAGAATTCGGCTTTGAAGCCTTTGTGTTGCAAAATCAAGAATCACTCACAGAGTGTTATACCTACAAGCTTCCTATAGTGGCATCCGAATAAAATGTTGCCTATAGGTGTTTAAGGAAGCTACAAAATTTATGGTACATCAACCTCCCCCTCTATTTATTTTATCTTTGTGCTTCAGCAAAATTACTCAATTATTTACGTTGGTGTCAAATTTCCAGTCAATGATAAGTTTATCGGTGTTTCCTTCGCGAGGCCAAAAATAATAAAAATTAGAAAGTATTTTTAGAATTTCACTGTTTATTTTTCATTCTGCTTTACTTAAGGTTTTTGATTTTTGTGTGTAAATAAAGCCACCGCCTCTGCGGGAATGTAAATGCAATAACGTATTTTTTCATTTCGAATGAAAAAAATACTTCTTTATTATTAGCCGTATTGGTTTTGAACTCTTGACGTAGAATGATACCCCTCCATCACCTGCCGTGGATGTCGTAAAGGTGATATAACTAAATTCATTTCTTGTTCATTTTTGCCTTTCACTCGGCACCTTTGACACGAAATGAAACGTGTGAACACCGAATGAAAGAATAGTGCCGAATGAATTCATTAATGAACCGATCCAATGATGTTGGATATTTTCATTCGGCATCATTCACTTGCATTCCGAATAAACCATTAATGAATTCATTAGGCGCTATTATTTCATTCTTTGTTCATAAGTTTCATTTTAGTGAAAGGCGCCGAATGAAAGACAAAAATGAACAAAAAATAAATCGGCTGATATCACCTTAACCAGCGACTTACCTCCACATAGCCTTGAGCTGGTCACAGCTCGGTTCATCCGCCTTGGCCACGTCTCGGTCGCGCACCCTGGCGGCGCGCGGCGTCATCATGCCCTCCTGGTCTATGCGTTGCTGGGCCAGCACGGCACTCGCACATGCCAGCACGGTCCAAACGCGCCAGAACGACCACATCCTGGAGACAAGGGAATACTTTGTTTAAAATTACGTAAATAAGTATAAAAATATGGGTGGACTAGTAGAATCCCCGCGCGACTTCGGTCGTGTTAAGCTTTTTCCATACAAACTTGAATCATCTTCATCATACAGAAATGACGAATTCTAAAAATGCCATTATTGAAAGCATAATTACTTCGCAAGGGTAAACATTTATTTTTAAACACATAAATAACCTATGTCACTGAGGGTGAATGTAGCTTTCCAATGGTGAAATAATTTTTGAAATCGGCACAGTAGCTTTTGAGTTTATTCATTACAAACATACAAAAATACAAATCTTTCCTCTTTATAATATTAGTGTAGAAGTATAGATAGCTACCACCGTTATGTACAGGATTTACAGAGTTTCGAAACTTTTGCGTCGGAACTTCCAGCATCGTTTCAAAAAGTTTTAAGTAGGTATTTACCTCATTCAACCGTAGGCCTACAGTTCTAATAATCAAAACTTTATTACTGGTAGAATGAATTATCATAATTTCATGTTCTTTTCTCAAAAGTAAATATAATATTAAAATGGCGTTGGATATTGCTAAGAATAAAGTTTACTTGATTTGACGTTTGCATCAAAGTTTATTTTATTATATTAAATTACGAGCGCATAGCTCCTTCACAAAAGCTTTTAGGTATTATGCTGAGTCAAGGCCCTTTTGCTGTTGTAGCACACAGAAACACGACGCACTTCTCCAGTATCGACGTATCTATTTGTATCTTTCTTCTTTTAGCGTCTTTGTTATTCACTGGATAATAAATATCTACATCAAATAATATTATTGTAGAATATTATGTATTTCCGTCGTGAATACACATTAAAATCTAATTATGTAACTTACAAAATAGAATAAAAACAATATTTTCGTATGCGTCGTAGTAGTAGACGTTAGTCGTCCGGAGAAATAATACCATGTGTTAGTACCGTGAAAAACCTTTGCTGTGTTCCGGTTTGTGGGTGCCGGTGAAATTACTGGCACGTGAAGAAGAATATCTGTATGCCTCAAGTTATTGGACGCAAGACAGTGCATCATAGGGCACATTACCTACATGGCAGAGCTTAGTTCTGGCGATGGTTACCACTTTGTATCAGGGGCCATAATGCTTGTTCCATCTTCTAGCTAGATGGATAAAAAAATCCTGTTTAGGGATTCTACTAGCTACGCCCCGTAGCAAAGTGCTACGAATCGTAGCATGGATGTATTGGCATGGTATAGAAGTTGGAAAAATACTGTACTGCAGCAGTCAAAGCACCAAGCTACTTTCTAAAAATATCATGTACTAGCGGCCGCCCACGTCTTCACTCGCCCCGTTCCCGTTACTTACATCCGTTCTCCATAACAATATCTTTAAAAACTGTAGCCTATTGTTATTCTGATGTAAAAGCTATATAATTGTAATTTGTCATTAAAATTCATTTAGTAGTTTTTACGTGAACTCCATACATCTATCTATACTTACAAACTTACGCATTTATAATAGAAATAGAAAATTTCCGACTTCGTTATTTCAGAGGAAGCTGAGAGCAATACTAGCTGACAAATGTTAATCAATTTATGACGGACGACCTACTGACAAACATTACAATTAGTTGATTAGTTTTTTTTGTTTTATTATTTTTTTGTATTTCATTTCATATCATTTACCTAAATTATTATTGTTATTTTTTTATCATTGACATTTATGACAATGTGGTAGATAAACTGTTTTTGTTAGTTTTTAATTAACATTGTTAATTTAAATTTTACATGCCCATAAGGGCAGAATTACGATGGATCTATAAAAATGAACCATTAACAACCCTGTACCTGTAATTCTGTAAATAAATCCACTTTGACTTAGACTTTGAATATAAGTAGGATTAGTGTCAGAAATTTGCAAAAAGCTTATAATACTGACGTAACAGTATAAAAACCCTTGATAATTTGGTTCACATTATCACATAGTACAAACTTTACTGTGAAATATCTAACGATTAATTTAATTTCATAAAAACTGCTCATAAAAGCATGTAAGTAACTTTGTAATATCTGTTCACAATAGAAACATCTATTGACATGAACGTCGAAGGCTGAAAAGTATATATTTCCTGCTAATGAAGGCTATTGTGTGCTGCTGACATAAATGTATGAAGTTGTACACCCACGCATATGCACCTCATTAAATTAAACAGGCCTTTGCATATATTGTAGATGATTTATAATGCGTCAGGGCCATTAAATCACAATCTAAATCAAATCATAAAAATATAATCCTAATAATGTACTATATAAATTGAAATTGAATTGATTAAGGGGCCGGCGGAGGGCGAATTTTCATACAAACGTAATACCAAAATGATTACTAATTTAAGCATATTATTTTTTTCACTATATTATTGTAATAATTGTATTTGTATAGTATTTATCTAGGATCCTGAACAGTTTTAATTTTAAATCACTTACCTCAAATGAAATTAACGCCAATCACATTTTACAATGAAAAAAATGTGTGAAATGCGATTGGTGTTTATTTCATTTGAGGTAAGTAATTGAAAATAAAAACTGTTCAGGAACCTAGATAAATACTATATGAATACAGTTATTACAAGAATATAGTGAAAATCTGCCTAAACAAGTAATAATTTTGGTATTACGTTTGTATGAAAATTTGCCCTCCACCGGCCTCTTAAGTTGATGAATGTAAACTATTTTGTAAATAAAGTCTTTATTTATTTATTTATTCAGGGCCATTTATTCAGCCAATTCGTTTATCAATAACGTCAGCAGTGCAAGTGACCCGAGAGAAGCCAGGGCGGGTCACTAGTAACCCATAAATAAACTCTGGCACCATTTCTCTTTCCATTCAATTTACTAAAGCCAAACAAGCCTATACTGTTCGCACGCCGCCCACGGACGGATAAAAATATCAAATGGTTTTGGGTAAGTGGCGTTTTTTTTACATCAGTACAGTATACTTGAGTACTGGGTGATCTAGATATTTTTTATATACTTTATAGTAAGTATTACTGACTTAATATACAGAGCTACAATATGTAATTACAGCATAAATAATTGGGATTTTTTTTATTACTAGAACAATAATCTTTGCCGATACCAATGTTCTATTTGATAAGGTTTTTGTTTACATGATAATAGTTCAGAAGAATCACAAAGATATATGACTTTGACGCGTCTTATAAACTAAGTGATCCAGGTGCCAGTTCCTTCCATTTACCCCCGTCAGTAGTTGACAACGCGCGTAGACCATGCTACGCTATACGTAGACCGTACTACTACGACGAGCGTAGACCGTGCTACGACGAGCGTCTAAACTAAAGCTACGCCGCGCCGATACAAAATCTAATTTAGAAAATAATAACTGACTAATAAATGACAGAAAAAACAGAAGTAGGAGCATTGATCTGACTCATAACACTTTTCTATCTGCTTAGCTTGGGCACATCACTTGACATCAGTTATTGTGCTAAATAAAAACAGCTCAGAAGTCGAAGGCTCAGAAGTTATAAAGCTAGGCACCTACAACATGCCTCAGGCTTCGTCAAAAATGTTGAGTAAGTAAGCACACGTATTTTGATATTTTTATAAGTAGATAAGTTGCCAAATAAAACTGGTGCTAGGGTGTCTGATCTAGTACATTCACTCACACGAGCGTAATCAGCTTTGTTCCAAAAATAGATTGGAATTGAATTCTCTGCCCGATTGTGCCGTATCGATTAGCACACTCAGAAAAAAATATTGTTGGTTCCAACAATAAAACTTTAACAGGGGAGAGCCCACCATGGTGTATAGTCCGTGCGTCAATGTTTTTATTGTCATGGATCAAGTTGTCGGTACAACAATATTTCTATTGTCAAGAAGTAAATTGTCATTGCAACAATGTTTCTATTGTCAAGAATTAATTGTCATTGCAACAATGTTTCTATTTTATCAATAAGGCGTGATTTGATACTACAACAATGTATCTTTTGTCAGCGGAACTAATTTCGAAAACGAAGGACTTAAAATGTACAACTAGTAGGTACGAAATACCCCAAGTGTGAGGGGTAAAAAAAGAAGATTTGATAAGACCGAAGTTGATCCGATCCATTCATCGGATCAACTCCAGTCATATCAAATCTTCAACGGATTCATTAATCCGTTGAATACAATTTCATAAAACCACTTCTACAATATAAGGAAACGCCGTGCGTTTTCGTCAGCGCGTTCTAGGATCGTTACAATTTTAGTCACGCCATCTAGTTCTAAATTTAGTAAGCAGCTTTTTTGTTAGTTTACTTTACTAACAATGTTCACATTGACACACTTGCAACGTTCCATTGTCACCTCAGCGACATATTTATTGTATGACAAAAGGTAGTTGAATACTACGACTATAGTTATTTTGCTAGGTTGTTTTACAATGTTCACATTGATACACTAGCAACGTTCTATTGTCACCACAACGACTTACTTATTGCATGACAAAACGTAGTTGAACTTTACGCTTTAGTTATTTTGCGAAATTTATTTACAATGTTTACATTTACACATTTGCAACGATCCATTGTCATCACAGTAATATATTTTTTGTATAACACTGGCCCACTTCTATAGAAGTGGGCCAATACTCCAAATTTTGCTTTGCCCTAAACTTAAGGGCTTATTACCTATGTATTCACCATTTCTAACTTTATAACTTCATCATGTAACATAATAATTGCAATAAAGAATATGAGTATGAGTTTGAGTAGTCAAATGCTCCGACTATTATAGTCTAAGTCTATTTGTCTTAGTCTATTTTTAATAAATGAAACAAAAGACCTATAATAGGTATTTTGTTAGATTTATTAAAAATGTTCGCATTGACACACATGCCAGTTCCATTTTCATTTCAGCAACATACTTATTGTATGACAAAAAGTACTCAAATGCCACAACTATAGTTACTTTGCTACGTTTTTTAACAATGTTCACATTGACACGCTAGCAACGTTCCATTTTCAATACAGCAACGTATCTATTGCATGTCAAATGGTAGTTAAATGCTACGACTATAGTTACTTTGTTAGATTTATTAACAATGTTCACATTGACACACCTATAACGTTTTATTGTTATATAATCAATTTTTTTATTAACTTCGATGTAAGGACAAAGCTAAATTGTTCCTTGCACATTAAACGAAGGAAAATCAGCGGACAATAAAAACGTTGCTGAACTCAACAAAGCTCTTTCTGCTAAAGTAACAGAGTATTTAGTTGCTCCGACAGGAAATTTCTGACAATGCATTTATTGTGACTTTGTTGACCCATTTTTTTCTGTGTGCACGATCAAACAGATTTAGCTTCGGTTTGTGTTATTATAATGCTCTTATAAATAATTACTATTTTGTCAAACGTTGTTTTAGCTTTCACCTAAATTGTAGGTATTTTCTAAATGCTCTGAGGGGTTGGGGCGCTAATTAGCAAAGTTATTAGCTATTACGTTATATGCAATGACATTTTGATGATATAACTAGCTACTGACATTGTTATGGGCGATTAGTTTTCTGTCATTTTGGGAAGTCGCATACCTTTTTCATTTTAATTGTTTGTCTGGTGTCATTGAGTTCTGTTGTGTAATTTTGATGGTATTTAACCAACAATACTTGAGGTCTTAACAAAAAGTGTGAGCAGTTGAATTGATCCGAAAAGGACAAATGCCATTCATTAAGAAGAAAAAGAAGGAATGAAAGTGTGATATCCAGATTTGAACGAAAATATTTCCGATGGTTTTGCAAAAACTTTTATTCAACAAATAAATTACACTACAAATAAGTGAAGCCTAATAGTCGAATGAAACAGACTCAAGGTATGAGTATTCTCTAGAAAAAACCTCAGCACGTCAATGTGCTTCAAACTTTACAAACAAAACCTAGGTATAAACTAGTGCAACACATATCAAATAGCAATATCTCGATCAAACACCGCGGTGCAGCGGATATTGGCTGAGCAGGAAGCCCGGAGCCCTCTCACTCGATTTACGATCTATTCGCATGACTTTACGAATGAAATGATTTATTTTTAAACTTTTCTTCCTTCCCTTATCCCACTTTATGTGGGGTCGGAGTAACATGTAATTTTTTCCAGCTATTTCTATCTGCCGTCATTTCTGTGTTCACTCGTTTCTTATCCTTATAGTCCGTCTATTTGTAGACTACCTGCCTCTATTTGCAGTAAAAATGGTTGCGTTCTTTTGCTAGGACGCACATTACTTATTGAGGGCTAATTTCAAAATGCGAGCAGTTAGAAGCAAACGTGATCCTGATTAGAACAAAAATGATCGATTTTCTTCATAACAAATGACAGTTTCTCAGTTACTGTCTTTTTTTACAACAAAAGCATACCACCTAATAAAAACACACGAGGCCCACCTAATAAAAAGCGGTTACCGTAGTCTATAATAATAATAAATATTATAGACAATCCACACAACACTATCTAGCCCCAAACTAAGCAGAGCTTGTACTATGGGAACCAGATAAGCTGATATAATACTTGAATAGTTTTTATTTTTTTTGTAAATACATACTTAGAATACAATATAACACCCAGACAGAGAACAAACATTTATGTTCACCACACAAATATTTGTTCTCGGTGGGGATCGAACCCACGACCTACGGCGCAGGAGGCAGAGCTACTACCAACTGAGCTAGAGGCCAGTCTATGAACGCCTGCAGTACCAAAGGAATCAAAAGCGCACTGTCGACTCTTTACAAAATTAATAATAAATATTATAGACAATACACACAACACTATCTAGCCCCAAGCTAAGCAGAGCTTGTACTATGGGAACCAGATAGCTGATATAATACTTATAATCCTTTTTTTTGTACTAAAAATGTAAATCAACATAAACATAAACAAATCCGTTATTGGTATGTTAGAAATTTATTAAGAGCTGTGGATTTTGTTCTAAAATAAAATAAAAATACATACTTAGGATACAATATAACACCCAGAAAGAGAACAAACATCTGCACACACAAATATTTGTTCTCGATGGGGATCGAACCCAAGACCTACGGTGCAGGAGGCAGAGTTACTACCAACTGAGCTGAGTGGCCAGTCGATTGTTTTAAAAACACCCTTTTCCTGTTTCTACAGGAAAATCGTACTAAAACCTCTTGCATAATGTATAGTTTGTCTGCGTCAAGTAAACAGTCAATAAGGTCAAAATGTACTGCTCTCATTCCGGTCTGACGAGCACTCTCTAATACAAACAGGGTCGTGGCGACCCGCTCTGTCTACATGGAGGCTGTACATAGCACGATACGATTAGACGACCCTTCAGTAGGCCTACCACAAGCTCTGTCTGGCTCTGTCTCTGGCTCAACTTTTGAGTCAGTGTGAGTGTTGACTAAATAAATCCTACGTCAAAATGTCACACACACAGTATAATACACTGGTGAGCACTCACACAGACTCAAAACCAGTAGGCCTACCATGAACTCTGTCTGGCTCTGACCCTGACTCAGGTTTTGCATTGATTCGACAATTGAGTAATGCCAATCAAATGTAAAAGTTGACTTAATTATGACAGCAAACGTCAGATTAATAGATAACTAAATCCCAAGCACCCCAAATCCCGCTCGGCTCTTAACTTTTGGGACATTATAAAATTTTAGTGAAGTTCCAGTTCCAGATCTTCATAAACCAACATTTAGCACACTACAATAGTTTTAACTTACAGCGAATTCCTATAACTTTGGAGTAATCTATAACACAAACTGAGACCTTTATACCAACAAAGAGCAATCAATTAACAATGCTATTGATTGAGCGAGAAAAGCGAGGCGAATGTGTGTGTGAGGTGAAACCCGTGGTCGAATTGAGCGTGAATCAACTTTTTGTAGTAGTAGAGCTCTTTGTAAAGGGCTCGTCCGGGGAAGTACTACCACCATGCTTATTTCTGACGGGAAGCAGCATTGCTGTGTTTCCGTTTGAAGGGTGTGGGTGCCGGTGAAATTAACTGGCACGTGAAGCCTCACGCATACAGATGTTCAGCCGAACATCTGTATGCCTCAAGTTGATGGAAGCAGGGCAGTGATCGTAGGGCACGTTCCTGACGCGCGTGACCTACGAGGCAATGCTTTGGTATAGGCGATGGTTACCACTTATTGACAGGTTTTCATTTGCTTGTTCCACCAGCTAGTTGCAAATAAAAGGTGCGAACTCGCCGTGATTTCTTGTTTCTGGAATCGACACTGCCTTTAGTTCAGAACATGGATTATGATATAGTTTATTAGTGTTGGCTAATGAGCTTCACTTGGTTTGATCCTGACCCCATTTCTTTTTACTTTTATATTTATATGATACAGCGTTTCGGTATCTAGATCGAGGTCAAATATGATTGTATATCATGACATAAATCTGATCTTAACCTATGGATATTCTCAGTAATAAAAAGGAATAAAATATTCTATTATTTCTTTCGTGGAAACCCACGCAATTTCGTTCGCATTAAACCTTGCACACATATAAGCAGTCTACGATTTGACCTCTCAGCTCAGTTGGTAGTAGCTCTGCCTTCTGTGCCGTAGGCCGTGGGTTCGATCCCCACCGAGAACAAATATTTGTGTGGTGAACGCAAATGTTTGTTCTCTGTCTGGGTGTTATATTGTATTCTAAGCATATTTACAAAAAAAATGTTCAGGTATAAGTATTATATCAGCTATCTGGTTCCCATAGTTCAAGCTCTGCTTAGTTTGGGGCTAGATATTGTCGTGTGGATAGTCCAAAATATAAAAAAAAACAGTTCATTATGTTCGTGTATTTTAACTCAATCAAATAATAAAGGAGGAGGTTTTCAATCTAGATGTTTTTTTAAATGTTTGCTATTGTATTGCTTCGTCATATTTATGCTTCGATTTAAAAAAAAAAATTTTTTTCTGAAAGATAATAGACTTAAGTAGGCAACAAATATTGCACATCGGCTAATTTCGGCTTCATAGAGCGTAGTATGCGTCAGAAAGAGATAGCGCTCTACGAAAGCAGAAAAGTCGATGTTGAATATTTATTGCCTACAACCGTACTTTCAAATTGGTCTCATAGAAATTAAACTAAGCAGTTTGGCCATGAAATCGAGGTTTCATGTTTTTAAACAAATATTTTTATATACATTTGTATTCATTGCAATTTTCTTTACAAACGGAAAGATTCTAAAGCACTGTAAAGGGGAATTTCTTGAAGGTAGAGTTGCATTTTGTAATAAAGTGGGCGCTTGCTTCAGGCACTCACAAAGAAAGAATGACTCATTTCTGTACAATACTAACGATACGCCCTCGGTTTCGTGTGGGTATGTAAAGAAATATTTTTCAATGGAATTTAATCCAAATAGAATATAAGAGCATCTTTAAAACATTAAAAAATAAGTATTCTAATAGCTATAACTGGCTCTGAAATAGTACGAGCTGAATGTATTTACAAAAAAAATATATTCACGTATTATATCAGCGATCCGCTTATTTAATCAAGGTGTCGTTCCCACCATGACTTATGGTGCCGAGACATGGACGCTCACGCAGGAGGCTGTGTATAGAATGAGAGTTGCGCAGAGAGCCATGGAGCGTGCCATGCTCGGCATCAGACTTATAGATCGAGTTCCGAACTCCGAAATCCGAAGACGAACAAAGGTCCAAGACGTCGGAGATCGGATTACGGAGCTTAAATGGAGTTGGGCAGGACACATTGCTAGGCGTGGTGATGACAGGTGGAGTAGAACAACAACCGAATGGTGGCCAAGAACCGGCTACAGAAGCGTAGGGCGCCCTGCAGCAAGATGGATAGATGACATAGACAGGGTCGCAGGGCGGCAATGGTTTAGACTGGCACAGGATCGAGGTAGATGGCACAAACTGAGGGAGGCCTATACCCAGCAGTGGGTGAAGTCGGGCTGTGGATGATGATGATGATGATATCAGCGATCTGGTACCCATCATACAAGCTCTGCTTAGTTTGGGGCTAGATAGCGTTGTGTAAATTATCCACATTATTCATTCATTTATGAAGTAGTTGGGGCATAAATTCTCGAATGTCGACCACGAACCGGAAGGTGAAAAGTAGGGCACCCACCCACCAGATGGACCGAAGACATTGTGAAGATCGCGGGAAAACGGTGGATTGAAAGAGCACAGAATTTGTAACCTGGAAATTTGTAGGGGAGGCCTATGTCTAGCAGTGGACTTCTTCAGACTGATGATGAAGCTCTGATCGCTTATATTTGTAAAAAATATTCACGCAGTTTTGAAAATGCTTTTTATAGAATTTCAATGGAAATTGCCAACTCACTGATGCATGCTAATTACTAAGTACTTTCTAAAAGCTTCATAATAAAGCTCCACGAACAAATTGAGAATTTGCAGGAGAAATTAATAATTTTAATCTACCCGCTTTCAGGAAACACCAACGCAAGAGCTTAGGCACTTTTCCTGAAAAGCGAGATTATCTGTCGACACTGTAGCGTAGCAAGAACTACTGGAGACGCAAAAGATGTGTGTCAATGCCAGTATGAGATCAAACTAAGACTAAAAAAACTACTTGAGAAACTCGTCTTTTTTTAATTTGGTTCAAAAACTTGTTCATAATTAGTCACCCCTAAAGCCCGTGATACTTAGCTATTAGCCAACTAATGCCCCACCCTGGGGCATTAGTACTTCATACGGGTGGAAAATTCAGTAGCAGTGCAAAAACTTACCGTTTTTCATTTTTAAATTTTTTTTTAACACTTAAATAGCCTATGTTACTCAGGGTGAATGTTGCTTTCCAATGGTGAAAAAGGCACAGTAGTTTTTAAGTTTATTCATTACAAACATACACACAAAAATACAAAAACACAAATCTTTCCTCCATAGAATATTCTATAATATAATTATAATTGTAATGTCAAAATAATGTACGTTAACAGCGTATACAGTGTTGTCAACATGACAGAAGGCTAGATGACGTTTTCCGGTGTAATTAATAAAGCAGAGTTCGCTAGAGTGTAAATACAAAGTTAGATTCTAGTTAGACTCAGCCTAAGTCCTATCGTAGCTGTGTGACTTCAAAGCCCCAGACTTTGGACTAGCGAAGTAATAACTTTAGAGACGTATATATATCAGTGAGAAACTGAATGCAAGTATTAGAACTCGGCACTCACTTTTGCACTTCAAAGTGAACTTCAATACAGGGGTGCAATTTTAGCAACACACATCACTCAAGCGATCCCCGAATTCGATGTGAGTTGTCAATTTTTGTTTAAAAAATTTGAAAATGGAACGCGGATTCAGCGATCACTCAATCGAACCGTGTTGCTGAAATCGACGCCCTAATTTGATTCCTTTTGATTCTGACACACATCATCATGTATACACGGATGGGATAATGCTTCCGTAAAGTAGCAGTATTATTGTTTAGATTATTTTATCTTATTCAATAATGCACCAATTACCAACAATTTTGTACGAAAGAAGAGCTTAATGCTACACAGCATTTTTGATAAAATGTCAGTGGCTGGCTTTACTAAAATCATCATCAACTCTTATAGGTGTGCCACAGCGGCATCCGAGTACTGTAACCAACAGAGGGCACTGCACAAATACTGAAGTTCATAAACTTTAGTATTGAAATGAAGCAAATATTAAAACGGCCAAGTGGGAGTCTATAAGTTCTGTGTTTAATAATCATATAATGTGCTTGGACATATTGAACATTTAATAATAAAGAAACACAAAAAAATATATTTTAATATGCATAGGTTTAATTGGTCTGCTGAATCTAAAAAAGTTTTCAATTATTAATTAATCATATCCTGGACTGAAATTTGATAGGCAACCCATATAGAATATATTTATTGGCATGTTTAATTAAATATAAAATACGTTTCATTAAATAACCAGCTCGGTGAAGGTCCTTCTTCTAGGGATCCTATACTAATTTATATACGATGTGAAAACCCATATTTTTTTGGATTTGTGTTACATGTAGAACATCATTGAAGGAGAGGTTTAAGGAAAACGGGGAAGAGGAAGTCCAAGGATAAGTTACGTGAGCCAGATAAAAGAAAAGGTTGCAGTCATGTCTGATAAGGAAGTCAAAGAGGCCTCATTCGAAAGACTCAATTGGAGAAACCTGTATCAAAATCCCGACAAAAAGCTCTTAAATTTTAAAGAAATATCATGACACAAACGCATCACCATTGGCTGCCATTTTGTGACGTCATAAGGGTGTATAAGATCGGCCTAACAGCTTTATGCTACGATGAGTAGGAGTCAAGCATTGTGACGTCAGACTTGGTCGGTATCGTTTGATACGGAGTCCAAATTTTTTTTCAATTCATTCACAAAATAATCGATCTGTCGAATCGATTTTTTGGGATTAAATGGAAAGATCATACTTATACACGTTTTCATACAAAACTATTAATTATTCGTTTATTTTTATTTGTTTACAAAAATAAAATTAACAAAAAATTGTGTTGTTTTTTATTATAAGTAGTGTGTTTTTTATATATTATGATCTTTCCATTAAATATATAAATATAAAACTATTAAAAATAGTCCAATTTAATAAACGGACAGGGAGGTCTATCTATTTGATTTAAATTTTAAACAAACATCAAAGACTGAATGGTCATAACCACAAAAACAAAGTTATATAAAACCCCAAAACAAATACAAAAGTCCCAACGGAAAGTCGAACCATCACGAAATTTTCAATACAAATAAGAGATACTTAAGTTTCATGCCTGAAGGAACCCAGTATTAACTGGTCTTTCTGGCCGCACACAATAACCTACTTTCAATGCTGATCGAAGTTCAAGACTTACTGGACGGTGGTTTAATACCTGGTATGAAAAAAAGGCTTTCAACAAGTGGCCACCGCCTAAGCTAATTAGCTAAATTATAATAAGTTTCTGAAAGGAAATGTTTAATTTTGCTTAATGAATACTTTATTAAATTTTGACAGCCCTGACAGGCTTAGTAAAATTAAAACCGGTTGTCTGTAAAGTCGGTTTACTGACGATAGTTGAACGTGACAACGTCATACAGCTGTCCACGCGGACGCATCGCTCACTCAAGTAAGAGAGAGACAGATGTCGAACGCTGCCAAATGCGGAGGCTGATTGTGCCTCTTTGTCGCTCGTTCCGCGCTCTCGCTTGCACTTCAAGCCTTAAATGGAACGCCTCAGAGCGAGGTATAGCGGAATCTTAGACTGTAAATATACAAACAGGCGATAAAACCCAGCTGACAGCTAGTATTTAAAAAACCGCTAATATATTAGTAGCATTTGCCTAAGTATTATCCTTTAAACAGAAAACTCATTATAAAACAAGAGAAAGAAACGGCTAGTAATTAGTGGCAACTGTTGCCTTTAGGTACAGTCAACAAAGGAAATTGATGAACGGTTTGCGTTTTTTAAATCTTTGCTTAGACAATGGTAGGTAGATAATTTAAAACCCAAAGCAGATCTTCTTAGCCATGTTTGATATAAAACCATACAGTTTTCATGTAGGAAAATTTTATAACCTCGTTCAGGGGTTTTCAAATTATTTAATCTTCTTTTTTCTTGCATTTATCATATTTTTCTTAAACAACTCTCTATACTGTATTAGTACCAGCTCTCTTACTATGGCCTAGATGTGGCCGTACCCCGTACCTTAAGAATCGAATGCGAACAATGACGTTATATAATTTTGATATAAAAACTTATATGTCAAAACCATCAAAAACTGCAGGACTACCACAAGCTATGTCTGGCTCTATCTCTGGCTCTGGTTTTGAGTCTGGGCTAGTGCTCACGAGTGTATTATACTGTGTGTGTGACGTTTCGATGTAAGATTTATTTAATCAACACTCACAACCACAGATTTTTGATTTTTGATTTTTGATTTGTAAAAGGATCATATAAAAAAACGGTAGGAACCGAGACGTAGTTTGTTGCCTGTTCTTCTACGCTTGGTCGCGTGGAACTGGCACCTAGACTCACCTAGCTTTAAGACGTTTCAAAGTGATTTTTGCATCGTACTGAATAAAAAAATATTGACTTTGACTTTGATTCAAAACCAGAGCCAGAGACAGAACCAGACAGAGCTTGTGGTAGGCCTACTGGAATTTCTACCCTATTGAACAGCAAAGTAATCTTAGTATACTGAAATACAACGGAAATTTCATGAGTCAAATCAAATATTTCAATAACAATAGCTTTATAAATTGTATTTCCTCACAAAATGTTTCGGAAACATTGAGGCTACTGTGAAACCGTGGCTTAATTTTCTTTGATTCTTACGAAGTCAGAAAAAATATTTTACTTGAGTCACTTTGAGGCGTAGGAACCTAAAATGTTATCTCAGCATCAGTATTCCTTTTTTTATTTGAAGTTGGTTACAAAATAAAATGTAAAATAGAAATAGCAGGAAACACGAAAACTTACAAACAAAAACTGATCTTGACCGAGGCGATAACAATATTAAACCTAACATGACACCCTCTAACCCAGAGGTTCCCAACCGTTTTTCTCATAGACCACTTTCAAAATTTTGCTGGTTCAGGTGGACCCCTTACCCTACATTTTTACAATAATCCCAGTCGACAAAAAATATGGAGATTAGATCTAACTATGGACATTTGCGTTGCGGCTGAGTTCCTACCACGAATAAACAGTTTTCGAAAAAAGTCCAACAACATGACAAAAAAGTAAGAATAAAATTGATAGGTTAATTAATTAATTGATAGGCGAAACCATCATTTTAGTTCTTCACTATTGAAACTAGATTAATTTTCATGGACCCCCGCTTAAGAATCGTGAACCCCCATTTTTAACCGACTTCCAATCAAAAAGGAGGAGGTTCTAAATTCGGTTGTATTTTTTTTTTTTTTTTTTATGTTTGTTACCGCATAACTTCGTCAATTGTGAGCCGATTTGAAAAAATATTTTTTTATCTGAAAGGTACTGCTTCCAGATTGGTCCCATTTTAATTTTATTTAAATCGATGTTGCCATTTTTTTTTTAATAATTTTTTTAATGTTTGTAACTGCATGCCTCCGTCATTTATAAACCGAGAAAAATATTTTTTTATTTGGAAGGTTATTCTTATGTCCAGATTGTCCTAAACAAATTTCATTAAAATCGGTTTAGCCGTTTGGCAATGAAGTCGGTTTCTCAAGTTTTTTAAACTTATAATTATTTTGTTACGCCATCGTAGTCCCCCGTCGAGTCTACCGTGGACCCCTGGGGGTCCACCTGGACCACGTTGGGAATCAATGCTAAAACCCCTTGTTGCGGTTACACGGTAGCCCCGGTTACATAAAATGGTTAAGCTGTGGAGTCCGTTTTCGCCAGTGATTTATTATTAAGCTCAGGCTAACGGCAATATTTTCTTGTCATTGGACAAGCGGACTACGGATATCATCAATTTATTCTGCGCCGTAGGTCGTGGTTTCGATCCCCACTGAGAACAAATATTTGTGTGGTGAAAAAAGATGTTTGTTGTCTGTCTGGGTGTTATATTGTGTTCCAAGTATGTATTTACAAAAAATATATATAATACGTATTGTCTGGTGTATTAAGTACAAGTTCTGCTTAATTTGGGGCTAGATATGTGGATTGACTACAACATTTCAATAATAGACAAAGGGAAGAGTATTCAAAAAAACTAAAGTAATTTTCATATGTAATAAATAATTAATATATCTATATGTATTATATGTATATTATATCAGCTCTTTAGTTACTATAGACGAGCTCTGCTTAATTTGGGGCTAGATAGTGTTTTATTATTATTTATTACTGTGGACAATCCTTACAATGGATAGCTGATATAATACTTAAATACTTTTTTTTTGTAAATACATACTTAAAATACAATATAATACTCAGTCAGAGAACAAACATCTGTGTTCACCACACAAATATTTGTTCTCGGTGGGAATCGAACCCACGACCAACGGCGCAGAAGGCAGAGCTACTACCAACTGAGCTGAGAGGCCAGTCGTTACCAGTGTTGTGTGGATTGTCCGTAATATTATTTTTTTATACCTCCCAGGCTCCGAAAATTTTCAATCTTGATAGTAAAAGTCTCTGTGGGCCGCGTAGTTTGTTTATATAATAAAACTTTGAAATTAGCTTTGTAAGTTCAATTTCTTTTTGAGCGAAAATTGCAATTACGCTAAAATTTTTAGTTTAAAATAAAATGATGAGTCGTTCCATTTTTAATTACGCAAGCTAGATTTTTTCTTTTGAAGTATAATATATTTTTCAGGCTTTAATTTGCTTATAAATAGAACGAGATTTTTGCTACTTTATAAAACGCAAATAATATCGTATCATAAACCTCGTTCGCTGGGGAATAAAAGTACTCGAATCGTACTAGATTTGGTGTTGAATATACAATGAAAATACTACAATCGTTGCATTTCTATTTGTAACACTTTTCTTTCCGTTCTAGTGCATTACGTAAAATCCACAGCAAGCGCTTTCGCGATAAGCTTCAAGCGGACTCGGCGCTTTGTGATTAAATCGTTTCCACTGGATTGTTCGAGAAACAATATCCATTTACCGCCTTTCAAAACTTTTAAGCGGATGTATTTCTTACAGGCTTTTTATTCAAATTGTTATTTAAAATAGTGTGAAAACAAATTATAACCCATCCCATTCCAGTTACTTTTTGGGATAAAAAGTATCCTGTCTGGTTCTAAGCCTCCCCACCTTTATTAAGAAAGGATTGATTGCCGTTTCACTTTTACTCTAATGCTTTAATTGTTCTTTTTTTGTAACTCGTTTATTGCTCTAAATTACTCGGTGAACAACTAATCGAGAAGGTTAAATTTAAAATCAGTGCTGGGTGTACTTCCAGCGATAGCTGAATTTAAAGTTTAATAGTGCCGCTTATAACGACGCAATAAATGTTTTTTATTTATATTTATACATTATATTCATATACACCATTATTTTGTAATTACAAAAAAAAATGGCGATATTGGCTGCTGATAGTCTGATACTGAACACAACCACGAAAAAAAAAATTAAGTCATAAAAAAAAAAAATTAACCATAATTTTTAGTCAAATATTGAGAAATGATTCAACAAGCAAAAATCATTTCATTCATATACGCTAAATACCAAGCGGAACCGAACAGCGTAATTTTTTTTCTCTCTAGTACTACGTAACTAATATGTCTATAAATTTATGCAAGATTCTGAAAATTTTAACATAAAATTCTGATGGCACATTCATAATGTTCTACCCCTACTACATTACCCTATTTTTTTGGTAGTTACTAAATAGTGGTGTAGGTTTATTTCATCTTTATTTTTGTATCTAAAAACAGGTACCTACCTACTGTTATAAAAACTTTACGGCAAAAACTTTTTGATTGCTCTCAAGTTTCTTCGCTATCCGCGGTCGGTTCCTCCGAATTTCGGACTTACTAAAAACTTCCGGGAAAAAATCTAATGACTGACGTGGGATTTAAGATGATACAGTAGGCCTACTACTAGCTCTGTCTGGCTCTGTCTCTGGCTCTGGTTTTGAGTCTGTGTGAGTGCTCACCAGTGTATTAGAAAGTGTATTACGTTTCAACGTAGGATTTATTTAGCCAACACTCACGCGGGCTCAAAACCAGAGCCAGACAGAGCTTGTGGTAGGTCTACTGACTGTGCTTTCGAAATAAATCACCCTGTATAAGCTACCGCTCGTTCGAGGAGTAAAGTTTCATTTGATAGATACCCGTACTGTTTCGAGGTGGATTGATTGATCTAACAAATAACTTTCCCGCCATTTAATAAACGAACAACAGCGGTTTAACCCAATTAGATTTTTGCGTTTATTTTGCTACGAGCCTGCGTGGAACTTCGTTGATTGTCGTTCTTTATAACGCTTTTATTAGCTTCACCTGTATGTTTGTATGTAACCGATCTCATTGAGCTCGATTTTGTCCTACTTTGAACGATCAGATTTGATTCAAACTTTGCACACCTGTCAAAGGTCGATGACAATGCAATAATATGTAAAAAAAAAAATGAAAAAAAAAAATGAAAAAAAAAAAAATGAAAAAGTAAAAAATAAATTATAGTTTAAAAAATTAAAAAAAACGTTTTTATGACTAATTGAACTAAATTTATTTTATAATTATAACTTATTGATGTTATTTCCAGTAGGCCTATCAAAAGCTCTATCTGGCTCTGTCTGTGGCTTTGGTTTTGAGTCTGTGTGAGAGTGCTCATTATACTGTGGGAGCCAGACAGAGCTTGTGATAGGCCTACTGGAAGGGCTTGAGTAATCACCAGTTACAACAGATGCAAATGTCTGTTTACTTTGGCCATGAAAATGATAATCATGGTTTGGTTTGAAGTTGGCCCTGTAGGTTCATTCCTATTTTAGACTTCGAGAGCCATTGTTAAAAGTATCATCCTACAACCCTTACTAAAACCCTTTCCACGTATAGTAGTGTATTTTTAGACCAAGACTCGTTATGGAGAGTGGCAGTCGGAGCCTTGACGCGCCATTCTTAAGCCTTGCGCACACCTAGGTCGCTGATGGCGACTAGTGAAACGCTGTCAAATTTGCCAGCGATATTTGACAGCGTTTCACTGACCGCCATCGTCATCGTCTAGATGTGCGCAGACCTTCAGCGTTCTGTGGTAGCCTTGTTAACACTGTCAAATATGACAGCGATATTTGACAGCTTTTAGGTTTGGCAGTTTTAGGGTTTCGTACCCAAATAGGCCCTTTTACTTACCGCAGTCTGTCTGTTTTTCAAACTGTCTGTTGAAAAAATGCGTTAAATTAATTTTACTTTCTTTTAATTTTCTCGCATTATTAGTGTAAAAGTTTTATAAGTGTCACCTGCTCTATTTTCCGAAGGCCGAAGCCGTAATAAAAAGGGTATCTAGAGAGTTAGCAACGTTGTCATTCCACTGGGCGGATTAAGCCATGAGGGTTACTCTAAGCGGGCCGCCCCCGTTCGCAAACATTTATGCAAAGCGAAACTGACGTGTGTCTATGTTTGTTTGGCGCTTAATTTTAGCACACAACCGTGAGCTATGCTGGATTTCCATTCTAAATATTGCTTCGCCCTAAACTTAAGGGCCTATTATTTTGACAACCCTTATAGCTCAGTTGGTAGTAGCTCTGCCTTCTGCGCTGGAGGGCGTGGGTTCGATAAATTTTATGAGTATGAGTAGCATTAATTATTCTGTTTGTTTTTAATTTAGCTTGTAGTTCATGATGGTCAGCGGTTAGGTTTAAATAGTCATCTGTGGTAAACGTTATCTAATTTTAATTCAAAGATGTGTGTAATGCATAAATCACAGTCACTAGAAAATAAATTTTGTAAAAGTTGAAAAAAAATCGGTTGTCTGTAAAGTCGGTTTACTGACGATAATTGAACGTGACAACGTCATACAGCTATCCACGCGGACGCATCGCTTACTCAAGTAGGAGAGAGACAGATGTCCAACGCTGCCGAACGTGGAGGCCGATTGTGCCTCTTTGTCGCTCGTTCCGCGCTCTCGCTTGAACTTCAAGCTTTAAATGGAACGCCTCAGAGCGAGGTAACGCCGCATGAGTCATGTTTTTTCAGCGTGCAGCCGGCTCCATCGGATTATAAGACGTTGTCACGTCAAAAACAAGTAGGTATGTTCACACGTGCTGTCGCCACACTCGAAATTCCACGTCTGACAAAAACCCAATACATACAGCGTTATCATATTTTCTAAAAAATCCAGTAGCTTATAGAAATACGTACCTATAGCAAAGTATAAAACTAATTAATCTGATATATTCTTGAGCGTGTCTACGTCACTCGAGTTGTAGGTCAGGTGGGATTCTCGGGAATTCTAATAGCTAGGACCCTTCAATAACGTCCCACGCACGGGCCAAAAAGCGTTTATACCGTCCTAAAATATAGGACATTATGAAAAAGCCGTCTACATTGCTCTCTGCCCCAAAATTTTTACATGACTGCCTAGGAAAGCTATTTTTTTTGTATCTGTCGGGCGTAGTGCGTGTGCACGTATTAATATCGATGAAATATTATGTACTTTATCAAATCAAATCAAATATTTATTTCAGACATAAACCCATACTTTGTTAGTAATAATGCTTTGTGTGTCACAATGAACTGTAAATTCAAATTTTTGAAAAGTAAGCGGCGCACACGTGACTCGCGCGCGGTGTCGGTAGAAGCAGCTTTCTCACATTTGTTTATACGTTACTTGTTAGTTTAAAAGCAAGTAGGCTGGTCAATCTAGACTTTCGAAAATGCAAAAAATCCCAGCAAAAATTTGAAATTTCCCCATCATTTCCGTGTATGGAAAAACAATTACTCGACGTCAAAGGTCTAGAATTCTAGATTGACCGGAGTAAATTTAAGTTGGCGGACTATACTTTACTGCAAAATATACCTAAGCACAGAGCTAATAAGGCTTTAGACGACGTCCTAAACCAATAAACAATAACAAGGGACCAATTCCGACGTTTCCGAATGTTTTAAAATAGCCCTGATAGGTCCCATCAGCCTGTTTCAAATAGGGCATAGTTCATAGTTCATTCTGGCACCGTCGTCACCCTAATGATGACAGGCATGTTTAGTCGTGAGACTCGTGAGACAATTTATCATTGTGTGTATACTATGAGTATAAGAGGCAGAAGTCTGTTTCTATCAATATCTTTATCTATACTAATATTATAAAGAGGAAAGATTTGTATTTTTGTGTGTATGTTTGTAATGAATAAACTCAAAAACTACTGTGCCGATCTTAAAAATTCTTTCACCATTGGAAAGCTATATTTACTACATATACGCTACATACCTGGAGTAACATAAGCTATATTTATGTGTTTAAAAAATAAATGTCCACCCAAAGCCGTATCCGTGCGAAGCCGGGACAGGCTGCTATAGTCATGTAGTATAATTATTAAACTATTAACAGAAAGTATAGCATCAATTTGCTGTCACAGTCAGTGCTTTAGAGCTTAGAACAGATTCTAGCGAACAGTTGTGAACTTCGATGGCGGTAGTGATCAGTTTCAGCATAGGGTTTTGCATTTAGCACACACTGCCGCGGGTTGCCGCGAACTGTCATTGTACGCAGCGAACAAGTAATAGTGTTTAATAACTGCCTTGAAACTGTGTAAGATAAGTTTGATGCGATCAGTTCACCGTCACAGCTCGTAGCTGTTCACCATCACAGTTCGTTGCTGTTCACTATCACAGTTCGTAGCTGTTCGCCGTCGCAGTTCGTAGCTGTTCGACTTCGCAGCTCGTAGCTGTTCACCATCACAGTTCGTAGCTATTCGTCGTCGCAGCTCACAGCTATTCGCCGTCACAGTTCGTAGCTATTCGCCGTCGCAGCTCGTAGCTATTCGCCGTCGCAGTTCGTAGCTTTTCGCCGTCGCAGCTCGTAGCTATTCACCGTTGCAGCTCGTAGCTATTCGCCGTCGCAGTTCAATGCTAATCGCCTTCGCAGTTTGCCGCTGTTTACCTGGGTGTGGCTGGTCGTTTGGTAATTCCACGCGCGCAAGCGGAAATATCAACTCATAAACTAGAGGAAGTCAAACTTTAAAGTGATTGCAAACTCCTACATCGAGGCATGTAAGTTGATTATCTGCCTGCGCTCAGGTAATGGCGTCGTAATGGAGTTAACTGTAGGCCTACCACAAGCTCTGTCTGGCTCTGTCTCTGGCTCTGGTTTTGAGTCTGTGTGAGTGCTTTCTAAATTAATCCTACGTCTAAACGTCACACACATAGTAAAATACACCGGTGAGCACTCACACAGACTCAAAGCCAGAGCCAGACAGAGCTTGTGGTAGGCCTGCTGCACAATGTCGGGGCGGGCAAATTGAGTTCCCGTATACATATGTATCTAGTAGGTAACCTACCTTACGCACACAGCAAAGGACTTACGTACCTAACCTTGTGTGAAGTATCTCTCTTCGTATGAGAAAATGATGACCTACCACAGACTTTTATCATTTTTTACGTGAGAACTTCGCAAAATTAATTATGGATAACAATGGTTATCGACCCATATTTTGTATGGAGAATAGGTTAGGGGAAATTATTATGAAATATAAATAATGTTTTATTTTTGTCGGGCTTGCGAGAACTAATAATCTTTTTACTCAACGTTTGTAAGTAATAAGGTAACAACATTAGTTCTCATACTATAGAGAGCAATTATATTTGTATTTTCTTATGTGTGATATTTCCACGAAAACGCTCAAGTTTTCCCCAAGAAGACACGAAAGTGTATGCTCGTATTTACTCGCCTATATCCACACACTATTTCTTCGTAATTGTTTTTCAAAAACTTTCACCGTTTCTATTTATAGACGATGTAAAAATTCCCAAGTTGGCGTGGGCGTAGGTAGGGCGCTTGTCGATAACTACAGAGGATGGTATTCCTATTTTTCTGCACAGAATTTCGTGAAAATGTTTTGTCCATTTCTACCCTATTGGGAGTATTTGGGAGGAATAGAATATAGATTTAGTTGCTTCAGAATTTGAATACTGTGGAGCAGCTTGCACGTTTTGGTATTTAAGGTGAAGTTATATGACGTTGAAAATAAATTCGCACGTGCGTAAAACAAGCATTTATCACCACACAAATATTTGTTCTCAATGGGGATCGAACCCACGGCCTGCGGCGTAGAAGGCAGGGTTACTGCGAAATGAGACGTGGCGTCTGTTAGATTCAGATTTTATTTTTCGTAATTTTTAAGATCTGATTTGCAGCCTATGTTGAGCCTGTTTTCAATACATTGAAAATTTTCGAGTTACTAAACGTAATAAGTCATTGTCATTTTGTTATGTATTATACTAGTATCCTCTAGTTTTATCTGTGTAGGAGGTATTATATTATAACACATTAAATTGATGGTGCTAACTCAGAATAAAGACTCAAGTACGTGAGCCAGATAAAAGAAAAGGTTTTTGTCATATCATCTAAAGCTAAAGGAAGTCAAAGAAGCCGTATTCGAAAGACTTAATTGGAGAATACTGCATCAAAACCCCGAAAAGAGCTAAGCTAGAAGAGAAACGAGTGAATTATTTATAAATATTATTGAGACTGCGTTTGACGAAAACACGTTGAATAAAACTTTTGAACAAACTGAAATTCGTTCTAAAATTGGAATATAAACTACACATTTTCAGCGAAACTAAAATGACGCCAGAACCGTTCCACCCACTCTTTCAGCTAAATTTTCAGATGAAAATGTCTAAATTTGTAGTGAGAGCTCATTTTGTGCTGTTTCTGTGCAAACATTTGCCATTTTAATCAGGCTCTAGCATTTAATTAGTGCTCAGGGTCCATTAGCTGTGGCAGCGTAAATTGGAGTTGAGCTTTAATGCTGATCAGTTAGTGTCGTTCCAAAATATTTGCAATTTATTTATTAAAAGCGCCCGTCCGCGGCTTCACTCGTCCCGTTCTCGTTACGCCCCGTTCCCGTGAATTTTTCGGGGTAAAAAGTATTCAAAATCTTCTGGTTTTTAGCTACTCCACTAGTTTTCAGCCAGATCTTTTCAGCTGTTCTTGAGTTATAATATAAACACGACTTTCTCTTTTATATAATGATTCAAAACAAATCCATCCCATGGGAACCTTACATTTTATCGGAATAAAAAGTAGCCTATATACTATTTCAGATTATAATCTATATTTGTGCCAAATTTTATCCAAATCCGTACAGTCTTTCTTGCGATAATGGGTAACAAACATCCATCTATCCATACTTACAAACTTTCGTGTTTATAATATTAGTAGGATTAAAGAGTTATACAAGGTGTATCTAAATATGTGTACTATGCGAAGGTGGGGGGTTTCAGACCACAATGGTGATCAGTTGTGGGGGGGAGAAAATTAAAAATTCCTATTTTCAGTTTCCCATACAAAAATATTTAATTTCATAATGCCTAAATAAATTGACAACCCTATCCTTGTAACCCCTTGACCCCTTGACCTACTACCTCTGTAGGTCTACTACTACTACCTACTACCTCTGTAGCTGAGTTTAGGGTTGTCACTTTGTATAAAGTCAGCTGTTCATGTTGAAACTTCGTTGCAGTTTTTTTCAGAGATACCAATCGAAGTTCGAAAAGTTGTTGAACAAAAGTTGTTCCCCGGGGGGTGGAAATTCACCCCCCTTCGGGATAGTACACATATTTTGATACACGTTGTATAAGAACTGATGGATGAGACTGGTGACCAAAGGGCTAGCCTCGGACGCTTACCTCGGACAAAGAATTAGCTTATATTTAAAGTTGCCAGCCTTTTGCGCACATTGTATACGGTCGGTGATCTGAACTTTCCACCTGTAGGTATTACAGATAAAGGTACATTGTTCTTTTAAAATGTTGTTTTCGTTTTATTTATGAAATTGTTCATAACAATAGTTTTTGTAAATAGTATATACATAATATACATTCTGTTGTAAATAAAATGCAGATCTAGTCGAAGATTTAAAAAGGGGCAAATTTGCAGGTCTCGGCCGAGGCTGAGCCTCTGGATCCGTGAGGAACCAACGCCTTGCGGATCTTCAAAATGTTGTATTAACCAACTGATCGAAGTGACGCGTAAACCAAGGGCTGGTGGGTATCTGGCGCAGCGCATTATATTGTGTGCTATGGATTTTACTGTTCTTTTTTAGGGATGGTGATTGTTAGATGACTAAAATAAAGAAGGTTTGAGTAATGCTTGTTTAAAGCATAGTGATTTATTGAGTCTATATGACTTTGTCTTGGAAGGTATTACTAGGATTGGATAATGTTAATCCGGTTTCCACTAGTAAATAGATTAGTTCTGAAGAATATAATATAAATAACCCAAGCCAAGTCAAGCAGGACAGGACGTGAGGAACTAATAACAAAGGCACCACGTTAAGAATCGCTACGGAAATAATTAAATTTGGCGCCCAACATGGGGCTTCAAATCAACTTCGAAATTGAAAAACATTATGCGTATTTACGAGTACGTAGTTAATACCAACATAAATATCTGATTGAAAAGCTCGAATGCCATAAGGCTAAACCTGAAGCAATACGGGGGATCAAACTTGTTAATTTATTTTTGGCGCCCCAACGTGGGACAACCAGCATAAATTTCATAATTCTGTTTATTCTATGTATTTGTATTGGCTGATTTTAATTCAGAAACTTTGTTGAACCATCATTTTACTCACTTTAATAATAGTAGAAAACTTATTTGTGAAATGAAAGTTGTAATCTATAAGTTTATTTTGGCCTCCAAAATGTTCCATAGGGGTGATGGAAATGTCAGAATGGTATAGGTGCTGGGCAAGTCTATTCCATCTTAAATCTTGTCCCAGGTACTATAGCGTCCCCTAAGTAGGAGCATGAGTAACACCAGTTGCTCCTGACGTTTTATAAATCATCTAGAATCGATTTTATGTTATTTTAGATGAAAGTATTGAATAAGAAAGTTCAAAATTGGAATCCTGCATATAACCGTTTGTTCTTGTTTGAAAGAAATCTCTTTTCTGTTAATAAGCTATTGTTTCAAATGTTACCAGGTAACTTTGGTCTTGAGAGTTTTCTTTGTTCTATGTTCAAATTTATTTCTTACATAAAGAATCGATGGGTTTTGGATACAATACTGTTTGATTTGATTGTATAATTGTGGCTAGTATTAGTGAGTTGGCTGGATTTGAGTAAGATGCAAGAGGAATCGATTCCATTCCATAGGGAGGGGAATTCATTACCGTCGTCTGTTTCTGTTCCCTGCAATCTGGATCTTTTTAAGGCATGAGAGAATAGGTGTCTTCTAAACCAACTTAGTCTAAGTCGTTGATTTCATCATCACTTAGCATTAAGTGAGATAGTTGCCATAGCTTATTTGGACTTTAGACACTGAATAGAATTAAGTGGATATGTAGGGGACGGTTGAGGACCTACGGATTTTGAAAGCAACTAAACCTTTTCTTTACATTTTTTTGAAGTGAATCTGTTATATTGATCTTTAAAAAATTCAACAACACGTCTTTATCTCTCAATTTTAGATACCAGAATAGCATCGGCATCGTTAGCCTCTTGGCGTGGAGCCAAACCACGAGGCTGTGGTCACGTATTAGCTTGAGATTCTCATACGATGACCGGAACCGACGTAGGGCTAAGCAGTGACGCTTCAATTGTTCTCTTCTTCGTCCCGGAACGAAGCAGCATCAAGCTGAGTGAGAACCATTTTGGCTCAATAAAACATACATAATTATCCATATTTGGTTACTGTCGGCACCCTTTTAGAACATAAGATAATTGTGTGTACTTACTTGTCTCTGTTTAATTCTATAAGGGTTCAATGTATTTTCTTTTTTGTTTTTTTGTGTAGCCGTATGCAGTAGTTGTTCTTCTTCTATTGTTGTGAGCCAAATAAAAATTTATCTATCTATCTACTTCCTACCAGCTTCCTACAAACAAACTCTTTTGCACAGAGCTACCTACTTTTTAGAACGACTTACTTGTTGCCGTAACTAAAATAGGAAACAGAAGTCAAAGACGTTATAAACGTCTACCATTATTCCAATTTAACGACTAAAGTAAGTTAAGTTGAAAAAAAGTTAAAGTTAAGTTAGTTGGGGAATAAAGCATCTCGAATGGCGACCACGAACCGGAAGACGTAACGTAGGGCGCCCACACACCAGATAGACCGACGACATTGTTAAGATCGCGGGAAGTCGGTGGATGGAAAGAGCTCAGAATCGTTATTTCTGGAAATGTGTAGGGGCGGCCTATGTCCAGCAGGGGACTTCTTCAGGCTGATGATGATGAAGGACTGAAGTAATCTTTTATTTTTAATATTCGTCTATTTCTCTGTATTCCTGTAAGTATTTAAATATTGTATATGGAATACTTTTATGATGTTGTCCCTAAAAAGCCTGCGGTTACGAAAATCGGATATTTTTTCAATCCCCAAGCTTTGGAACTACCACAAAACTATTTCCATACGTCGTAAAAGGCCGGGGCTGATCGAAGCTACATAGATTGGGGTTGCGAATAGAGGGGTGAGGGGGTGGAATAGTGAGTAAGGGTCCTAGTCGCTCACGGCAATGGGATTTACTTTATCCTGCTCGACAATTTAAAAAGATTGTTTTCAAAGTTGACGATTTAAAAGTAGGAAAAGAGAGCAAAATGCCACCTGTTTTTTTCTTAAAACTTAACTGCTACTTATGCAATATTAACATAACATACAAAAAGTATTTTAAAATAAGGACAAAATGATGTAGAATAAAATGCACAACTAGACTAATAACTTGACTAGCCTCTCAGCTCAATTGGTAGTAGCTCTGCTTTCAGTGCTGTAGATCGTGGGTTCGATCCCCAACAAGAACAAATATTTATGTGAGTAACACAGATGTTTGTTCTATGCCTGAGTGTTATATTGTATTCAAAGTATTTTTTTGTATGTCTTTACAAAAAAATATGTACTGAAAAATGTTGAGTGGATTGTCCGCAAAATTAAAAATTTATTATTTACGAGCCGGTATGACCGAGCTTTGCTCGGGTTTAAAAAAAAATAGTATTATTATTTGCCAATAGATGTCAGGAAGAGTCGTATCTTTATTGGCTTATTTTTAATTAACAACGCCTTCTAGCTTGCACTTAGTTGCTCACAATCGCCAATAGATGGCAGGAACAGTCGTATATTGAGTTTATGTTTGATTATTGCAAAACACCAACTTCTCGTCATTTTCTAAAAATGAATCCTAGCTAGATCGATTTATCGCCCCCGAAAACCCTTGTATAGTAAATTTCGTGAAAATTGTTGGCTTAGTTTCTGAGATCCTAAATATATATATATATACAAGATTTTCTCGTTTAAAGGTACTAGCAGTAAGTGACCGAGCTTCGCTTGGTATTTTTTTCCAATCCAATCCAATTCATTTATTTCAGATCATATTATCCATAATTTGTTAGTAAATACAAAGTTAAAGTGTTAGTAACAATAAATACAATTTAACAAAAATAACAAATACGACCTACGACTACTGAATGTGAAACTGCTGCCAGCTGGGCAGCAGTTTTTTGATAACGTACTTATGAATGATGAAATCATATATTTCGATCTTACTAACATACTTTATAATATAAGAACTGGTTATTTAAAAAAAAATCAGGAGTGCAATGAGATAGAAACTTCCGGAACTTGTCTACAGAGTGTTTACGTACTTAGTCCTTTAGTTCTAAAACTCGACAATAGATGGCGTTCTCTGTGAAACATAACCCTTGAGTTCTCAGGTTTTCACAGAGCTTAGTTTTTGCTTCTGAGCAACAGATGGCGCTAGGAGTAATGATATTATGAAAAAGTTGTTTGTTCTTAACTCCGAACGCCGATATTTTCTAAAAATAAATCTTAGCTAGATCGATTTATCGTCCCCGAAAACCCCTGTATACAAAATTTCATGAAAATCGTTGGTGCCATTTCCGAGATCCTAAATATATATATATACATATATACAAGATTTTCTCGTTTAAAGGTATAAGATAAGATAAGATTTATCTATAATATGTATTAATATTATAAAGTTGAACAGTTTGATTGTTTGTTTAGATGAAAGCACTAATCTCAGGAACAGCTAGTCCGAATTAAAAAAATATTTTTGTGTTAGATAGTCAATTTATCGAGGAAGGCTGTAGGCTATATAAAATCACGCTATTTTTTACTAGCGACTCATGTGAAGCTATAGCGGATCACTAGTTAATTTACGTAATAATGCGTATGAACTAACCAGTATGAACCGTAATCACACACCGTAACACTCTGTGTTTTTTCAATCAGCCAGCCTCGTTTGTTTATCTCCCTCACTGGAGTGTGTACGTGGCTCAACATGGCCCGACGCCCACGCGAGTGATGCATGAAATTGCGGTGTATATTCTCATACTCATGCAAGTATAGTATACAAAATGGGAAATGCTTCTCATTAGTGTGGAGAAGTTAGCTCTACACGTATTGACCATGTCTTTCCGGTTAGGCCGACTATAAGCTGTCAGGATGGTTTAGGTGCTGGGCAAGCCTATTCCATCTATAATCCTGTCCCAACTTCCCACTTCCGCAATTAGGGCTTGTGTGTCACCAGTTGCATCTGACGCTATATAAAATCATTTACAATAGATGCAAAGGCCTGTTTACATTTTTTTAGTGTGGAGAAGTTACTCTTTTGGTAGAGAAATTTAATTTAAGAAATAACCAACTACCAACTGTGTTTCGGTTTGAAGGGTGTGGGTGTCGGTGAAATTACTAGCACGTGAGGCTAAACATCTGTATGCCTCAAGTTGATAGACGCAGGAGAGTGTATCGTAGGGCACGATCCTGACGTGCATGATCTACGAGGCAATGATTTGTTATAGGCGATGGTTACCACTTAACATCAGATGTGCCATATGCTTGTTCAATCAGCTAGTTAAATAAAAAACTGCACTGTGAGGGCTGCCAACCAACCAATTTACTTTGGTTGGTTGGCAACCCTCAGGCCTCTGCCTCGAATTTTGCGGGCAGCGGGGCGGCGGCGGCGGCGGCGCGGGAGCGGCAGGATCATATGCGTAAAATCAAATGGAATGCCCGCTTCTTTTCGTGTCACTAGTTCGGCCTAAGTAGTGTGGTGAACCAAGCTAGTGGGCGCCGCACATTCACAGTCGTCACACAAAACAACCAAAATAGAAAGGTAGACATAAAACATCCATTAGTGTACCCAAGAATGTTACCCAAATACCTTATCACACGATCCCAACGTCTAAAACTCAATTAAAACGGAATTGTACTGAAATTTCTGCTACTAGCTTTAAAACGTAACGACATGGTGGAAAAACGTTCAATAACAATTTATTTTTGGTGTAGATTTTGCTGCCGATGACATGCAATGCAAGTGTTCGAATGATAAATTATAAAATAAAGACGCTGAAAATGGTGAAACAACTTCTCGTTTGCATTTCAAACCTTTTCAAACATATAAAAACTGAACTTATTTATGAAAAGTCGAGACCAACTAACTAACGTGCAATCGGATTGCACACAGCAAAACGAAAAAAACTTTTGATTCTAACACGTTTAACCGAAGTACTAAATCCAGTTGAGCCAACTTTTAAGTAGAAAAAAAGGGGCTAGGAACTAAATAATTTTGATGCTTAGTTGTGGATTGCATACACAAGATAGCTTTGCTCATGATTTTCGATGAATAAGATCAGTGATTTTATATCTTTCAAAGGGTTACAATGTGCGAGTGAGAAGTACATCGACGGTTTTCTTCACCCTACGTGTTTTTTTCAAAAAAAGAGCATATCGCCCTTCAAAGCTTCTTCAACAAACATTGACATTCCATTCCTTCCGAAGTAGGTATATACTTTCTCCCAGAAAAACAAATAACAAGATGGCGTACATCGCCAATAAGCAATAAAACACCGTCGTAGGCATCTGCGGGCATAACTTAGTGAACTTGTGTTAGGATAGGTAAAATATATATGAAAATACAAAGTTATAAAAACATCTGAGCTGTATCCAGGCACAATATAAAAGAAAGAAAAAACATTTATTTGACGTAGGTACATGCTTAGTGTACACAATAGATAATGGTAGATAAAATATGCCAAATTGTCCCCGACTCAGCTTTTTGCTGTCTGACAAGGCATTACAAATGCTTTGATTCTGAGTCGAGCTTCGAGCGTGTTTATTTTGATAGTTCTTTGAGAATTTAACAATTTTGTGCTTGAGGCTCGACTCAGGCTCAAGCATTCTCTTTGCATACGGCCCATCGTCAATGTACCTGAGTGTTTATGGTATAAAGGCCTGCGCACACCCAGTTCGCTGGCGGTAGCGATCAGTGAAACGCTGTCAAATATCGCTGTCAAATCTCAAATCTGACAGCGATATTTGACAGCGTTTCACTGATCGCTACCGCCAGCGAACTAGGTGTGCGCAGGCCTTAAAGGCTGGTGTAGCCATGTGTAGCTTCGAAAATCTTATGGGCGACCGTTTAAAACGAAGAACGAGCGTTCATACGCATGAATTCAAACCAGTGATTTCAGATTGATTAGACACGATATAAGCAAATTTATCTTTCCACCTACAAGCTTCTAAGATTTGAGTGGGTTCAAAGTACTGAGGGATCTTAGAGGCACCTTGCCTCAAGCAATATAACACTTCGTGTGTTCGAGCAAGTGGAAATCAAACTCAAAGCGATTCAGTCTCACGCGTCACGTCGTATAAGACTGAAAAAGTTTAAATAGCTATGTTATGACCGTCAAAATATATAATACATACATATATGTAACTCCAAAAGTTATGGTTTTCAGAAAAATGATTTTATAGCGTTAACGGTAGCGTTAAAGCTGTGGAACAAGCCTTAACAAACGGTACAAGGTGCGCTATGCTGCAAGGAACCGCGATATAGATAGTGCAATTCACGAAGACGCGCCCCTCGCGGGGTGCGGGGAGTTTGCTCCGAGCGGCAGTCGCGAACCGTAGTCTATTCATTGTAGTGTGCGTGTGCACTCATAGGTAATTAGTGTGTACCGATAACACTCAACATTGACGGAAGCTTGCACACATATACTATAAACGGTTAGGAGGAATAGTGGGGCGCGCCTTCGTGGATTGCACTATCTATAGCTATGACGGTGTTTATTGTAGTGTTCTTACATGTTATCTAGACTGTATCTACTTTTACCTACGCTCAATGGCAACGAAGAATAATAATTACTATAAGATAAATTGTATTTTCTCTGTAAGTGAATTTGTAAATTCTTTTGAGAAAATAAATGTTTAAACCTAAACCTAAACATAAAAGATTTCATTTAAATCATTCTAAGACACATGACTTAAAATTTTTGAATGGACTTTTATTATTATTCTGACATACCGATTTCTTTTCATGTAACTTTTATTTTCTACTTTTGTATGTTGTGGTTTCTGACGAAGTATGTGAGCTACGATATTTTTACATACCCTATGACCAATTATACCATACTTCTTGCAAATATAAATATTTCATTTCATTTCTTACCGTAAAAATGTATAGGAAGAGAGCCAGAAGCATTTGAGCAGAAACAATAAAGACATTGTTTTTTGAACAGACAAAAAGTTTTCCTTTTTCTAAGGCCTTTGAAGAAACAGGAAAGAATTTGGGATTGAAATCAGCGTTGTTGAATTATGGACACCCTTCCGAGAAGAATGAATGAAAAGTTACTCTGACGCGGTATAGTTCGCCTTACAGATGGAAAGACCGGTTTACTTTTGACTCTTGCGTAGACAAAAGAACAATAGTACATTGTTACCTGAGTGTTGAAAGTCACGTTTTTTGAGTCCCGAGACGGGTTTGGCGCCAGAGCGTAGCGAGGGCGCCAATGGAGCTTGAGGGACTTAAAAGACTTTCACCCGAGGTAAACACTGTGCTTTCCATTACGAATACAAGGAAAGTAAAAATAAAAACATGAAGGAAAAATTAGTGAAAATGAAGATTGAATTGCCGCCTTCCAGGTTTTTTTTTTCTTTTTCTCTGGCGGGTTTTCGGCTTCGGTTCGCCAGCATTATTCAGCCATTATTTTCATTTTCATAATTAAAAAAATGGTAAATTGTTTGCTCAAATCTATGTTATTTTAAAGAAATAGTTGAAGCTATTTAATAATAAAGTAATTTAGAATATATATTATTTATTTTATACTATCTTTATGTTAATTAAATTTAAATTTTACATTGCTCTCTAATTAGACTTTTTAAACTTCTTACCGTTGTAATGGGTTTCCAACCTACTTGCTGAATAAAAAGTTGGAATTTGGTTCAACAACCTCCTTGCAGTTAGAAAGACTTTAGAAAGTTGGAACATGGTTGAATAAAATAGAACTTGTTTTTTTTAATAATTTGACAGCTGTCAGTAGAAAGCGATTCTTCCTAGGGCTGAAAGTATTACTTTCAATTAGGCCCCTCAGGCAACTTCAGACCTACTTTCAGAGTATGAACAATGAAAAAGTAATTTGATATTGTAATATACCCCAGCAGATTTTGGCGACCGATTCACTCAGCAAAACTTAGCAAATCTTACACTCTGGGAACCAGACGGCTGAGAGAATACTTAGAAGCTTTTAATTTCTATAAACTAGTGGAATCCCACGCGGCTTCGTCCACGTTAAGCTTTCCTACACAATCTTCAACACCCGCTGCACCTCTTTTGAAGTTGAATTTTCAAATATACTTTCTTAGCGCACCCACACTTTTCATAAAAAATTTATAGTTTTTTTTCTATTTTTGTGTAAAAATCTTAATGCGGTTCACAGCATACATCTACTCACCAAGTTTCATCAGTCTAGCTCTTACGGTTTCGGAGAAAAATGGCTGTGACATACGGACGGACAGACAGACAGACAGACAGACAGACATGACGAATCTATAAGGGTTCCGTTCTTGCCATTTGGCTACGGAACCCTAAAAACACACTCCAAATTTCAAGTCACTACGACCAATGGTTTAGGCTATGCGTTGTATGTCTGTATTTTTATGTATTGTGACTGTGATGTGATGATTTACTGACTGTGATGTACTGAAACTTTAAATCCTTTAACCAAACTGGTTCGATAGAACTAATGATACGATATGAAGATAATTCTTGAATTATCTTCTTGTCGTATCAACCTTTTTTATACAAATACCTGATGGAACAAGCATATGACCCATTGGTACAATAACAACAAAGCATTTCTTCGTAGGTCACGCACGTTAGGAACGTGCCCTACGATACACTGCCCTGCGTCCATGAACTTGAGGCATACAGATGTTCAGCCTCACGTCCCAGTAATTTCATCGGCACCCACAAACCGAAACACAGTGTTGCTGCTTCACGGCAGAAATAGGAATGGTGCATGTAGTACTTTCCCAGACGAACCCTTCACAAAGAGCTTTTCTACTACTAACCTACTTATTAGTAGTTTACCAATAAGATAAAGCTCCTGGAAGCTGTATCAATCATCTTGAATAATCTGATCACTTCCTAATAACCAAGTGAAACCGCGGGTAAATGGTAGATAGTCTACAACAAATAAAATATTGCACCCACGCGTTGACATTTTCGTTCAAATCTTTCAGATGTTTGTTTTCTCTATGGAAGGAAATACCGAGCTTTCTAAGATTATTCCAAAATTCGGAATGAATGTCACAGATTATTTGCTACCCACTCGTTCTTATACAAACCAAGACGTCACTCATTGATGAGTAGATTTATAGTTATTGACGTGACAACGTCTTATAACTCGATGGAGCAGGCTGCACGCATGAAAAAACATGACTCATGCGGCGTTACCTCGCTCTGAGGCGTTCCATTTAAGGCTTGAAGTGCAAGCGAGAGCGCGGAACGAGCGACAAAGAGGCACAAGCACAATCGGCCTTCCGTGTATTCCGGCAATACCATGTATGTATTTAAAAAAAATGTAGACAAGTATTATATCACCTATCTGGTTCCCATAGTACAAGCTCTGCTTAGTTTGGGGCTAGATAGTGCTGTGTAGATTGCCTGGTACCTGTCTTTATTTATTTATTTAAAAGCTAGTACCATTAAAATGACTTATGACTTATGGAACTGAGACGTGGTCGCTAACTATTGGCCTCGTGCACAAGCTCAAAGTCGCGCAACGAGCTATGGAGAGAGCTATGCTGGGAGTTTCACTACGTGATAGAATCAGAAATGAGGATATCCGTAGAAGAACCAAGGTCACCGACATAGCTCGTAGAGTTAGTAAGTTGAAGTGGCAATGGGCAGGCCATATAGCTCGAAGAACTGACAACCGTTGGGCGATTGGTTCTCGAATGGCGACCACGAACCGGAAGACGAAGCGTAGGGCGCCCACCCACCAGATGGACCGACGACATTGTTAAGATCGCGGGAAGTCGATGGATGGAAAGGGCTCAGAACCGTTCTTCCTGGAAATGTGTAGGGGAGGCCTATGTCCAGCAGTGGACTTCTTCAGGCTGATAATGATGATGATGATGATGATGACCATTAAAATAGCGGTGATCGTTGTTTTAGGATCCCTGGCTGTTCACTTATACCTACTGACGTCAATGGGCTGGTAGATAATCCTTCCTTGAACTTCCTTGAAGGTAATTCGATAATCCTGGGCATATAATGATGCAAACGATTTCATTAATATTATTTTTACAGCCATATTGAAAAATCGGCAAAAAAATCGGTTGCCTGTAAAGTCGGTTTACTGACGTTCATTGAACGTGACAACTTCATACAGCTGTCCACGCGGACGCATCGCTCTCTCAAGTAGGAGAGAGACAGATTCAATTTAAATTTAGGTTTTCACTTAAAAAAATAACATTACAGATGTCTAACGCTGCCGAACGCGGAGGCCAATTGTGCCTCTTTGTCGCTCGTTCCGCGCTCTCGCTTGCACTTCAAGCCTTAAATGGAACGCCTCAGAGCGAGGTAACGCCGCATGCGTCATGTTTTTTCGTGCGTGCAGCCGGCTCAATCGAATTATAAGGCGTTGTCACGTCAAAACCTCAAACCTAAGTAGTGGATCTTAAAATATTTTACAAAAATTAGGTGCCTTATTTTCTCCTAAAGAGTTACGATTCCTGAGATATCGTGATTCTAAGAGTAACATTATACATTATATTTGTATACCGCTCCATTTTGTACTAACAAGATATCTCGCAAACGCTCAGTGTTACCCTTGTCAAAAGGAGTATATTATTTTATCCCTTTGTGACATTCCTATTATTTTTGTGATCCGTGAGTCTTTCGGGAAAAATGGAGTTGAGAAAGGTGTACTAAGTATTTGCCTGGTACCTGTAGGCCTACCACAAGCTCTGCCTGGCTCTGTCTCTGGCTCCGGTTTTGAGTCAACATTTTGATGTACCCAATGCTTAACAGTTGCTTAATTCGCAATTTTCCACAAAAGCAGATAAACATTTTACAAGAACAGACCCTTAATAAATCTTGTACATTAAGAAGACACAAATGCTCAAACTTCGCGGCCTTAATTTAATCTTAAACTATTAAACATTCGGTGAATGTCTCGAGTAAAGCCTGGCTCAGCTTCTCGGCATTAAGATGGCTAAATTGTTTAGTACGAGCGAGGGACGAGGGGTTACTCTTATCTAGTTTGAGCACCACAAGAATGTCAATGGATTTTCACCTTTATTTGCGTTATCTTTACTGTGCCGCTTGCTTTTTTTTACATTATCCTTCTTTTATTTAATAAATAATAAGTATAGTAAACAGGCTTTTGCATCTATTGTAGATGATTCATTTATACGTCTGAGATAACTGGTGATTACACAAGCCCAAGGGTGTATATTATCTCCGCTTTTATTCAACGCATACACTGAAATCATAATGCGAATCACCTTGGAAGATTGGACAGACGGGATCACGGTTGGTGGCTACAGAATTGCAAACTTGCGCTACGCAGATGATACCACCTTATTTGCGAGTAATGCTGCCAACATGGAGAAGTTTCTTCTCAAAATGGAGCGTGTTTGTCTTGAATTTGGCTTATAGATGAACAGAAGCAAAACCAAAATTATGATCGTGGACCGCGCAAATAACAACTCGCCGGAAGTGTCTCACTTGTTTTCTCTATATTTCTGTACGCTGCAGAGACATGAACCCTTCGTGAAGTAGAGAAAAAGAAGATTGATGCTTTGGAAATGTGGTGCTGGAGACGACTGCTTGGAATATCGTGGACTGAATTTCGCACCAGTGTTTCGGCACTCCAAGAACTAAACATCAAACAGCGTCTGGTTAGCTTAGTATAATGTCGCATTCTAAAATTCTTCGGACACGTCTCGAGGCGGGACACTGACTCTATTGAGCGCCTCGTAGTTCAGAAACAAGTGGAGGGTACAAGACCACGTGGAAGATCTCCTATGCGCTGGACTGATCAGGATGGACCGACATTGTTAAGATCGCAGGAAGTGTACATATCCAGCAGTGGACTTCTTCAGGCTGATGATTATGATTCGAAAGGTTATCTTAATAACGCAGCACAAGGACTTCAAATTCAGGTGGAAATCGAAATATTCTATTTATACGGTCTACTTGAGCTCGCCGAGTCGTTTTGTTGAGTTGGCAGCCACTCGACGACGGCTCCCTGAATGGAATCCTAAATTATTCCCGCTCCAGCGTAAGTTCTATAAATGAGTTCTTGAGTTTAACTAGCTGCGGCCCGCGATTTTTTTTGTAAGTAGAATAAAATAGAATAGAATAGAAAATTATTTATTGCAGACCTTAAAACTAACAATGGAAAAACAAGTAACAATAATTCAATACATAATAATGTACAATGGGAGATTTTATCGCTGAAGAGCGATCTTTTCCAGACAACCTTTGAATGGACCTTTGAAGTACATACCGGTACATACCGGAAGGTTTTTTATAGCACTTTTTGTTTTTCTGTTTTAATTGAAATTTCTTCAAATTTTTAATCCTTCATTTTATAGTTTGTCAACTCGTTACTTAATATCTAATTTTTGTATATTTTTCATGTAAATATAATATAAGTAAGCTCCAATAGTCTCACTATGCGAAAACTGTTTAATGGTCCTTATTTGTCTTTTTAAATTATCAATTAGAATATAAGTACTGTTTTTTTACCTAAGAAATAAAAATAAATACTTAGAATACAATATAATACCCAGACAGAGAACAATCATTTGTGTTCACCACACAAATGTTCTCGGTAGGGATCAAACCCACGACCTAAAGCGCAGACGGCAGAGCTACTACCAACTGAGCTGAGAGGCCAGTCGTATATCTTCAGAAACTGTTCGGACTTTCAAAATATTCAAAGGCATACGTGTTCAGTGTTCAGTGTTCAGCCAAGGAACGGATTTCGGGTCACTTTTTGTTTTATAATCTAATCCCTTTTCGGGATTCGTTTGATGTTGAGGGTTTTTCGTAATAAATGCGCAGTAAATATGAGCAAGGGCCTTTATTGACATGGTTACCATTTTTTTTATCGTTGTGTACTGAAATGTCAATAACTCCGAATGAGTATAAAATATTTCACTAAGCCATCGCCTATATCAAAGCATTGTCTCGTAGGTCACGCACGTTAAAACGTGCCCTATTTTTTATACAACTAGCTGATCTTCTTATCGTGTCACTGGTTCTTTCGAAACACAAAAATTTGCTGATAGAACAGACATATGGCCCACCTGATGTTAAGTGGTCACCGTATCCTATAACAAACCACTGTCTTGTAGGTCACGCACGTCAGGAACGTGCCCTACGATGCACTGCCCTGCGTCTAACAACTTGAGGCATATAGATTGTTCAGCCTCACGTGCCAGTAATTTCAATCAGGAAAGTCCCAGATTCTCAGAAATGAACAAAGACATGAAGTTCCTCTAGTTACACGAAACAACTTCAATATCCACTTCCCTGCAGAGTTGACTCAAGAAATAATTACACTTTCCACAAAGTAAACCCTGGGGTACAGAAATAAATACAATTTGCGCCGACCAAGCACAAACGCGCTGAGAGCACCACTAACGTAGTACCCAGAGTAGTGGGTGTAACAAGATAAAGATGATTATAACGATAATGACATGTGTCTTCTTAACTGTTTGAATATTTTATTGGTTGTGGCTCAATCACGCCCTAACCACATACCCTATTGGGATTTGGACGTGTTTAATTCAAGCTCGAGGTCAAAGCTATATGGTTTTTTTAATATAGATAGCTATGCATTTGGCTGCCATCACCTGATGAAAAGTGACGATGCTGCCTAAGATGGAGCATGCTTAGCCATAATCCACCCGTTTACACTTGTATTGAACATTCCTAAATTAAAACGATCCGGAAATACTTACCATCAACTAGTTATATTTAAAAAAAAACAAGACATAAATCATTTATTAAAGTGAACCTTGCGCTACAGAAACGTTTTTCCCCTCATTCATAATGCCTGACATTTTTAGCGGTTCGCTAAAAGTCTCTTGTCTCTGTTATTTTCATGTCAACAAAATAAAGATGGCAATATACTTATTGTGCTAATCTAAATGATTGCTATAAGACCATCATGAATATGTCAGCGATATTTGACAGCATTTCACTGATCGCCACCGCAGAACGCTTTGATAAGCGCAAGGGTTTACTTAGTAACGTTTATAGTGACGTGACGTTTCAAAGTAAGATAGGATAGAATAGGCTTATAAATTATCATGAGCTGATTTTGTACACCTTGTAGTACTTTTCCTTTTTCATAAGCCAAGCACTGTCAAGTTGAGAGCTAGGAATGTTGAGAAATTAAATAGTTCACAGTTTTCAGTAATTTAGTACTTTTCCGAAAGACTTACATCCAACGTTCACCGACTCGTTAGCTTTGGGTTCTTTTTATTGTGTCGTGGGTTCTTTCAAACCAGAGTGTAGTGAAAAGATTTTAAGTGCCTCTCAGAGAGGCTCCTTTCGTGCATCTGACACAATGTTTTAGAACTTTTAAGATTCTACAACACCGTATTAGTTATTTTAACCGTGAGGAATATGACTTTAACCTTTAGTGCTTCTACGTTACTTAGTTTCGTAACCAGATTTATTTTTCTTAGTTTTTAACCTGGTTACGAACTAAGGAAAAGATCGGTTGTCTGTAAAGTCGGTTTACTGACGATAGTTGAACGTGACAACGTCATACAGCTGTCCACGCGGACGCATCGCTCAATCAAGTAAGAGAGAGACAGATTTCGAACGCTGCCGAATGCGGAGGCCGATTGTGCCTCTTTGTCGCTCGTTCCGCGCTCTCGCTTGCACTTCAAGCCTTAAATGAAACGACTCAGAGCGAGGTAACGCCCCATGAGTAATGTTTTTACGTGCAAGCAGCCAGCTCCATCGAATTATAAGACGTTGTCACATCAAAAAGTTGTCATTCAATTCTTAGTTAGGTAATAACTCGTGTAAAAGATTCAGTATAGAAAAAAACTTATTTTTAACTTATATGAAATCACGGACAAAAGGTAAACTCGTATATTTCATAATGGATCAACTCTTTGAGAATGGCTTTCGCTAATCCTTTGTTCGTGAAACCTTTTCGATGCGAGGAATTTAATCGAGATTTTCATTGCATTAGGTATTTTATTATTATGTGTATATTTGAAAAATGCCCGTGAGTTTGTTGCTTGTAACAAAAATAGATACCTACTTTCAGTAGATAAGTAAGAGACGCTTTCGACTTGACAACATCTTATAATTCGATGGAGCCGGCTGCACGCAGTAAAAAAACATGACGCATGCGGCGTTATCTCGCTCTGAGGCGTTCCATTTAAGGCTTGAAGTGCAAGCGAGAGCGCGGAACGAGCGACAAAGAGGCACAATCGGCCTCCGTGTTCGGCAGCGTTCGAAATCTGTCTCTCCTACTTGAGTGAGCAATGCGTCCGCGTGGACAGCTGTAGTTTTACGTTGTCACGTTCAACTATCGTCAGTAAACCGACTTTACAGACAACCGATTTTTTTTCCATCGTCGAATAAAATATGTCAGTTCTTGTTTAGGACTAGCTTAAAAGTCGATGGATATATATTTTAACAGACAATCGTAGGGCACGTTCCTGACGTGCGTGATCTACGAGGCAATGCTTTGTTATAGACGATGGCTACCACTTAACATCAGGTGGGTCATATGCATGTTCCATCAGCTAAAATAAAATATTAGCCCTTTAAGCTACTTACAAGACATGAGCAAGCTAAGAAATACCTTTCTTAAAAGCACAACAAGAATGTACTCCGATGGAGTACGGGTATGGAATTTCTGGAATTCCTTGCGTAGTGCACCCTCCACTTCTTCTTATCCTGTGACTGATTCTTCCGAACCAAGTGTGGTGAAAGGATTTTAAGTGCGCCTCAAAGAGGCTCTTTACGTGCACTTGACACATATTTTCGAACTTTTTAGTTTTCCCCTCCATCCATTTTTTATTTAGGCTTACAGATAATATATTTATCCGTAGATTGAAAATTACTACCGAATTAAATATTTAATAAGATACCTTACCCAACGCGTTTTAAAATGGCCATATAATTGGTATATAAATATAAATGATACAAACAGCAGACCTACCACAGGCTCTGTCTGGCTCTGTCTTTAGGTCTGGTTTTGAGTGTGTGTGTGCTCATCAGTGTATTATACTAAGTGTGTGACATTTCGACGTAGGTATTTAGTCAACACTCACACAGAAGGCCTACAGCTTATTTAAATAGTAATGCTATTTGTTAATAAGTAGATACCTTACCAACGCGTTATAAAATGGCCATATTTTAAAGCGCTGGTGGCCTAGTGGTAGTGGCCCCGCCTTTCGATCCTAAGGTCGTGGGTTCAAATCCAGTCGTGTACCAATGAGTTTTTCTGCCCAAAAATATTATGTACACTATGCCAGCGCTCTCAATCGGTGAAGGAAAACAACGTGAGGAAACCGGCATGTCGTAGAACCTAAAAAGTTCGAAAATATGTGTCAAGTGCACGAAAGGAGCCTCTTTGAGGCGCACTTAAAATCCTTTCACCACACTTGGTTCGGAAGAATCAGTCACAGGATAAGAAGAAGTGGAGGGTGCACTACGCAAGGAATTCCAGAAATTCCATACCCGTACTCCATCGGAGTACATTCTTGTTGTGCTTTTAAGAAAGGTATTTCTTAGCTTGCTCATGTCTTGTAAGTAGCTTAAAGGGCTAATATTTTATTTTAGCTGATGGAACATGCATATGACCCACCTGATGTTAAGTGGTAGCCATCGTCTATAACAAAGCATTGCCTCGTAGATCACGCACGTCAGGAACGTGCCCTACGATTGTCTGTTAAAATATATATCCACTTGGTTCGAAAGAAAAAGAAGATTGCCATATCAAATGGTACACACCGCTCCAGCATACAAATTGTGCCCATAACTGAGTTTACAACATCAGGGGCTCACGTAAAATGTTCGCTGGGAGAAGCCAACATAATCCATTTACGTCTAAACTAAGCGTAGTTCTTATCCCATGTACTGTTTACGTCAAAAGTAGGCTACTATTTCTGACTTAACATTATTTAAATGTTTCATTCATTCCTTTTTATTTAAATTTGAAAAATAACAATATTTTACCTGAAATAGTAAAATGTTGCCATCACACCAACCCATTTTCGCAATAAATGAATTATGATTATGATTTTTTATGATTCACATAGTTATTAATTTTACTATACCTACTCTAAAACAGTGTCCAATCTTTGCGTGAAAGACGTCTTCTGCTGTGAAGCTGCATTGCTGTGTTTCGGTTTGAAGGGTGTGGGTGCCGATGAAATTACTAGCACGTGAGGCTGAACATCTGTTTGACTCAAGTTGATGGACGCAGAGCAGTGCATCATAGGGCACGTTACTGACGTGCATGACCTGCGGGACAGTGCTTTGTTATAGGCGACTGTTACCATTTAACATCAGGTGGGCTATATGCTTGTTCTTTCAGCTAGTTGTATAAAAAAACTTGTATTCACTTTCTTCTTCTTCTTCTTCTTCTTATTTAATGGCATCTGTCCATTTTGGATCAATGTTGTCAGTGTCGAGTGAGGATATATTACATAAATAAAATATTTTTTCGTCAAGTCAGTCATAGGCAAGTCGGCCCTACTTGGCTTTGAAAACAAAATGATGGTCGTTTGTTTTCAAAACCATCAGAAACCTTTTCGATCATATCAGAATATCACATAATAAACTCAAAATAACACCAAAAAATTTAATAAAATGGAAAAGCTATGTGACTTTCCAAAATAACAGAAAACGAATCCGTTATTCACTTAAAACAAATTAAAAAGGCATTGGTACAAAAATCTTATTATTTTGACAGTATTTCTTTAGAACACATTGTCGCCAGTGAATCGGAAGGGCTCCCACGTTTTATCTTCCGGTTCGTGGCCATCATTTGAAAACATTATTGAAATTAAAATATTTGGAGAGTCGAATAACCCACGCGCATTTCATTCCTGCAGCGTATTTAATTATTCAGCTGAAAATAAATTTCGTTTACGATTCTAAAAATGTATTTTTAAAACACTGTTTCTATTTTCAGTGGATATATTCGCCAAGCGCCCACGTGTGGGTCAGAATTCAAAATGTAATGTACGTGGGCAGTCATGAATACAGTTGCTAACAATAGTCAAAATTACAGCTATTTCCGTGTTATTCCAGAAGGAATCAACACAGGTATTTATTTACTCGCATCATGTAACAAAAATATGTTTACAACAGAATGTATATTTATTTTTCTATGTATTTGATTCCCGAGGGTGGTTTTGATCATTTTATGTTGGAAAAAACGAATGTGAATATCGAGATTTTTACCGAAATTATAAGAAAGAAAGAAAGAAAGAAAGAAAGCATTTTATTGACCTACTCATATACACAGGAATACCTACCTACTAAAAAATAAAAAATAAAATCACATAAAAAATTATAAAAAAGAAAATAATCATTATAGGATAGGCAGGTAGGCAGCTGTCTTTTGATACTACACTACAGGTCAATTAGGCCCCGGCTCAGTATTTGTTGCACTGTGTAGGTCACCCCACTCAGTGCAACACTGGTATTCTGCCGGGCCTAGGGCGAGTAATGTCACGGACGATGTAGCTAATAAAAAAATTAAATAGTTAGTATACAAAAAATAAAAATAAGAGAAGTGAGCTAAGACTAAGTAGTGCTTACATTATTATAAAGAAAACAAAAATTAAAAAGTTATCAGTGCGATGGGAAGCAGTTTTCACTATGTGTCAATTTTGTGAGAAAAAGTGCCATCTATCGATTGATTGATAGTTTCCAGATTTCAAAATGTACTCTGTGATTGATAGACGATATCAACGTATGCCCGCCAGCAATAACGATAAGTTGATAAGGATAAAATATAAAAAAACTCTTGCGAAATCGCACCCTATGTTAAGTAAGCCACGCGCATTTTTTTTATACAACTAGCTGATGGATCAATCATATGGCCCACCTGATGTTAAGCGGTAACCATCGCCTATAACAAAGCATCGCCCCGTAGGTCACGCACGTCAGGAATGTGCCTTACGATGCACTGCCCTGCGTTAATCAACTTGAGGCACACAGATGTTTCTTCGACGACAAAAAAACGAAGCTTTTTCCATCCACCGAATTACCGCTATCTTAACAATGTCGTCGGTCCATCTGGTGGGTCGGCGCCCTACTTTTCGCCGTCCGGTTCGTGGTCGCCATTCGAGAACCATTCCCCAACCGCTTACTACGGCAACTTTGTATGTAATGTGTATAGGTGAATAGCTTACTTTAAAATCTTTTACTGTGCTACCCGCCATTGTACATAATCGTCGGCTGCAACACAAAGGTCCGTAGACTTTCCTGTAAAAATGCTATGCTATCCAGAGCCTTTGTGTCAATAAGACTCATTCACGGTCGCACAAAACGCTCGCGCCGCCAGTGTGCCGAGAGAGGGCGTGGGCGCGCTTGACAAATTAAACCTTTTGTTTGACATAATGGAGTTTCTTTTACCTTAACTAATGGAAAAGAACGTAATATGAGGCAACAATGTTATGTTTACTTGCTTAGCGTAACTTTTAGACGGAAAATTAAAATGAATTTCCTTTAAATCGTGCTTTTCGAAGAAAAATCGGAAAGTTAATATAATAGTTAGTTGTTATACAAGAGTGAGTTAGTTTTTAACGGCGTGCTTAATTTTGATGAGCAAGCGAAGGATTTTAAAATTGAATCACGAGCGCAGCTAGTGATTTCAAAATTAGAATCCTGAGCTAATAACAAAAGATGAAATACAAAAAAAAATATTGTATCAAACGTGATTTCAATAAAAAACCTTTGGCATTTCCAATAGCGTCATAAAAACGAAGATAATTCGTCGGAATTTATCAAAAAGCTGGATCAGTTTTGATGAATGGCACGTCATCAGTCGTTAAGGGGCAAATGTCGCCGTGATTGATCATCGCTGTAGACTAAACAATGATAATGTTGGTGCAATACGCTCAAAATAAACTAAAATATGTATTTAGGTGGGTAAGAGTGAGATTAACATCTTCGATTGACGCCACAGGGGAACTTTTAACATGACAACGTCTTATATATCAATGGAGCCGGCTGCACGCATGAAAAACCATGACTCATGCGGCGTTACCTCGCTCTGAGGCGTTCCATTTAAGTCTTGGAGTGCAAGCGAAAGCGCGGAACGAGCGAGAAAGAAGCACAATCGGCCTCCGCGTTCGGCAGCGTTTGACATCTGTCTCTCTCCTACTTGAGCGAGCGATGCGTCCGCGTGGACAGCTGTATGACGTTGTCACGTTCAACTATCGTCAGTAAACCGACTTTACAGGCAACCGATTTTTTTTATATAATGTTGTTTTGCATATCGACATGGATATACTTAACATATAACTTTCTGTTGCTATAAATGATTAATATATTATACAATGTACACATTTTATTAATGAATTTTTTCATTTCGCCCCATCACAACTTGTTATAAGGTATCAATTTTATAAGTAAGGTAGTAAAAACAACAAAAAAATATTTTATTACCGAAAATAATGCCTATTAATCTCAAAATGTTTCTATTTAATGATAATAATAATTCAGCATTCCACTCTTCATAAATAATATAATCAATAATCATGATTATATTATGTTGAACACCCATCTAAAAATAAAAAAAATAAATTAACCGAACTATGCTTATGGTAAATGGGTCTACGGTGTAGCGCCGTAGCACTTACGTAGCATAACGTAGCACAGTGTAGCACATTTTAAACTGTGGTAGCATTAATACTGGCCTTAAGCTCAGTTGGTAGTAGCTCTGCCTTCTGAGCCGTAGGTCTTGGGTTCGATCCCCACCGAGTACAAATATTTGTGTGGTAAACACAGATGTTTGTTCTCTGTGTGGGTGTTATATTGTATTCTAATTATGTATTTACAACAAAAAAAATTTACAATGTATTATATTAGCTATCTGATTTCCATAGTACAAGCTCTGCTTAGTTTGGGGCTAGATAGTGTTGTGTGAATTGTCTATAATATTTATTATTATTAATACTCTACTACTACAATCTCAAGCCTAGGTTGTAGTAGTAGAGTCTAGATATAGACTCAGTTCACATTGAATATTTTACCCTATCTAATCTAAATAATTAAATAGATAAAAAAATCTTTATTGCACAAATAAAATGTCTGGAAGAAATTGCTTTATAACGATAAGACCGCCCATTGCACATTTATTGAATAGTATTAATGTGTTAAATTCCCTTTTTGTTAGTTTGTAAGGTGTACAATAAATCTATCTATCTATAAAATGTACTGTACTCAGGCGAGGTTAATACTGGATAGCATTATCTACCAGCTAACATTTGGGTTATATAGGTTAGGAGATAGGATAAGGTACATTTGCAATAGGATTCTAACACCATGCTCTGCTATGAGGTCAGCTGCCAGGTATGTTAGATTTACTGAATTTTTCCTCATATTTTTTTATGATATTATCATAATGTTAAGTTTATTGATTACATTCTTACCCATTAAAATTAGAATTTAGTAGTTCCCCAAAAAGACCTTATATACATACGAATGTGACGTAAAAAAAAGAAAGAAAGAAAACGACGTCACCCTTAGCCACATACCATACTAGTCAATGATATAAGTAACAAAGAAAAATAGTAGGCACAAAAGATTACTGAGTGGTCTATTATTATCGCGCCCACATTAAAATTATAATGCTTTTAAAATTAAAAGCTTTTATTTTTAGAATTTTCCGTTTCATTTTTGTATTTATCACAGTAAATTATCTTTCCTTAGCTTATTAAAGATAAATTGGTTCGAGGATAAAATAGTTTATTTTACCTACAAATAAGAATCAGCCATCGTAGGATTTATTTAGTCAACACTCACACCGACTCAAAACCAAAGTCAGAGACAAAGCCAGACAAAGCTTGTGGTACTGAGCTGTGACGTCAGTTCGATAACAATTAAACCGAATGTGATTTTAAATGCACTGTACAGCTTGCTACATAGTTATGTAGCTTGCTTAATAGCGGTCCAAATCCGGGGGGAATACGGGGGGATATAGGGTTGAGCCGTAGATAGCTTTTAGAGTCGTTTTGTTTCATGAAAGTAATTTGATATAAACTAAAAAAATATGTTATACGCAAAAATTATATTTGTGCACGATGTATTTAAATTATAATTAATTTTAAATAATTATGTAAGCATGAAAATATGTACAAAATTATGTTACTAAGATACTCGTATTTATTAACGCAAAGAAACTTACAATTAAATAAATATTTACAAAATGTACAAAATACACAAGAAACAGTTGAGCTATCTGCAGACCGTTACAAACGATCTAGAGATAGGTCAACTGAGCAATCTAGCATTAAACTTGGCATGTCGGTCTCCGACGAAGTATGTGGTACTACACTGTTATTAATAAGAAGTTTTTCAAAATTGACCATACTTCAAGCGAATAAATACATTTCATTTCATTTGATCCAAGTTACTAAGTTATGGAATAAATGATTTTTTTAATTAATGCGTTAAGTGTCCTGTGTCTCCCATCGTAACAACAGTCATGAATCAGAAAATTATTTAATGAATTCTAACCATGACCCATCGCCCACGCTGTGCCCAAAATATCTGACCCCAAATTATACATCAATATCCAAAAATTCATTAATTTCATTCAAACCAGAGATTACGAATAATTACAAAATAAAAGAAACTGTCATTAGTTAAGGCGACGTGAAACGTGATATTTGACAGCGTTTCAGCTGATCGCCATCGCCATCGCCTTGAAGTGCGCAGGCCTTTAGAATAGAAAATAGTAGTGGTAAAGCTCATTGTGAAAAGCTCATTCGGGGAAGTGCTACCACAATGCTTATTTCTGTCGTGAAGCATTGCTGTGTTTCGGTTTGAAGGGTGTGGGTGCCGGTGTTACTGGCACGTGAGACTGAATATATATGCCTCAAGGTGATGGACGCTGGGCAGTGCATCGTACGACACGTTTTGAACGTGCATGATCTACAAATAATGCTTTGTTATAAATGATGATGATGTTACCACTTAACATCAGGTGGGCCATATGCTGTTTCCACAGTTAGTAAAAGGGAAAAATAGTTTATTTTGTGTTAATTAGAAATTAATATATGTACAGTGTTCAACTTAAATGTAACATGACGGCAAAGATCCCAGCATTCAGTAGGCCTACCACAAGCTCTGATTGGCTCTGTCTCTGGCTCTGGTTTTGAGTCTCTGTGAGTGCTCACCTTACACAGGCACTCACACATTATACTGTGTTTGTGACGTTTCGACGTAGGATTTATTTAGACAGCGCTCACACAGACTCAAACCAAAGCCAGTGGCAGAGCCAGATAGAGCTTGTAGTAGGCCTACAGGATTCAGGATGATAATAATGATGATATAGTGAAATAATATCTTCCACAGGGAGTAAAGTCGTAAACCTATATTTCAGGAGCTTCACATAAAATATATTGACTTACTAGTGGCCGTTCGTGGCTTTTCTCGCCCCATTTTAATTACTTTTTCAGGATTAAAAGTATTTTAAATGCTATTCCAGATTATAATCTATCTATGTGCCAAATTTTATCTAGATCCGTTCAGCCGTTTTGGCGTTATTGAGTAACAAACATCCATCCATCGAAACTTTCGCATTGATAATATTAGTGGGATGGATTCAGTTTAAAAACAGCTCGGAGGCAAAACGTGCTATTCTCAAATGGTATGGATGTTTAATGGAACTTTTTTGTTGCTACCATGAGAACACTGGTTGTTTAGTTGTAGGAAGCCTTCTAAGGTCGTGGGTTGAAATACAGTCGTGTACCAACGAGATATTTCTGTCGAAAAATGTATGTGCAATAATTGTGCAATACTCTCAAACAGTGAAGAAAAACATCGTTAGTAATCCGACATGATAGAGAACCAAAAAAAATCAAGAGCACGGCGAAGCGCACTTAAAATCTTTTCACCACTCCAGTTTCGAAGAAGGCGTTTTTTACCAAGTACCGGAGAGAACGATTTTATTAGATTTTTCAAATTAGAATCAGTTATTTTTGATATGAGAAAATAAATTTATAAGAATACTGTTAAATTCATCTAAATCTTAGTTCATACACATAAAATTCATCAATATTTTATTTGCAAGGTCAAAAAAAGACACGGATACGAAAATAATATTCTACTTGGACATTTCTATTAAGAAAATACATGGAACCTTCAAGATACCATATTGAAAAGCATATATTTAATACAAACGTCCTCAATAGAAAAGTATTTATAAAATCTCCTAAAAATCACTCACCTGTTGTCGAAGTCTTGCCCGGGACCGCAAAAACACTTTTAAATTAGAGAAAGTCAATACAATTTTTACTTCAAAATTTCAGTCTATTAGAATTGGAAGATTATTGTTTTTTATTTTTACAGCGACGCGTCAAAAATCGCGGTCTTTGAAGGACTCCTAATATACTGGCGATTTTTTTAAATTATTGTCGATATGAGCGCTGCCCTGCCGGTCGAGGGTGCGACTGACTGAGCTGTGGGCTGAAAACAGGGGATGCGATGTCGAGTGGGTGTACTGTAGAGAGAGAGGCATACACCGAGGGTGGTAAGTTAGAAAAGGATGGATGCAAGCGCGCTAGGGACCAAACTCACGTACCCGTCGAACTGTCAGGAAGAATTGTAGGCGTTAGCAATAGTACCTTTGATTGAGGCATTCTGAATTTAATACCACATCAAGGTATATTAAATTATATTTAGGATTGCCATTCATATTATATCCAAACAAAACTAGGATCAACTTTGTACATGATAGAATATTCTAGTACATATTCTTTCAATGATTAGCAACCACAACATCTAATCTACACTATTTAATATTATAAAGTGGATTTTTTTTTATTGTTATATGTTTGTAATGAATAAACTCAAAAACACCTGTGCCGATTTCAAAAATTCTTTCATCATTGGAAGGCTACGTTTACCCTTAGTAATTTAGGATATATTTATGTGTTAAAAACATAAATGTCCACCCGTGCGAAGGCGGGAAAGGTCACTAGTACTATATCATCGCAGATCACTGTGTTATCGCCTTGATGTGGCCGGGCCTTAAACCTAATACCCGCGATCAAAGGTACACAAATAATACCGAAATAGGCAATAATCAAACAAAAATTTTAGTAGCTGAGTAGTAGTTAGTAGCATAATTTATCAAAAACTGGATTGAACCGCTTTTCAATCCTCATTAAACTGTGTGTGTGACGTTTCGACGTAGGATTTATTTAGTCAACACTCACAGACTCAAAACTAGAGCCCGAGACAGAGCCAGACAGAGCTTGTGGCAGGCTTACGTATTTGTATTTGGTACCTTGACGAATTCCAAGCATTCCTTGTTAATCTGAAAATCAGGAATTTGGTGCTTCATGCTGTGTTATTAACGATGGAATGCCATTGACAAAGCAGTAGCCCTACCATGAGCTCTGTCTGGCTCTGTCTCTGGTTCTGGATTTAAGTCTGTGTGAGTACTCACCAGTGCATTATACTGAGTGTGTGACGTTTTGACGTAGGATTTATTTAGTCAACACTCACACAGATGCAAAACCAGAACCAGAGACAGAGCCAGACAGAGCTCATGGTAGGCCTACAGGTGCTACCAACGTACTCGTAGGTCAAAAGTAGCTATATACAACACAAACATTAATGCCATTAATAAAGCAGTATAGGTCGAAAGTAACTGAACAACTCATATACCTAGTAAAACATTAATGCCATTCTTCTTCTTCTTTATCGTGTCACTGGTTCTTTCAAACCAGTGCAGTGTGGTGAAAGAAATAAAAAGCGCTTCGGAGAGGCTCTTTTATTTCGTTTACATAAAATTGACAGATACATAAAAAATACAAAGGATAGGATAAATTCCAAATGATTTACATTTACCATGTGTTTTTGTCTGTATTGTTTTTCTATTTCTATTTCTTTCTTTTGACAGACAAACACATGACGATTTTTTTTGTTCAGTCTAAGGGGCTCATGTATATTTGAACTGCGAATAACTTTATGTAACTTTGAGAAGCTTAGCTGCTTTTGACTGCGGTACAAGAAAGCTAAATAAATACCCCTTTTCCAATAGAATATTTCATTCCACAAAATCCATTGAGAAATTCTAACGCCAATGTGCCGAAACGTTTATAAGAATTTTAATTTATTTTATGATATTTTCTCAGAAGTAATTGCGCATTTTTCTGCAAACAGAATTAAATTGGATTTTCATTGTTTACATAGGTATACTCTGAAGTATACTTATTACATAATAATATCCTTATACAGGGTTATTCATTATTAACTGCAAATACTCAGGAATTAGGTTCAACAAATAGAATAAAAAATATTTATGAAATTATTTTTTTTAAATTTGATCAAAAATTTTTTCAAGTTTTTGTATCAAAATTTTATTTTGATTAATTTCTTTACGGCTATTGCATAATCATTGCCACGGAGAACAGGACGATGACCCACCCAGGCGGTGACTGAACGCAGAGTGTCACTCACGGCGGCGCGCGGGCGCGGATCAAAGGTCAAAATAGGTCAGGCGCCAATGATTTCTTTATCGATTTTCTCGGGATTTTTATAACAAAACTTAAAAAAAATCATTTCATAAATATTTTTTATTTTATTTGTTGAACCTAATTCCTGAGTATTTGCAGCTAATAATGAATAACCCTGTATATTAAGAAATAAATGTTTAGATTTTTTATGTTTACTATACGAATATTTATTTGGATGAAACAACGAACAAGTGTGGTGGTGAATCTTATAGATTTTAGACTAATTCTGAGTGGCCCTTCAGCTTAGTTGGTAAGTGGCTCTGACTTCTGCGCCGTAGGTCGTGGGTTCGATCTCCAACGAGAGCAAATTATTTTTATAATTCTGAGCATAATTTTTCAAAAACGAATACAAGCAATGCTGTCACATTCTTGCAGTGTTATCGTATATTGCTGTGTTATCGTCTTTAAATCAAAAAAATCAAAAATCTAAATATTTTTTTATTCAAAAAATTACAGGTAGGACAAATAAAGGGTTGGGATCTCTTCTTTTAAGTTGTTAAACCTGTATTAGAAGAGATCCCCTCTTTTCAGTCTTGATGTGACCGGGATTTAACAAGCACCAAACCTGTTGACTTTGTTAAAATATTTACCCACCAGTACGGATTCCGCCGAAACCGGTCTACTGGGGATCTTCTTGTGTATGCCACGCACCTCTGGAGTGAAGCCATAGAGAAATGCGGTGAAGCACTAGCGGTTTCACTTGACATTTCAAAGGCATTTGACAGGGTCTGGCATGCTAGCCTTATTGGCAAGCTTTCAGCATACGGACTTCCAGCCCAATTCTGTTCTTGGCTTTGACTTTCTGAGGGAACGATCCATTCGAGTAGTTATCGATGGCTGCTCGTCGGATCTATTGGCTATTAATGCCGGTGTACCTCAGGGGTCAGTACTATCTGCCACTCTGTTTTTGCTGCACATTAACGACCTGCTCATACCCGGTATCATGGGATATGCAGACGACAGCACAGTTGTGGAAAGATATACTTCCAATGCTCAGGCCAAGCAGAATGTGGTTCAGCAAGAGAGAGAGGCAATGCTGCAGCGCTTGAATATGAAACTCAAATTGGTGTCTGACTGGGGTGACGCCAATTTGGTCAAATTCAATGCATCCAAAACGCAGGCTTGCCTGTTCTCAGCAAAGAAAAGCCAGTTTCTCCACGCTCCTGTTTTCCGAGATGTACCTATAGCGATACGGGATCACCTTGAGCTCCTTGGTGCTTCGCTTACGCCTGCTCTCAACTTTGGGTCGTATATCGAGTCTAGGGCAAAAACAGCTTCCATGAAGCTTGGCATCCTAAACAGGGTAAGGCGGTACTTCACACCAGGACAGCTGCTTAGCCTTTACAAAGCACAAGTCCGGTCTGGTATGGAGTACTGCTGTCACCTGTGGGACGGCTCTGCCAAACACCAGCTTGCTGCCTTAGACTCGATTGAGCGAAGAGCTTTTAGGCTGATAGGTGAGCAACACATGGCGCAGACTAAAATCCAGAGTCTGGCACATCGTCGCAAAGTTGCTTGCCTCTCGATTTTCTATAGGTTACATTTTGGGGAATGTAGTGAGGAACTGCATGATCTTATACCACCATCTCCCTTCCACCATAGGACTAGCAGACGCACGGCTCAGTACCATCCATACCTGGTTAGCATACCACCCATTCGCACTAAGCGTTTTGGCTCCACCTTCATTATGCGAACCTCCAGGGAATGGAACTCATTGCCGACGGCTGTTTTTCCTGACCACTACAATCTGGGCCTCTTCAAGGCAAGAGTGAATAGGTGTCTTCTAGACCATCCTGCTCCATCGTCGGCTACATCGTCACTTACCACCAGGTGAGATTGTAGCCAAAGGTTGGTCTATATCATGTAAAAAAAAAAAAAAAAAAAAATTTAATTATTAAGCGTGACTACTCACGCTCTGGTTACTAGTACTCTGGTTGTTTTATTCATTCGAAATAACAGCTCACGTTGTTAGTAGTTGGAGTAGAGGTGTTTTGAGAAACGACGTCCGTCTTATTGCGAATACAATATGGCGCCAGAGCATACGTCATGCATGACGTTTAAGATTCGAATACATAAAAAAAAAATATCGCTGAATAATGCACAAAAAGCTGACCACACAATGCGTGTAGCATGGGAACCAGACAACTTTTTTATATTATTTTTATAAAACTTGCTAATGGAATTATGACCCACCTGATGTTAAGTGGTAACCATAGCCTATAACAAAGCATTTTCACGCATTTCACGAACATGTTTTACGATGCACTACGATGACAGCAGGGGGCTAATTCTCGGGCCGATCTCGATCATTTAAAAATTTAATTTTAATGCTTCTTTTCTCAACCCCGCACTTTTTGTACGTTTTCCGTATATCGTAGGTGTCGAGGCTTTTACGAAGAGGTCGTTTATGAATTACTCAAGGAAATTATCCCTTCCCCCTTCGAAAAGAAGCAATAAAATAAAATTTCAAAATGATCGAGATCGGCTCGAGAATTAGCCCCAGTTACCATAATTAATGTACGCGTAATTTCGGAAGTTTAAAACCTATATTAAGAATAATCTCTGCCTTCTGCGCCGTAGGTCGTGGGTTCGATCCCCATCGAGAACAAATATTTGTGTGGTGAACATAAATGTTTGTTCTCTGTCTGGGTGTTATATTGTATTCAAAGTAGGTATGTATTTACAAAAAAAAATGTATTCAAGTACCTATTATATCAGCTATCTGGTTCCCATATTACAAACTCTGCTTAGTTTGGGGCTGGGTAGTGTTGTGTGAATTGTCCACAATAATTATTTATTTATCTATTTTAATCTAATAAAGAAAGCGTACTATACTCTAGATAGCTTTGTAGATCTTTTATTATTACTTTGAAGCGTAGCGTGTGCTATCTTTGAAACTTTTGCTTTTGCAACACACTGGAACTTCACTGCTATTATTATTACTTTTGTATAAGGATCAAACAAAAAAAGCAACCAAGTGCGGCAACAAAAAAAGCAGACAGACAGACAGACATGACGAATCTTTCCGTTTTTGCCATTTGGCTACGGAACCCTAAAAAGTACCGTTTGTTTAAGACGGAGCATTTTACACTAATTACACAAATTACACTAACGCATAGTAATAATATACATACGATGTTGGTGAAATAAGAGACCCTTTATGAGCAAATGTGTTATAAAATAAAATTATGGATTGAAAGATGATTTTTACATCGCATTTTAAAACGGTTTCGTTGCCTTGATTCTATTAAAACTAGTGCTCAAGGTGCCTGCTCCACTGAAGAGTTCTAGACATGAAATAGCGTGGGAGTAAAACGTACTTGTTTGGTTAAAATGACAATTTATCTTCTTTGTTCTTGTTCATTGCTTCTGTAATGGAACATTTTTAATTTGGAACTCTTGAACTATTTATTATGTTACTGCAAATGTCACTTTTAGAAAGTAATGTTGTAGACTTTTTGTCTCAGGTTACTGTGTGTTTTAGATTTTTGACAATCTCTCAACTACTCCGCCATTTTTTTGAGACTAGTTGTGAGTCAGTTTCGCAACAGTTTCATTAAAGATTTTGTTTACTTGCGGGTTTTTCAAAACTCCCTCCTGAATTACACAACAATTCAGGGTAAGCGCCAGTAATCCGGTATATCCCTTGGAAATTAAATGTAAATAATTGTCGCCGTTCATCACCCCTGTCTGCTTTCAAATGCTTTTGTTCATTTAAGGTTTCGTGGCTCGTAAGAGAGGATGATACCGTATAATAACTTAGGTAATCATCTGCTAAGCACTGGTGTGTTTTATTGTCTGGTATCGCTGTAAGAATCGTTAGACCAACACAAGCGAGTAGGTAGAAATTGGGGATTCTGGATATTTAGATATCCAGAAGTCCCCAATTTCTACTATTCATCTATTCAATTTGATCTATTCGATCTATTAATTTTTATCTATCCATCTATTCAATTTGATCTATTAATCTATTATTTTTATCTGTCTTTCTATTCAATTCGATCTAATCATCTAGTATTTTTTATCTATCCTTCTATTCAATTTGATCTATTAATCTATTAATTTTTATCTATCTTTCTATTCAATTCGATCTAATCATCTAAAATTTTTTATCTATCCTTCTATTCAATTCGATCTATTGATCTATTAATTTTTATCTATCCTTATATTCAATTTACCTATTACCTTTTCTATTTAAAAGCTAGTCTTAGTGCTATGGTAAGCTCGCCTATTACGAAAACTTCACATTATGCGTAATGCGTATTTTTTTTTACCTTAGTAGTAACTATGTGGAAGTATGGGAAAAAAATGGTCCAGTTAGGTGCATAAAGATGATTTAATTCAAAGTATTTCTGTAAAATTTTTATCTATCTTTCTATTCAATTCAATCTAATCATCTAAAATTTTTTATCAATCCTTCTATTCAATTCGATCTATTGATCTATTAATTTTTATCAATCCTTATATTCAATTTACCTATTACCTTTTCTATTTAAAAGCTAGTCTTAGTGCTATGGTAAGCTCGCCTATTACGAAAACTTTACATTATGCGGTGTCATTAATTTTTATTATTCGAAAAAATGTTATCTAAAGTTTAAGTGAAAGAAAACTAATAAAATACGGATTAAGATTTAGCTTGTAATCGATCTTAACTATTCACTTGTTTATTTATTTTCTTACTCTATTTTTCATTTAGCTTCCTATTCATATACTCACTCTGTAGTATAAGTTTTTTACCTTAGTAGTAACTATGTGGAAGTATGGGAAAAAAAATGGTTCAGTTAGGTGCATAAAGATGATTTAATTCAAAGTATTTCTGTAATTATAAATTAACATACATTCTTTCTATTCAATCCGATCTATTCTTCTAATATTTTTTATCTATCCTTCTATTCAATTCGATCTATTGATCTATTAATTTTTATCTGTAAATGGAGTGAATGAACAAAGTATTAGAGAAATAACCACAAGCGCGTGTCAGAAGATTTGTAAGTTTTTTTATTGGTTTTATAGTGTTTAATCACACACCAAGGGGAAGGCTGTGGGTTCAAATCCCGCTCGGCTCTTAACTTTCGGGACATTATTAAAATCTTTGTGAATGTAAGTAATATTTATAGAAAACTAGGAGAAATACCTAAATGCTATACTCATAATGATACAAGTAGATTTAATACGAATTCTCAATAACTGAAAATAAAACCAAACGAGTCATCGCACTGAATGCCAAATATTTACTGTTGGAGACTGCTGTATTATTTTAGAAGTATATTGGAATAACTTAGAGGAGATGCGCCCTGGTTTTACGTTCCACGTGTTTTTTATCATGATAAACTCGATTGTGGATAATCTAGTTATAATCTGTATCAGTCAAATAAAGAAGGTTCGCATTTCATCGAGTTAAAGGTGTACAATTGCGATGAGATTCGCAATATACAGCTTATGAATCGTTGGCAGCACACCATAACTACTGTTAAAAATCAAACAAACAATTGTGATGAGATTTGCAATATACAGCTTATGAATCGTTGGCAGCACGCCATAACTACTGTTAAAAATCAGACAAATGATGACACAAAGGCCTGAGAGCACCATACACAATTCATTAAAGCCACTTGTAAGGAATTCAGAAACTGTCGTCCAGACATTCTCAGGGGTGCGGTGCTTACTTTTGAGTAGGTTGCTAGTAGCGTAGTTGGTGAAGCGCTAGTTAAGTACTTATTATAATGATAGCCAGACATAACATAAGATTTTCATCTTTAGGTATCTAATATTACAAACAAAGTGCATCTATTTCATGAATAGGAATAATTTGAGAATGTAATCATGTGAATGATTAGGTTTTATCACAGAATAAAAATTATTTTGCTGTGCCTACCTACCTGGCCCTGAACTTGAATAAATCGAATGCGTTAAATGTCGCATAGAGTTAACACGTTATGAATACAGATATCATTTGACAACTAATTCGCATAAATCAAACTGTTTACTAAAGACTATAATATAGATGTTATAGTTACTGCATTCAAAAATCGAATAGTAACTTACGGCCCGTTCACACATGGGAGTCCGTTTTACTGGTACGTTTTTAACGGATACGTCATAAATTTATGCTCTGTTCACACATAGGCACCGTATACGTTCAACGGATCCGTCATTACTGGATGCAATGTTTGAACAGCCCAACGCCATCGACGAAAGAAACGTTCACGATAAAACGGAGACATGTGTGAACCGGCCGTTAGCGCTTAAACCCTGATCGGGAAGTCGAGTACCCAACACCAGAGGCGTTCCTGATTGAAAATAAGAGATATATCTGATTAAATTAATGCAGTTTTCACTAAAAGCACATACATGTATCGAATTGAATTTTAAGTTATCTGCTTATTTTACGATAAAAAAGTCAAATGAGCAGCAATTGAAGTAGTCTAACACAAAATTTGAAATCGTTTATCAATGCACTGATTTGAATGAAGTATGTATTAGTTTAATAAATGTTTTCGAGACAAGACTTGAAGAGTTTGAACTGTGCAAGTCTGGCTGGATATATTCATCAACGAGTCATATGGAAATTAATGTTAATAAATACAGCCCTATGAGAGGAGGTACATGCATAGATTTGCTTTCATTTAATATTTTTTATCTATCCTTCTATTTAATTCGATCGTTAGCGGGAAAACAAAATCAGCAGAATGCTGTGAAACGTCGAGACCTGCTAAAAATACACATATTGAAGAACCAGAAGAAACAATAAATTATCCGAATTTAATCTGTAAAATATGTTTCGAAAATAAGTTGAACTATGTTTTTATTCCATGTGGTCACGCTGTTGCTTGTACAAAATGTGCCTTATCTTTAAATATTTTTATAATTATTTTTTACTCATACTTTTACTGGCTTGATATGATGCCATCCAATGCAAAGTGTTCAGCCACTTCGATGTTAGTACTTTAATTTCTACCATGCACTATAAACATTCGATAAGAATAAGTTATCATTCCATCCGACATGGCTAGACCACTCTCAACATAAACAAAGGCTTGTCGAGGCGTGTAGATTAGATAAGAATACTAAAAGAATGAGAATACTAAAATAATAGATCAATAGATCGAATTGAATAGAAGGATAGATAAAAAATATTAGATGAACAGATTGGATTGAATAAAAGGACAGATAAAAATTAATAGATCGAATTAAATAGAAGAATAGATAAAAAATATTAAATGAATGCAGATCTATGTATGTACCTCCTCTCATAGGGCTGTATTTATTAACATTAATTTCCATATGACTCGTTGATGAATATATCCAGCCAGACTTGCACAGTTCAAACTCTTCAAGTCTTGTCTTGAAAACATTTATTAAACTAATACATACTTCATTCAAATCAGTGCATTGATAAACGATTTCAAATTTTGTGTTAGACTACTTCAATTGCTGCTCATTTGACTTTTTTATCGTAAAATAAGCAGATAACTTAAAATTCAATTTGATACATGTATGTGCTTTTAGTGAAAACTGCATTAATTTAATCAGATATATCTCTTATTTTCAATCAGGAACGCCTCTGGTGTTGGGTACTCGACTTCCCGATCAGGGTTTAAGCGCTAACGGCCGGTTCACACATGTCTCCGTTTTATCGTGTATGTTTCTTTCGTCGATGGCGTTGGGCTGTTCAAACATTGCATCCAGTAATGACGGATCCGTTGAACGTATACGGTGCCTATGTGTGAACAGAGCATAAATTTATGACGTATCCGTTAAAAACGTACCAGTAAAACGGACTCCCATGTGTGAACGGGCCGTAAGTTACTATTCGATTTTTGAATGCAGTAACTATAACATCTATATTATAGTCTTTAGTAAACAGTTTGATTTATGCGAATTAGTTGTCAAATGATATCTGTATTCATAACGTGTTAACTCTATGCGACATTTAACGCATTCGATTTATTCAAGTTCAGGGCCAGGTAGGTAGGCACAGCAAAATAATTTTTATTCTGTGATAAAACCTAATCATTCACATGATTACATTCTCAAATTATTCCTATTCATGAAATAGATGCACTTTGTTTGTAATATTAGATACCTAAAGATGAAAATCTTATGTTATGTCTGGCTATCATTATAATAAGTACTTAACTAGCGCTTCACCAACTACGCTACTAGCAACCTACTCAAAAGTAAGCACCGCACCCCTGAGAATGTCTGGACGACAGTTTCTGAATTCCTTACAAGTGGCTTTAATGAATTGTGTATGGTGCTCTCAGGCCTTTGTGTCATCATTTGTCTGATTTTTAACAGTAGTTATGGCGTGCTGCCACCGATTCATAAGCTGTATATTGCAAATCTCATCGCAATTGTTTGTTTGATTTTTAACAGTAGTTATGGTGTGCTGCCAACGATTCATAAGCTGTATATTGCGAATCTCATCGCAATTATACACCTTTAACTCGATGAAATGCGAACCTTCTTTATTTGACTGATACAGATTATAACTAGATTATCCACAATCGAGTTTATCATGATAAAAAACACGTGGAACGTAAAACCAGGGCGCATCTCCTCTAAGTTATTCCAATATACTTCTAAAATAATACAGCTGTCTCCAACAGTAAATATTTGGCATTCAGTGCGATGACTCGTTTGGTTTTATTTTCAGTTATTGAGAATTCGTATTAAATCTACTTGTATCATTATGAGTATAGCATTTAGGTATTTCTCCTAGTTTTCTATAAATATTACTTACATTCACAAAGATTTTAATAATGTCCCGAAAGTTAAGAGCCGAGCGGGATTTGAACCCACAGCCTTCCCCTTGGTGTGTGATTAAACACTATAAAACCAATAAAAAAACTTACAAATCTTCTGACACGCGCTTGTGGTTATTTCTCTAATACTTTGTTCATTCACTCCATTTACAGATAAAAATTAATAGATCAATAGATCGAATTGAATAGAAGGATAGATAAAAAATATTAGAAGAATAGATCGGATTGAATAGAAAGAATGTATGTTAATTTATAATTACAGAAATACTTTGAATTAAATCATCTTTATGCACCTAACTGAACCATTTTTTTTCCCATACTTCCACATAGTTACTACTAAGGTAAAAAACTTATACTACAGAGTGAGTATATGAATAGGAAGCTAAATGAAAAATAGAGTAAGAAAATAAATAAACAAGTGAATAGTTAAGATCGATTACAAGCTAAATCTTAATCCGTATTTTATTAGTTTTCTTTCACTTAAACTTTAGATAACATTTTTTCGAATAATAAAAATTAATGACACCGCATAATGTAAAGTTTTCGTAATAGGCGAGCTTACCATAGCACTAAGACTAGCTTTTAAATAGAAAAGGTAATAGGTAAATTGAATATAAGGATTGATAAAAATTAATAGATCAATAGATCGAATTGAATAGAAGGATTGATAAAAAATTTTAGATGATTAGATTGAATTGAATAGAAAGATAGATAAAAATTTTACAGAAATACTTTGAATTAAATCATCTTTATGCACCTAACTGGACCATTTTTTTCCCATACTTCCACATAGTTACTACTAAGGTAAAAAAAAATACGCATTACGCATAATGTGAAGTTTTCGTAATAGGCGAGCTTACCATAGCACTAAGACTAGCTTTTAAATAGAAAAGGTAATAGGTAAATTGAATATAAGGATTGATAAAAATTAATAGATCAATAGATCGAATTGAATAGAAGGATTGATAAAAAATTTTAGATGATTAGATTGAATTGAATAGAAAGATAGATAAAAATTTTACAGAAATACTTTGAATTAAATCATCTTTATGCACCTAACTGGACCATTTTTTTCCCATACTTCCACATAGTTACTACTAAGGTAAAAAAAAATACGCATTACGCATAATGTGAAGTTTTCGTAATAGGCGAGCTTACCATAGCACTAAGACTAGCTTTTAAATAGAAAAGGTAATAGGTAAATTGAATATAAGGATAGATAAAAATTAATAGATCAATAGATCGAATTGAATAGAAGGATAGATAAAAAATTTTAGATGATTAGATCGAATTGAATAGAAAGATAGATAAAAATTAATAGATTAATAGATCAAATTGAATAGAAGGATAGATAAAAAATACTAGATGATTAGATCGAATTGAATAGAAAGACAGATAAAAATAATAGATTAATAGATCAAATTGAATAGATGGATAGATAAAAATTAATAGATCGAATAGATCAAACTGAATAGATGAATAGTAGAAATTGGGGACTTCTGGATATCTAAATATCCAGAATCCCCAATTTCTACCTACTAAGTAGGTAGAAATTGGGGATTCTGGATATTTAGATATCCAGAAGTCCCCAATTTCTACTATTCATCTATTCAGTTTGATCTATTCGATCTATTAATTTTTATCTATCCATCTATTCAATTTGATCTATTAATCTATTATTTTTATCTGTCTTTCTATTCAATTCGATCTAATCATCTAGTATTTTTTATCTATCCTTCTATTCAATTTGATCTATTAATCTATTAATTTTTATCTATCTTTCTATTCAATTCGATCTAATCATCTAAAATTTTTTATCTATCCTTCTATTCAATTCGATCTATTGATCTATTAATTTTTATCTATCCTTATATTCAATTTACCTATTACCTTTTCTATTTAAAAGCTAGTCTTAGTGCTATGGTAAGCTCGCCTATTACGAAAACTTCACATTATGCGTAATGCGTATTTTTTTTTACCTTAGTAGTAACTATGTGGAAGTATGGGAAAAAAATGGTCCAGTTAGGTGCATAAAGATGATTTAATTCAAAGTATTTCTGTAAAATTTTTATCTATCTTTCTATTCAATTCAATCTAATCATCTAAAATTTTTTATCAATCCTTCTATTCAATTCGATCTATTGATCTATTAATTTTTATCAATCCTTATATTCAATTTACCTATTACCTTTTCTATTTAAAAGCTAGTCTTAGTGCTATGGTAAGCTCGCCTATTACGAAAACTTTACATTATGCGGTGTCATTAATTTTTATTATTCGAAAAAATGTTATCTAAAGTTTAAGTGAAAGAAAACTAATAAAATACGGATTAAGATTTAGCTTGTAATCGATCTTAACTATTCACTTGTTTATTTATTTTCTTACTCTATTTTTCATTTAGCTTCCTATTCATATACTCACTCTGTAGTATAAGTTTTTTACCTTAGTAGTAACTATGTGGAAGTATGGGAAAAAAAATGGTTCAGTTAGGTGCATAAAGATGATTTAATTCAAAGTATTTCTGTAATTATAAATTAACATACATTCTTTCTATTCAATCCGATCTATTCTTCTAATATTTTTTATCTATCCTTCTATTCAATTCGATCTATTGATCTATTAATTTTTATCTGTAAATGGAGTGAATGAACAAAGTATTAGAGAAATAACCACAAGCGCGTGTCAGAAGATTTGTAAGTTTTTTTATTGGTTTTATAGTGTTTAATCACACACCAAGGGGAAGGCTGTGGGTTCAAATCCCGCTCGGCTCTTAACTTTCGGGACATTATTAAAATCTTTGTGAATGTAAGTAATATTTATAGAAAACTAGGAGAAATACCTAAATGCTATACTCATAATGATACAAGTAGATTTAATACGAATTCTCAATAACTGAAAATAAAACCAAACGAGTCATCGCACTGAATGCCAAATATTTACTGTTGGAGACAGCTGTATTATTTTAGAAGTATATTGGAATAACTTAGAGGAGATGCGCCCTGGTTTTACGTTCCACGTGTTTTTTATCATGATAAACTCGATTGTGGATAATCTAGTTATAATCTGTATCAGTCAAATAAAGAAGGTTCGCATTTCATCGAGTTAAAGGTGTATAATTGCGATGAGATTCGCAATATACAGCTTATGAATCGTTGGCAGCACACCATAACTACTGTTAAAAATCAAACAAACAATTGCGATGAGATTTGCAATATACAGCTTATGAATCGGTGGCAGCACGCCATAACTACTGTTAAAAATCAGACAAATGATGACACAAAGGCCTGAGAGCACCATACACAATTCATTAAAGCCACTTGTAAGGAATTCAGAAACTGTCGTCCAGACATTCTCAGGGGTGCGGTGCTTACTTTTGAGTAGGTTGCTAGTAGCGTAGTTGGTGAAGCGCTAGTTAAGTACTTATTATAATGATAGCCAGACATAACATAAGATTTTCATCTTTAGGTATCTAATATTACAAACAAAGTGCATCTATTTCATGAATAGGAATAATTTGAGAATGTAATCATGTGAATGATTAGGTTTTATCACAGAATAAAAATTATTTTGCTGTGCCTACCTACCTGGCCCTGAACTTGAATAAATCGAATGCGTTAAATGTCGCATAGAGTTAACACGTTATGAATACAGATATCATTTGACAACTAATTCGCATAAATCAAACTGTTTACTAAAGACTATAATATAGATGTTATAGTTACTGCATTCAAAAATCGAATAGTAACTTACGGCCCGTTCACACATGGGAGTCCGTTTTACTGGTACGTTTTTAACGGATACGTCATAAATTTATGCTCTGTTCACACATAGGCACCGTATACGTTCAACGGATCCGTCATTACTGGATGCAATGTTTGAACAGCCCAACGCCATCGACGAAAGAAACATACACGATAAAACGGAGACATGTGTGAACCGGCCGTTAGCGCTTAAACCCTGATCGGGAAGTCGAGTACCCAACACCAGAGGCGTTCCTGATTGAAAATAAGAGATATATCTGATTAAATTAATGCAGTTTTCACTAAAAGCACATACATGTATCAAATTGAATTTTAAGTTATCTGCTTATTTTACGATAAAAAAGTCAAATGAGCAGCAATTGAAGTAGTCTAACACAAAATTTGAAATCGTTTATCAATGCACTGATTTGAATGAAGTATGTATTAGTTTAATAAATGTTTTCAAGACAAGACTTGAAGAGTTTGAACTGTGCAAGTCTGGCTGGATATATTCATCAACGAGTCATATGGAAATTAATGTTAATAAATACAGCCCTATGAGAGGAGGTACATACATAGATCTGCATTCATTTAATATTTTTTATCTATTCTTCTATTTAATTCGATCTATTAATTTTTATCTGTCCTTTTATTCAATCCAATCTGTTCATCTAATATTTTTTATCTATCCTTCTATTCAATTCGATCTATTGATCTATTATTTTAGTATTCTCATTCTTTTAGTATTCTTATCTAATCTACACGCCTCGACAAGCCTTTGTTTATGTTGAGAGTGGTCTAGCCATGTCGGATGGAATGATAACTTATTCTTATCGAATGTTTATAGTGCATGGTAGAAATTAAAGTACTAACATCGAAGTGGCTGAACACTTTGCATTGGATGGCATCATATCAAGCCAGTAAAAGTATGAGTAAAAAATAATTATAAAAATATTTAAAGATAAGGCACATTTTGTACAAGCAACAGCGTGACCACATGGAATAAAAACATAGTTCAACTTATTTTCGAAACATATTTTACAGATTAAATTCGGATAATTTATTGTTTCTTCTGGTTCTTCAATATGTGTATTTTTAGCAGGTCTCGACGTTTCACAGCATTCTGCTGATTTTGTTTTCCCGCTAACGATCGAATTAAATAGAAGGATAGATAAAAAATATTAAATGAAAGCAAATCTATGCATGTACCTCCTCTCATAGGGCTGTATTTATTAACATTAATTTCCATATGACTCGTTGATGAATATATCCAGCCAGACTTGCACAGTTCAAACTCTTCAAGTCTTGTCTCGAAAACATTTATTAAACTAATACATACTTCATTCAAATCAGTGCATTGATAAACGATTTCAAATTTTGTGTTAGACTACTTCAATTGCTGCTCATTTGACTTTTTTATCGTAAAATAAGCAGATAACTTAAAATTCAATTCGATACATGTATGTGCTTTTAGTGAAAACTGCATTAATTTAATCAGATATATCTCTTATTTTCAATCAGGAACGCCTCTGGTGTTGGGTACTCGACTTCCCGATCAGGGTTTAAGCGCTAACGGCCGGTTCACACATGTCTCCGTTTTATCGTGAACGTTTCTTTCGTCGATGGCGTTGGGCTGTTCAAACATTGCATCCAGTAATGACGGATCCGTTGAACGTATACGGTGCCTATGTGTGAACAGAGCATAAATTTATGACGTATCCGTTAAAAACGTACCAGTAAAACGGACTCCCATGTGTGAACGGGCCGTAAGTTACTATTCGATTTTTGAATGCAGTAACTATAACATCTATATTATAGTCTTTAGTAAACAGTTTGATTTATGCGAATTAGTTGTCAAATGATATCTGTATTCATAACGTGTTAACTCTATGCGACATTTAACGCATTCGATTTATTCAAGTTCAGGGCCAGGTAGGTAGGCACAGCAAAATAATTTTTATTCTGTGATAAAACCTAATCATTCACATGATTACATTCTCAAATTATTCCTATTCATGAAATAGATGCACTTTGTTTGTAATATTAGATACCTAAAGATGAAAATCTTATGTTATGTCTGGCTATCATTATAATAAGTACTTAACTAGCGCTTCACCAACTACGCTACTAGCAACCTACTCAAAAGTAAGCACCGCACCCCTGAGAATGTCTGGACGACAGTTTCTGAATTCCTTACAAGTGGCTTTAATGAATTGTGTATGGTGCTCTCAGGCCTTTGTGTCATCATTTGTCTGATTTTTAACAGTAGTTATGGCGTGCTGCCAACGATTCATAAGCTGTATATTGCAAATCTCATCACAATTGTTTGTTTGATTTTTAACAGTAGTTATGGTGTGCTGCCAACGATTCATAAGCTGTATATTGCGAATCTCATCGCAATTGTACACCTTTAACTCGATGAAATGCGAACCTTCTTTATTTGACTGATACAGATTATAACTAGATTATCCACAATCGAGTTTATCATGATAAAAAACACGTGGAACGTAAAACCAGGGCGCATCTCCTCTAAGTTATTCCAATATACTTCTAAAATAATACAGCAGTCTCCAACAGTAAATATTTGGCATTCAGTGCGATGACTCGTTTGGTTTTATTTTCAGTTATTGAGAATTCGTATTAAATCTACTTGTATCATTATGAGTATAGCATTTAGGTATTTCTCCTAGTTTTCTATAAATATTACTTACATTCACAAAGATTTTAATAATGTCCCGAAAGTTAAGAGCCGAGCGGGATTTGAACCCACAGCCTTCCCCTTGGTGTGTGATTAAACACTATAAAACCAATAAAAAAACTTACAAATCTTCTGACACGCGCTTGTGGTTATTTCTCTAATACTTTGTTCATTCACTCCATTTACAGATAAAAATTAATAGATCAATAGATCGAATTGAATAGAAGGATAGATAAAAAATATTAGAAGAATAGATCGGATTGAATAGAAAGAATGTATGTTAATTTATAATTACAGAAATACTTTGAATTAAATCATCTTTATGCACCTAACTGAACCATTTTTTTTCCCATACTTCCACATAGTTACTACTAAGGTAAAAAACTTATACTACAGAGTGAGTATATGAATAGGAAGCTAAATGAAAAATAGAGTAAGAAAATAAATAAACAAGTGAATAGTTAAGATCGATTACAAGCTAAATCTTAATCCGTATTTTATTAGTTTTCTTTCACTTAAACTTTAGATAACATTTTTTCGAATAATAAAAATTAATGACACCGCATAATGTAAAGTTTTCGTAATAGGCGAGCTTACCATAGCACTAAGACTAGCTTTTAAATAGAAAAGGTAATAGGTAAATTGAATATAAGGATTGATAAAAATTAATAGATCAATAGATCGAATTGAATAGAAGGATTGATAAAAAATTTTAGATGATTAGATTGAATTGAATAGAAAGATAGATAAAAATTTTACAGAAATACTTTGAATTAAATCATCTTTATGCACCTAACTGGACCATTTTTTTCCCATACTTCCACATAGTTACTACTAAGGTAAAAAAAAATACGCATTACGCATAATGTGAAGTTTTCGTAATAGGCGAGCTTACCATAGCACTAAGACTAGCTTTTAAATAGAAAAGGTAATAGGTAAATTGAATATAAGGATAGATAAAAATTAATAGATCAATAGATCGAATTGAATAGAAGGATAGATAAAAAATTTTAGATGATTAGATCGAATTGAATAGAAAGATAGATAAAAATTAATAGATTAATAGATCAAATTGAATAGAAGGATAGATAAAAAATACTAGATGATTAGATCGAATTGAATAGAAAGACAGATAAAAATAATAGATTAATAGATCAAATTGAATAGATGGATAGATAAAAATTAATAGATCGAATAGATCAAATTGAATAGATGAATAGTAGAAATTGGGGACTTCTGGATATCTAAATATCCAGAATCCCCAATTTCTACCTACTCAAGCGTTCATTTGTGCGCTTGCGTTGGTTTTTGTCACCAGTGCTTACACCAAAAGTGTACCACACACCAGTAGGCCTACCATGAGTTCTGTCTGGCTCTGTCTCTGGTTTTGAGTCACTCACCAGTGAATTATACTGTGTGTGTGACATTTTGAAGTAGGATTTATTAAGTCAACACTGACACAGACTCAAAACCAGAACCAGAGACAAAGCCAGACAGAGCTCATGGTAGGCCTACAGTGCCATGGTATTTTTGTTGATCTGCTTAATTATATATTAAGTATTACTATTGGCCTCGTACACAAGCTCAAACTCACGCAATAAGCTATGGAGAGAGCTATGCTGGGAGTTCCACTACGTGGCAGAAATGAGGATATCCGTAGAAGAACCAAGGTCACCGATATAGCTCGTAGAACTAGTAAGTTGAAGTGGCAATGGGCAGCTTGGACAAGTCATATAGCTAGCGAAGAACCGACAACCGTTGGGGAGTAAAGGTTCTCAAATGGTGACCACAAACCGGAAGACGAAACTTAGGGCGCCCACCCACCAGATGGACCGACGACATTGTTAAGATCGTGGGAAGTCGGTGGATGGAAAGAGCTCAGAATCGTTCTTCCTGGAAATCTGTAGCTTATGTCCAGCAGTGGACTTCTTCAGGCTGATCATGATGATGATGATGACTTAATTATAACAAATATATTTTTTAACGGATCGACGCAGCTAAAAGCTTCGACGAATTCCAATTTTTATAGAAGCATTATAAAAAACTTGAGGCTGGCAATTCTTTGAAAACCCACGCGGTGTTGCCGTGGAAACATAAAGTTGTTCACTTGTTCCACGATTCGCCGAATTAAAATTCACGGTTATGCAAGATAAGTGCTTTTTATTATGCTTGTTTGCCGTCTATTATCTTTAAAAATTATGGTTAAGAACCACAAAATGATAGAGGAAAATGGAAGGAATTAGAGGAGGCCTATGCCAAGGGGCACACAGAAGATACCAATTATAAAACCAAATCAGTGTGAATAGAATATTTATAAATATTGTTTTCTCAATAAAAGGCTTAATTGATTATTATCATTTCTTTAAAAATCTCCACCACAGACTTGAATGTCTTGTCAGAATACCAGTGCATAGCTTCCTCACAGTAGCTAGGCATTATGCTGAGCCAAGGCCCTTTTGCTGCTGTAGCACACAGAAACACGACGCACTTCTCCAGTATCGATGTATCTATTTGTATCTTTCTTCTTTTAGTGTCCTTGTTTTTTTACTGGTTTACGTGTGCTTAAGTAGTACATAAATAAATGTCTATGTCTATGTCTTAATGCATAGAATACCACAAGTTCGTATCTTCATCAAACACATTCAGAGTATTCGTGAATTTCTAAGAAAAACATCGAAATTCCAATAAAATAAAGTGTCATCTATCTATCTACCCACGAAGACAAAGTCGCACGTAACTGCTAGTTTATATTGACCTTATTTTTGACCAAGGGATGAGGAAAGTCATTTATTCATCAATATTCAGTGGAGCGTGAAATGATCCTCCTTAGATTATTTCTATATATCTGGCAGTTGTAAGCGGTTTCTGTATTTTCCTATCCCGAAATATGTAGTGGTTTCTTAATACTTATCTCTTTCCTTAAAATGTATGTACACAATGCTGTCAAACGGTGAAGGAAAACATTGTGAGGAAACCCGTGGTTACTAATTTCGCACGTATTGACCATGTCTGTCCTGTGGATCAGGCCGAATAAGCTGTCAGGATGGTATAGGTGTTGGGCAAGCCTATTCCATCAAAAGTTCTGTCCCAGGCACTATAGCATCCCGTAAGTAGGAGCATGAGTGATCACCAGTTGCACTTGACGCTATATAAATCATCTACAATAGAATGCAAAGGCCCTTTCCTTATTTTTTAAGTACCTGTGTATGTTATGCCGACTAAGTCCACTTCATCTAAAATCCTGTCCCAGACACTGTTATACTCAGTAGCACTCAGCAGTATTTTTATTTCGTTTTCGTTGTCTTTGATGTTAGTATTTCGCATTTTTTGATAGTTAGTAGCTCATTAGTTGATGATATTATTGCTAAATTTAATGTAACGAACTCGATTTTGACTCAGCTGCCATAATTTTATTATCTTTTTAACATGCTATATTTGTTTTTGATTTTTACTGGGATATTAAACCAAAATCAAAAGTGTATTTATTCAGTAGGATTGCAAGAATCACTTTGAAACGTTTTAAAGCTAGGTGATTCTAAGTGCCAGTTCCACGCGACCAAGCCTAGAAGAACAAACAACGGCTCGGTTCCTACCGTTTTTTTATATGATCCTTTTACAAATCAAAAATAATCAAAAATAATAGCAGTAAAGTTCCAGTGTGGTGCCATTTCACTTAGAGAGACGTATGCAATAATTATATTTTTGTATCCTTGATATTTTGCTTATTATTATTAGGCTATCTTCTCCTATTTATTGTTATGTGTATTTTGTAATTGTGCCTAGGATTTTGGGCGCAGTGGCGCTAGCTGTTAGCCCAAACTGCATTTGTCTACTGGCTACTGGAACTTGTGAAAAAGACCTTGTAATCGGCCGGCAGGTGAACAAAGTCACACTTTGCGCAATATCACCAAATTGTTTTATTAACTTTGAGAACGGCAAAACACTTGTACTCGTTTGAATTACGTAAATGAGTCACGTTCAAGGATAAAATTTGGTCAGGATTTTGTGCCAATAAAAAACTTTTTTAATTGTAGGAAAAACTTTTTTATTGCCATAATTTCCTGTTGTAGGAAAAAGATTTCTTTTTAATAAATAAGGCTGGCTACATACAATGATAGGATTTGCCTCTGTACCCAGCCCAAAGCTTAAGTCTTATATCAGCCAACTGGTTCCCATAGTACAAGCTTGGCTTAATTTGGGGCTGTGTGTTGTGTGGATTGTCTCCAATATTTATTTTATTTATTTCTATGCTATACTGAATTACTTTGCAATTTATCATATTCTTAGCACTACGGTCCATAAGGGCTCAGGTGACGCTGTAATAATCTGTAGAAAGATGTAAAAGCCTGTTTTACGATACTTGTAACGTACATTTATATCTTCCATCTATATGGTAGTGGTTGGAGATTCATTCTAAAACTCACCAGTTGCGTTATGAATGGTCCATTCAATACTTTGGGGCGGTGTGCGCAGGCGTGGGATCGATCCGGCGGGGGTGGATGAGGGAGGTTTCCACTACATGTCGACGCAACGTATTTTTGACACACGTCACGTTTGGCTAAACACCTTTATGCCTCAGGTGGATAGATTTTTAGATTATTTAGTAGATGGTGGATTGGTTCATCATTTATTGATACTTATTTTGTACAGTTCATTTAACAGGACGCAGGGCAGTGCACCGTAGAGAACGTTCCTAATGTGTGTGACCTACGAGATGATGGTTTGGTATAGGTGATGGTAGCCACTTAACATCAGGTGGGTCATAGGTGGTTCAGCATACGAGTATCTAGTAAAATCACAAGAATCACTTTGAAAAGATGTTTTCACAAAAAATTACCTAGTGGTTCTAACACAGTTTCCTTGTATCTTCTCTTTCTTGTAGCTTTTGGACATACTGTCGCAAAAACCACACCATATTTATTAGAGAATGGATTTTTTATCTAGGTACTCTCGCCCCCATAAAATAATTTTGCTCAAAAAGTATAAAACCTAGAAAAAAAACCCTCGCCACGCCATTTCCTTCACCACGGCCACCCACGGCTTCGCCCGTTTCAGTTATTTTTTCGGGATAAAATGCCCTAAGTCCGTTTCCGGGTTCTATGCTATCTCCCAACCAATTTTCAGCTGAATCGGTTTAGCCGTTCTTGAGTTATAATAGTCTAACTAACACTATTTTCTTATGCATAGAATGTTTATTCTATGTATAGATAGTGCAATTCACGAAGACGCGCCCCACCAATTTTTGGTTGAGGGGATCGCGAGGTGCGGGGAGTTTGCTCCAAGTGGCAGTCGCGAACCGTAGTCTATTCATTGTAGTGTGCGTGTGCACTCATAGGTAATTAGTGTGTACCGATAACACTCAAACATTGGAAAGCTTGCACACATATACTATAAACGGTTAGAAGGAATAGTGGGGCGCGCCTTCGTGGATTGCACTATCTATATTTATTCTAAGATACGAGTTTTCGTATCTTTTCTGAAAAAAAACATATTTCTCACAAAAGTTGTACGTCGGCTTTATGGTCGGCTCCTATGGACAATCTCCCGCGCCCGGAATGTTACGTTAGTCAAAAAGTGTCTATACCTCAGTCACGCACACACCCACAAAAGCTGGATACCCTGAATGTAACCTACTTATAGCGATACACATATTATAGTCATAGTGTTGTACTGCGCATAAAACGATATTGAAATTCTGAGAAGGATTTCCTAAAAATATAGCTTCAGGCGCGAACATGTAAAAGTTAAGGGTGCCTGCGTATCTGCTTACTTTATAGCGTGTTAAAAGCCGCTTCTCTACTGCTATACCTACTATATAAAATGTACTATGAGTAAAGACTGATAGTACATCTTTTCTTACGGAGGTATAATAATAATAATAATAAATATATTGTGGACAGTTCACACAACACTACCCAGCCCCAAACTAAGCAGAGCTTGTAATATGGGAACCAGATAGCTGATATAATACTTGAATACATTTTTTTTTTGTAAATACATACTTAGAATACAATATAACACCCAGACAGAGAACAAACATTTATGTTCACCACACAAATATTTGTTCTCGGTGGGGATCGAACCCACGACCTATGGCGCAGAAGGCAGAGCTACTACCAACTGATCTAGAGGGGGGGGTATGTAAGCAATAGAACTATTTATAAAATAGTTCGTACAGTTGACGAAATAAATCCTACGTCAAAATGTCACACACACAGTATAATGCACTTGTGAGCACTTACGCAGACTCAAAACCAGAGCCAGAGACTGAGCCAGACAGAGCTCATGGTAGGCCTAATCGACGTACTATTAGGCAGAGATTAAACACTAAAATCAATCCTTTCACCACACTTAGTTCGAACACTCAAAATTAGATGATGGCCCATCTTTCATGGTTCTCTGCTATTAAGTTTAAATTTTTTTTCTCAATAGAAATTTGATTTACTGACGCGTATCTATTTTACAGCACACATAGGTACAGTATAATACACTGGTGAGCACTCACACAAACTCAAAAGCAGAGCCAGACAGAGCTTGTGGTAGGCCTGTTGTGCTGACCTGATGAAGTGATAAGGACAAGAAAATGATGATGATGATTCTTGTGTTGCAAAATAACGAATTTAATAGACCATGGTTTGAGTCACGTGCCTTTAAGTGAGTTTAAAACAAATTAAAATTCAAGTCGCGGCAAATTAATTTGAAACTCAAAACCGAGAGACTCGAGTTATAAAATTGCCTATAACTCAATTTTACAAATTAAATGCTAATTTGTAAAGTAATACGTTGTGAATGAATTATAGGAGGACATTTCTACAAATGCATAGCGGTTACAAAGTGGGGAGGGGGTACCTCCACCTTACGAACCCCCTTCCCACCCCCTTCGGAGGTCGATTCAAAGTCTGCGGTGGGTGTGCACCATTGAGCTTAAGCCTGTAATACTCAGGGAATGAAAAATTATAATTAAATCACAGCATGTGGAAAATACAATGACGTGGGGCTGCTACCTCTCACAAATAGATAAATATGCTTGTGGGACCTCAAACATTATTTTTTTCGGTTTAAGAATCTGTATTAATCTTAAACTCTTCTACAAAAAATCACTTACTGAGTACAATTAGTCTAAAACTAACAAATTTATGGGTAACGTACATACATTCTTAATATTATCTACATTTTGATAATACTCCATAATTTTCAAACTTAGATGGTCAAGACTTCACATCAGGTGGGCTATATGCTTGTCTTGTTATATTAAAAACAACCTTACTCATTTTGAATAGTCGATTTTTACACAAGAGCAATAGCTACTAAGAGCAAAACCTACAACCGAGGTAAGCATTCTACTTTACATCATTCATACGAGGTAAAAAAAAACATTTATATAGGTATGAAAAAATGTAGTTTTTATTAGTGAAGAATAATTATATTTTATTAAAATTAATAGTAAAAAATTTGCAATTGCAAACAGTTTTCTTGTTCTTTTTTACCATATCACGGTAGCTATTACGTATCGTGTGACAGTAAAGTGATTTGAAAATGGAACGCATTTACAATGCATTGAGTAGCAAATACTAACTTACACGGCCTTTTTGCACAACAGTAAATCCTATTTACTGAGCATGTAGGTATGATGTAAACGTAATATATCAGGTTTTTATCTTATACCTTTAAACGAGAAAATCTTGTATATATATATATATTTAGGATCTTGGAAACTGAGCCTACGATTTTCATGAAATTAAGTATACAGGGGTTTTCGGGGACGATAAAACGATCTAGCTAGGATTCATTTTTAAGAAAATGTCCCCTTAATCGTAAAGTAAATAATCAACTTTATCATAAAATCATAACTCCTAGCGCCATCTGTTGATTAAGTCATGAGTTAGTGGGACAGAGAACGCCATCTATTGACGAGTAGTGGAGTTTATTAATATGTCGGTAAGATCGAAAAATATTAATATTTAATCAGTATGTAAGTAATTCGTATTTAAATATAATCCACAACAACAGTTTACCAAAAAAAATACCGAGCGAAGCTCGGGCACCAACTGCTAGTATTAATAATGTCAAAATATACCAGACTTGTAGATCCAAGGCCTCGTACTTTTACGTAAAAATATCGGTTTACGATCCTATTTTCTTATGATGAGCACTTTTTATTGTTTACTCTCAGTTACTGCTCGGGTAGTAATAGGATCCCGCTGGCAACCCTTTCGGTAAGGAACCCTAAAAACGATGTGTTGGAGTGGTAAAATAAAATGACAAAAAATGTGAGGATATTCTTGTTTTATTTCTAGAAACTCATGAGGTAAACAACACTTAACTATTTTATCAATATAGGTACCAATTGTTGTAATCTTAGCACAGAGATACTATATCAAAAAAATCGGTGCTACTTACAAAAAGAATAAAATAATTTCTAACCTTTTACAATTTTGTACGCAATAATTTCTACACAAAATATTGTTTAAACACTCCACTGGTTTTTATTTAATTATAAATGTGCTGATAAAAATACTTATAGAATACTTCAGGAGAACAAATTCTAAGAGAAGTTAAAAAAACTTAAATTAAAGCTACGTTACATAAATACAATAATATTTGAGAAAAAGTTGAACGAGAAAGAAATTAGAATGAGAGTGAAATAAAAACAATAAACGTATAATTAGATAACAAAAACAAAGTAGTAACAACCAATAAAGAAGGAATAAATTAGTTATTGCGAATTTGACTGAAAATTAAATAAAATGAAATTAATGAATAACCGCGTGAACGAAGATAGCAAATCATTAAATGGAACTCAAAATTAATAATAATCAATGTTTCTAATTAATGACTTATGGCACGGACTAAGAAAAATAAATTGAAAAGAAACTTTCAAATAAATACAAAATAAACGATCTGATAAAACCTGCATTTTATCTTATAGAAATACAGATATTTTCAAAACACATTTTTATTCATAATTTGAATTTACACAATTTATAAGTTATAAGTGATTATGACACAGTTATACTCGAATACAATAAATTCGTTAAAATGGTTACTTTAATTTTGTACAACTAAAACGAAATTTGAATAAACTATATAAAGTGCTTGATCGTGCACTTAAAATATCTTGAAAAAAACACTAATTTAAGATTCAATTTAGGTTTGTATTTGAATTATTTAAAAACAACAGTTTAAAATGACGCATAGGAACAAATTAAAAACGAGCTTAGTCTATAAAATACTGATAATTATATTCTGTAGGAATAGGATAACAAGATATACAGCTCATTTTACAAAGAAAAAACCGAGTATGAACAGCCGGGTGATTGCAATCAAAATGTTGCAATCAAAAGTTAGATATTAACATGGAACATCGATCACGTATCTTGATGCAATCATTTTTCGATTACTAATATCTGTTGCCATACTAGTTTTACAAAGCGCAACTCCTATTCGCTATCTCATGTTATTACGTCAGCATTCAGTCTTGTTGCAATAGTTCCTTGTCAAAGAAATTTTTTTTTGGTATTTGATTTTTTATTTATTGCAGTAACAGCTCAAAAACAATGTCAAATCTGACAGATGCTACTAGGTTTTGATTGCAACAAAAGATTCGCATTCGACGATTACATACCCAAAGAAGCGTTCATACACTTTTTTTGTAAATAATAATGTTCTGTACAAACTCTTTTTTTTAATCTTTCTTTTAACACTTTTTTTGAAGTGATAACGTCTTATAATCCGATGGAGCCGGCTGTACGCACGAAAAAACATGACGTCAAGCGGCGTTACTTCGCTCTGAGGCGTTCCATGTAAGGCTTGAAGTGCAAGCTAGAGCGCGGAACGAGCGACAAAGAGGCACAATCGGCCTCCGTGTTCGGCAGCGTTCGACATCTGTCTCTCTCCTACTTAAGTGAGCGATGCGTCCGCGTGGACAGCTGTATGACGTTGTCACGTTCAACTATCGTCAGTAAACCAACTTTACAGACAACCGATTTTTTGTATAGAACATCTTTAAAAAAAAAAGTGTATTTACACGGGTAGCTGTATAGCTTGCTTGTCCTAGATGAACTGTTTGGTCACAAAGTCGGGAGATCTGGAGATTATCTAAAACTATACGGCTTACGGACGCCAGGAATCAATACAGGAATGCAAGGTTTTAAGGTTCAGGAATCATACCATGATCGAATGAAACAATGTTATTGACATAACAAAACAGTTTTGAGACAATACTAATTGGAACTGAATCTATTACACGGGTATTTATCGCCTAATATTTGAAAGAGGAAAGATTTGTATTTTTGTAATGATTGTAATTCAAAAACTACTGTGCCTATTTCAAAAAATATTTCACCATTAAAAAGCTACATTCGGTCTGAGTAACATAGGCTATATTTATGTGTTTAAAAAATAAATATCCACCCGTGCGAAGCCGGGACAGGCCGCTAGTTTTACATAAAACTCTTACATTACTGACTGACTTCCCATCAACGCACAGCCTAAACTAATCGACCTAGGAGTATTAAATTTGGAACGTAGACTCCTAGTGTGGTGTATGGATGCATTAAGAAAGGGATTCCTGAAACTTAACCCCTAAAGGGGTGCAGCAGGGTTGAAGATTGTTTGCAGAAAACTTAGCGAACGTGAACGAAGTTGCACGTTATTCCAAGTGCATATTATACACGATAAATACCCGTGTAAAAGATTTAGTATGTATTATGATCGCGAAAAGTAAAACATATTAATACTAATTCAAAACAATACAGGGTGAATCTCCAAAAATAACAAATTATATATCTTGATTTACAAAATACGACCTTATTATATACGACTTGAAAAAGTTCGTGTATTGAAAATATACCTTTAGGGCTAATTTTTCAATGTACAGATTTTATCCTTCTTCTTCGTCTTGACGGCGTAATCTATGCGTTTTTCTGCAGGATTTTTTTTTCTTTTGAGGGCAATCTTTTTGACCTCCTTATACGACATGACGGCGATTTTCACTTTTATTTGGCTCATGTAGCTTATGCTTGGTCTTACCTTTCAACTCTTTTAAATTTTTTATCCGTCAGATAGAAATATATCTCTCTCTTTTTTAGGCTTGTTAAAAACAAGGACAGACAGATTTCATTCGACGAATTAATTCTGTAAATTGAACAATCAGCCCGTAGTAAAATACAGAACAATAAAGTGTTTTTTAAGAAATAACTTTGTTATATTTGATCATAACTCTTCACAATGTAAGGTGACTAATACTGATTTCAAGAATTACCACTATGTGTTATGGCATTTTATGGCTACCTCATGAATCACAATATTATTTAAACCCTAATCTGTTTTTTTATACAAATTACATTTTTATACCAATTATACTTTTTGAAGTAACAATTTTATTACTTTTACATAAATCTTTTATTATAATCTATTTATATTTACATTGTTTTTTGTTATAGAATTGACAATTTATATACGTTTTTTATATATTTTTTTATTTAAAAGCTACTGTTATACTTTGAAATAAGTTCTGATATGCATTTTGAGTTTGATGTTGGTTTCAATATCAGAAATTATGACAAATTACATATTGTCTCAATTAGTTCCAGGCACAAAATGGCGTTTTTAACACAATTATTGCCTTATTTTGTAATTTTCACGAAATCTACATTAATAATACTATTCGTAAAAATGTCTTTTAATGGGGAGATAATAAATATATTTTTATATATAAAACTACGTGCTAAGTTGGTCAGGAATTAGGAAATACACACTTTATACGCTACGTGGATATTTAGGAAAACTCCTATACACGCAAGGCTACATAAAAATCGATGCATTGTCTTCAAGCATTCATAATATTGTCCTTTACATATCTCTACATTTATTTGGCACATACATTTTGCCACATTTAATTCCGGTCCATATTAATTTGCATCTAAGGCACACATTTGAGGGGATTGCATTTCATAAGATTTTCAAAATCATTATAGATTTTTGCACTACGTAAAATTTAATTCATTTGTCGTATCCGTAATCTTTCACATCACTACTGTTTTATTTTCACACTTCTGTCACACAAAAATATAGCTTACGAAGTCTAATTTTAAAGTCTGATTTGCTTAGTTTCGATCAGTTAATGCCGCTAGTTGAAGGGCCCAGATTAGCCTCTTGATGCTTGTACTTGTGTGACGTCATTTGAGACAGTCCAAGGACTGCGAATCCGCATTGGAGGCAGTGGTAGTGGGTTTGCTTCTTGCTGTGGATGCACTGAGGCTCGTAGCCGCAACCTGAGAAAAAATAAAAAATAACATTTATTTTTATTTAAAACCACCACTTTGTGGAGACTGCGTGATGTTTATTTGTAAATCCCACTTTTACAAAATGCAACGTTAATTGAAAGGGTTAATACAATTTAAAAAAATACCGTGTATACATAATTACTAAAACTGTATATAATAAATAACGCCTTAAAACTCAAAGTCTTATTTCATAAATCGAAGTCGTATTTCGTAAATCTGCGTAAATGATAGACTTATTTCGTAAATCACTCTAACCAAATCAAAGTCGTATTTCGTAAATCAGTACAAAAAAGTCGCTGTTTCGTAAATCAGTTTAGATCACTATAAATCAATGTTGTATTTTGTAAATCAGTCAGTACCTTTGCTGGGCGGGAACTTCTCGAAGCCGGCTGCTTGTATGGAGTCCAGCTTCTGATGCTGACGCCGATGGGCGACCACTTTGTTGGTGTCGGTGCATACGAAGTCACACTTGAGGCAGTGGAAGTGAGAAGCCTTGTTTTGACCTGTGTCTGTAAGAAAATAAAGATTAAATAAAAATAAATAATTTCCTCATGGCCGGGCTTAATTAATATTAGCTGTGCCCGCACTTAGTACTGGTACATTTCAGTTTGTTTGAGCAATAAATATCTATATCTTATTTGAATTCTATAAAGAATGAATAGCTTTAAGGAAAATCCTTGCTTTAGGGAGATATTGTGCTCTATCCGAGGTAGATAGGGGCAGTTTGGCTGGTGTAGGCAAGTCTGAACTGAGCCGTTTGTACGAAAAGAGCCGATGCTGCTAACTTCAGACCTCTACAGACTGATTTGAAATAAGAATGTTGAAACTCCTTTAACTGCTGCTTCCGTGATCTTTGCCTACCCCCATATTATATCTATCCTTAAAGGTTTGCTGGAAGAGAACTCTTTTTAGGATTAAGCTCGCCTTTGTACATGCTGTCTTTACTTTAAGTTTTCTAAATGTTGTCTATGTGTGTGCAATAAAGAAAAAAGAAAAGAATGGGAATGAGGCGTGATTGTATGTATGTATGTTTGTTTTACTGCTAACGTCTAAGTTACGTCAGTCGTATAGTAAGTATGAAAAAGGTGTACATACGATACTTACTGTAAGCGGTAGCATGTGGGCACTCGGGTCTTTGACAGTAGACATTTGCTCTGTATTGCTGGAAGTCTCCGCCCATCAGCGTGTCCAACCTAGAGAACAACAAAAATTAATAATTAATTATATAAGTTTTAAAAACTTTAGAAACCGACTTTATGGTCGGCTAAGCCAATTTTGATGGGATGTTTGGGAGACCAATTTGGAAGATAAAAGAAAATCAAATCGGTTCATAAATGACGAAACAATGCGATAACAAACAAAAAAAAATTAAAACAAAACGTAGGACCAATCCGAAAGTATAACCTTTCGGATAAAAAAAGTTTTTTTCAATACGGGTCATAAATGATGAGGTTATGCTTTAGCAAACACAAAAAAGCAACGGAATTGTCAACCTCCTCCAAAAAAATTGGGGAAACAGAAGATGGTATAGTATTTTTTAATACAGTTGCTCAAAAAGTGGCGTATTGCAGGGACGTATAGCGTTCGGGATGTGGGCTATTACACACGCGTGCTTTTTTTTTACCATTCCCGCACTAGTGCTTTTTCTTTCCCAACTGTCAAAATAATGTCTAAAAAGAAAAACCAACCATGAAGTCTTTACTAAAAAAATTCATCGAAGATTTTATGATTCATGCAAAAACGTATTATTTCTAAGAAGAAGCTACTAATTTGTTTCATTAACAGATTTAATGATTTGATTGAATGAATTATGTTAGGTTTCATTTCATTTCATCTCATTAAATTTCATTTTCAATTCATATCAATAAAAAAATCTACTGAAGACTTGGCTGTATGGGTATAGTTCCCTTTGCCTTCCAGAATGTGTGAAGAAAAAAAAAATCTCTGCTTATATTCTACGGTTGGCTCAATTATTGATATAAATGTCACTTAGAGAAAAATTACGAAAGACGTAAATTTTAAAAAACCCAACTCAAGGGAAAAAACAAAACGTAAGACTAGGCGGTATGGTCTTGGTACTATAGCCTGCTTCGAAAGGAGCGAAAAGAAAAAAAAAAAATTCTATGGTTGGCGCCATTTTTCAGAAATTTTCTTTGCGAGTCTTTGCGAGTTTATTTGTTTGTTGCACAAAATGAGTAATTTCGACCCTAGTTTTTTTGAATGAACACCACCGGAACTCAGTATAATTGCACAAAATGCTTCGGAGAACATTTTACCGGAAAAGTCAAAAAGTCGCTACATGCATACATACGACGAACTTATTACGTGGAGAGAAGAGAAAAAAGCAAATGGTATTTTATTAAATTGCTTCATTTTTTCGCAACTGTATTAAAAATAGTCGTTCAGTACACGTGCGGAACCGTCATTGCAACTTGTTCCGACTGTCAACCCTCGCCTTCGGCTCGGGTAGACATTTGTCGGAACTCTTTGCAATGACAGCCTTCCCGCACTTGTAATGAAATATACTATTCAGTCAGAGACCCTTCGGTGTGAAGCAATTTCAATTCTTACAATTCAATTTTTTTAATTTCATTCTTTAAACGTCACTAGTTTTCTCTCTCCTGTATACTATGAATAAAATGAAATCGATCTGATTTAGTGCATAAACTGTATTTAGCTTTTTGTTTCGTACCTTTCATGCCTAGCGGTGTGTTGCACGAATCTGGTCTTGTCACAGAAGGAGTAGCCGCAGTCCTTACGAGTGCAATGGAAGTGAGTTTGGTGCTCCCTGTAACAAATAAATTTTCAATTAGTAAAGTAAAATCAGTTATGGTGTCATGGCATTGCAATGGATGGTAGAAAAAAATATTTACAGAAAAATGTGAAATTCATATAATTTGTAGGTAAAGCATCAAAAGTTGTTTGATAATTTCAGATAAGAAAGATCCAGAATCCCGAATCCAGAGAGATCTCTGGATTCATTTATTTTCAGGATTCATATTTTTTCTGGATTTTTGGCAAATTTGATTTGCTAATAGTTGCAGCTCACAGCGGACTAGACTACACATAAAGTTCAATAATTATTCAATCTATAAGTGAGCCGGTTAAAGAAATATTTGAGCTTTACAAACCAGAAATGCCAATACACTTGTGACGTAGGTATACTGTATAGTAACTTATTTTTTGTGTATTCAATGTCCATTGCAATGTTACGCTATACTACCATAAAAGTTTCGAATCGCATATACATATTCTAATGCAGCCGAGTGTACTAGGCATTGCTAAGCAAAGCCCAGTTTTCCCTCTCCTTATTCTTCCACTCGCCATGTTTTGCAAAGGCCCAAAAGCCCAGTTTTCCCTAGCTTTTACTCTCCATAATTTTTTAAACGCGTCAAATTGAATAACAAATATTTTTGTTGAAACGACCTACACTTTTATTCACGATGTAATTTTTTATGACTAACATAATTTACCAAATTATTTTTAGTAAGGAGGTCTAAAAAACCCCCATCTATCGGTGTTTACTGAAACTAAATCAACTTCGGTTTAGTAACTAAAATGTTCATACACTGGATGTTACAAAGTTCTACAATATTACGATAGATGTCGCTTTTAGCCGTATCATTTACAGACTGATTTGAAATAAGAATTTGGTTATTCCTTTTTTAAAAAAGTTTTGTTTTTGTACAATGTCTTTGATTCTTTTAAAAGTTCAAAAATTGGAAAAAAATGAAATAAAAAGATTCGTTCAAAATCAACGCAGGTATACCCTAGAATCCAGCCTGTTTCATATTATAGGAGTAGGCAGAGACTTTTATTCTTATATTTTGTTTTACTGAACTTATATCTGAAATAGTTTTACAGAAAATTATAGGCTGGCGCATTTCATTTCAAAGTAAGCCTTATAGTTATTGAAATAGATTCAATACCTAATAGTCAATAAGACTCCAGTTTTTAGGGTCCAAAGTCAAAGTATTTATTGCTTAGTAATGTTGGAAAAAAACCAAAGATATTTTTGTCTCATAAGTTCTAGAAGAAGCTATACAGGCAAGCATAACATATACATTGGAAATCAAGCCTTATAGTTATTGCAATAGAGGTCTTACCTGTAACCACAGTGAGGATAGGCGCAGTCCTCGTTGAACCTAAATCGTAGATATCCTTCGGGAATGGGTTCATCTTTCAGAACCCGCATATGCGGTCCTCTAGTGGTGTGGGTTCGTCTGCTGTGAAAATAATTGAAGGTTAGGATTCAGAAAAACGAATAAGAAAAAAAATCGGTTGTCTGTAAAGTCGGTTTACTGACGATAGTTGAACGTGACAACGTCATACAGCTGTCCAAGAGGACGCATCGCTCACTCAAGTAGGAGAGAGACAGATGTCGAACGCTACCGGACGCGGAGGCCGATTGTGCTCTTTGTCGCTCGTTCCGCGCTCTCGCTTGCACTTAAAGCCTTAAATGGAACGCCTCAGAGTTAGGTAACGCCGTATGAGTAATGTTTTTTCGTACGTGCAGCCGGCTCCATCGAAATATAAGACGTCACGTCAAAAACAACAATATTATAAATGTAATTTATGATTGTTTACAAAACATTCTACATGGAATTTAATTAAGGTTTATCTTTTAGTTAGCCTTAAGGTACTTACGATTTAGCGATCATCTCAGCTTCCTTGTCCATGCCTGGTGGTAGACCGTGGCTCTGCATCAGGGTCTGTTCCAGGAGTAGTTCCGGGGGGTACATCATTGGGTAGAGGGGGAAGGGGGAACCACTGTAAATACAATAAAAACGTAAATTTTTGACCCCCTTCAAAAAAAAAGGATCTTCTCTAACACATATTAAGTGATAATTGTTTAACCAAGCATTTTTCCAAATTGTCCTAACCCGGTTTCATATTTTTTTAATCTGTCTAATAAAAAAAAAATAGTTAGGAAAGAAGTTGAGGGTAGGTTACAAATCATGTCAAGTAGAATCAGTTTTTTATGAAATTCCTACATAGGATCTTTTGTAAATCTTCTATAGTTTTTATTCTACCCACTGATCTATGGGCAGTATGGTACCAACTCACCCTTGTCCGAACAACGCCACCTGAGCCAACCCCGGCAGTCCAGCCAGTGACGCAGTGTATTGCTGCTGCATCTTCAGCTGTTCCTGAAGACTTCCCTTGCGCCCTCCAGCTAAGTACTGCTGGAGGAGTAGACTCTGGACCGCTTGTACCTTTTGAAGTTATTGTAATTGTTATAATACTACTACTTGTGAGACAACAAGTTAAGCCATGCTCGGTCATGGGCAATGACTCCATCAAGAAGAGTTTTTCTCCAACTATCACCTAAAGACAAGCGTCTTAAGGTGTCTTAAGGTGTCAAGCGCACCTTAAGACATCAACGTGCTGCTTGCCCTCTACCATCTGCAGGGACGACACCATTTTCTTGTACGAAGTGTGGTCGTACCTGTCGCTCTCGTATAGGCCTTACTAGTCACGAACGTAAGTGCCTGTTGACCCCAGATGCTGTTTGAATTATCTTCTTATACCTAGATGGATAGGCCATAACTAACTGCTACTGCTACTGAGATGACGAATGATAAAAGAAGGTGGAGGAATAAAACCTGTCGTGCCGACCCCACTTAGTGTGAGTTAAAGGCAGGACGATGATGATGATGATAATACAGGACACTAAAAAGGCCAAAAACTAAATGTGGTGGAACATGGTGTGTATAGGGTACAAATATTTTTTTCTTAGCCTATAGTATTTTAACCAAACCCTTAAAACCAAAAGCTAAAATTACCAGACATTATAACGAAATAAAGGCGGGTCTTTAAATACACCTGCTCACATCATTGGCTAGTGAAAACTGACGCTATTACGCATAAGATGAGAGATAATCCAACGTCTAACAAACAGATGGTAGTAGTGTAAAAGACCCTGGTTTATGAAAGTTACCTGATCAGCTGCATTCGGTGGACGATGGTTGACATGACTGGGTGATGGCGCCTGGCTTGATGATGACGCGGTCGAGGGCAGGATAGAGATCTCTGGGTACTCTCGTTCCAAGGTCTCCTGAAAGGAAATATGGGCTATAAGAGTCTGCGGTTTGAAGAGGGAAGAAAAGAAATGTGGGCTACAAGAGTCTGCTATGGAGTCTCCTAAGATTTGGAGATAGAAGAAGAAGGGAAATATGGGCTCTAAGAGTCACCTATGTTGTTTCCTGGGATTAAAAAAAGGAAAAAGAGGGATATGGGCTATAAGAGTCTGCTGTGTAGCTTCCTGGAATTTGAAGAGGCTAAGAGTCTGCTAATGAGTTACCTAGGATTTTAGGACGAAATACCTAGTAGAGAAGACACGTTTTAATATGGTTATTTTGATTCTGCTGAATAAAAACCATTTTATCTTTGATTTTAATAAAGAGTTTGTGAGTAGGTAGTCCAGCAGTAGACTCTTATAGGACTGATGAAGTTGACTATGAAAAATTAAGTTTTTAAGCTGAACAAATCAAAGAAAATCCTTGAACTGTTTATTATGCTGAAGGTTAAAGACAGAGTTCCAATTCTGCGAAATTCTTTGTTTCTCAAGTCAACCCAAAGTACATTGTCTTGATAATGTCAGTGAACTCTTATTGATAAACTTACCACGAATGCCCATTGAAATTTAACTCTGTTTTTGTTACAAACTTATAACAATAATTTTGAAGTGATTTTCGCGTAAGTCTTTTGATGTAATATTGTTATTAAATAAGAATTTGTTAAAATTATCACTTGACAATTATTAATGTTCATGATTTTATTTTCAGTTCAGTTCGTATTTATGCACTCTTGTGTACGTACACTATAGTCTGGGGAAATTTGAGACCATTTTGAGAAATCACCAAATATTTGACAGGCTATCTTTTACTACTATGAGACTGATAATCCCATCATCACTGCTAGAATATAAGCGGGTATCATCATGATGTTTTCCTTCACTGGTTTATAAACGATGGTAGTACAGGGCACTTACCTTAGTCGCAGCTAATCCAGCTGGTTGGTCCATAGCATTGCTATGCTTCTTCACCATGTGAGAAAACAGCAGTTTCAGGTCCACGTACGCCTGACTGCAATGAGGGCAGTGGTAATGCAAGTTCATTCCACCAGCATTCTTGTTCAATGGGCACGTCTGATCGTGGCATGACGGTGGGATGGTCGGTGACATCTTCGGGGGTTCGAACTTCTTGTCCAGCTCTATCCTTAGTTTTAAGTCTTTGGATGGAGAGGCATCGAACATGCTTCGAGGAGATGAAGTGTTGCTCCTGAGGTGGGATGATGGGTAGAAGGTGCCCGTAGCTTTTACTACTGGAAGGAAAGAAGGGATTAGTTGAGTTTCGATAGTATACTGTAGATTGCAGTGAGAGGTATGAAACCAAAAAAAACCTTATTCGTCTGCTTAGCTAAATGGAACATTGTCTGTATTACCTACATTTTGGTGATTAGTATCAAAGATGTACGTTAATTTTTCAGAGATTCTAGTGTTTTTGGAAAAGAAAAGAGAGTTATAGAACAACACTCACCCGAAATATTATCCTGTTCCCTTTCAAATTCACTTTTAATCGAATTGATCGAGAAATTCGACGCAAAGTCTATGGCATCCTTCATTGACGCCACGCTATCAGCAGACGCTCTCTCCTTCAGCGAATAGTCTTTGGCCTCTTCATAGCTTTCTTCTTCCTTAATCCTCGTCACTGGCGTTCCTCTACCATGCTTATGTGTGGCCAAGGCAGAGTACTGGGTTAAAATTGCTGGGCAGTTATTCCCTTGAGCACAATGAAAGTGGGACCTCAACTGGTTTTTGAAACAACTCTTTCCCCCACAGTGGTCAAACGACGCAAAGTAATCGAATCCTTCGAGAAGAGGACAGATGGAGTGGGACTCTCTCATGTGAGTCTCCATGATGTTGTGGGTTTCGCTAGAGAAGGAACAGTTGAAACAGTGGAGGTGAAGACGCGTTAGGCGAAGTAGGCAGGAGGGGTAGGATGATGTACAAGTGTCAGGACTTGTGAATACTTCGAAATGCTGGAATTTGATGCGCTGAAAAGGAAAACACAAATTAGGACAAAAAACCTCATAATTGAGAAAGATTCTGACAGAAATATTTTTAGTCATTAAAGGATACTATTTTGAGCTGTACGTCTTTAGACATAAAGTATTTTATTCTAAGAGCTAAGATACTTACAGGAAACTCTTCAATAGTAGTAATGACGGGAGGGGGCACCACTGGTGGTAGTTGACTCTTTGGCAGTTTGAACGAGGTGAAGATAGCTTGAGGAGTCACCTGCGGAATAAGTTATTTAATAAAATAATCCAACAAATCCACACCAATCCATAATAGACCTTAAATCTTAAAGCTTGGAACACAAAACAAAACTAGGTCTATGACCAATTGTTAGAAAAACACAGCGTGGGGAAACCTGCAGTTTAGACGTAATTGATCATATTTTATTAGGTTAGCTTATTCCTGAGGGGTAGACAAAGACATAAGCTACTCACATTTATATTGTCAGTCCAGACTTCAACAACGCGGTTCTTAGGCGGTCTTCCCCTCTTTCTGCTGAACATTTCATCCAGGGAACTCGAAGGGTTAACTTGTTGGGGCATATTTGGGTTTGGACCCATGTTCAATTGAGCTTGGAGATTCGGAGTCAGTTGGGAAGACAATGTAGGAGCCATCTGTGCTAATTGTGCCAGATTTGGAGGAAGATTTGGGATATTGGAGGCTTGGCCGAGTTGAGCAGCCATGTTGGGGTGTAACTGAGCAGTTAGCTGAGGGGTGAAGGTGGGAGCGAATCTCGCCGCTAAGTTGGGGGACATAGGGCTTAAGATTGCGTGTTGGCGATGGTGTTCCAAGCGCCTGAAGGGATGTTCTTCGGATGAGAGGACTACTGCTCCACAATTTTCCTGAAAGAAATACACCTTTTAGCGCACGCACTTAAAATCCTTTCACCACACTTGTTCGAAAGAACCAGGTACTCGACAAAAAGAAGAAGATCAGCTCATCGTTAAGGGTTCTAAGGAGCCTCTATCTCTAAAGAACAAGTCAAGGCCTATAAGTAAATATTCCAGTTAGATGTTTACAAGAATCAAAGAATAATCTGATGAATGCTTACCCAAGTACAGTGGTAGTGAGTGATGTCCCTGATATGCTGACAGGCAGAGTTACCACACGGGCTGTGACGAGTGTACGTGATGAAATATGCCTCTGTGACCTGGTTCTGTTGTTCGTGCTCCATCACATGCTTCATCATTGTGGTCTGACAGCTGGAGAAATAGGCACAGAAACTGTTTTAGACCAACACATATGTAACAAATAAGTAAAGAAAATGTTGAAGTATAAGAGAAGTCCCGTGAATTTGGCAAAACTATTGGTGAACATGAACAAATTCAACAAAATTGTTTCGAGCTTTTGCCTGAATAAATCTATTGCTGATCAGAAACTCCTCCTGTATTTAGGGATGGATGGAAGCTAGTGGAATTCCAACTGAGATGCTGCTGAGTAATTTTATTGATGTTTGATATTTTTTGTAGTTTAACTTACCTATGAGCCATCTTGCAGCTCTCGCCCAAACAATGGTAATGTTTGTTCAAAGCGCTGCATTTGCTGCATTTATCATCAACCTCCTTACTGCCGTTGAAAGTTTCAATGTACTTCCTTGATATCTCTTCCATCATTGCTGGATTCTGCAAAAAGACCGTCAGTTTCAGTCATTTTAAGTAGATGCTGTTGGTATTTCCAAATAGACAGATGCTAAGCTATGATGATAACCCTTGGTTACCAGATGCGGGTAGAACCTTATCAGCGAAAAGAGGGTGGTACTTACAAATTGTGGAGAATAGTCATCCATCATAGGGTTTGAGAGTTCATCATCCACATGGAAGCTTCCACCAGGGGAATACATGCTCATGTCAGCTCCTTGCTGCATCAGCGCGCTTTGGATCACTGAAGTTGGAAGCCTGGAGAGAAACAAAGAATAAGAATTGCGACTTTATTACTACCTGTTCAGCCTATAGCAGTAGTCCATTCTTTTTGGTAACTTCTAACTAAAGTCTGCTTACCCGAAGCTCATCTCTTGCTCTTTCCTTTCATGCTTCCTCTTATGCGTGAAGATCTGACTGCTAGAATGCAGTACATAGTTGCAATGCGGTCTGATGCAGTGGATGTGGTTGCAGGTTCTGGAGAACCGACAATCACGGTACGGACATGCTTCGTTCTTCATATACTTCTTAAAGCCGTCTTTGGAAAGGGCTTCGTCTTTTATGTGGTAGGTCTTGTGTTTTTCTGTGGAATTGGTATTGTTTATGAGTATGCTCCTTATCAAAGTCAAAACAACCAGGTTTTATATTTCCTCTTAGATCACTTGGTAGGTACTCAAGATTCTGAAGGTATAGCATAACTGGTGGCATTGTAACAACACAAAAGATTAATCCTGAGCTTAGTGTGGACATCCTGATATCTCAATTTTAGGGAATTACTAGCAAAATGAAATTCCACTTACCCATATCAGCCTTATTCTTGAAGGTGTAAGTGCAGCCTTGTCGTCGACAGTGGAAGTGCGTGGTCCTCTGCCCAGCGAAGACACAATGAGGTGCCGCACAGCTCTCAGTGGCTCTGAACCGCTGGAATCCCTCCTGGAGGATCGCAGAGTCCTTGCGGTGGTAGTTGGCGTGCATTTGCACGTCTGAGGTGGAAATGTAGACCTGGGAAAATCAAATACTTTTATATACATTCTTGATATAACGCAGTGTCAGAAGCCACTTAACACCCTTCTTCTTGTTCTGTCACTAGTTCTTTTGAACCTGTGTGGTGATAGGATTTTAATTGTGCCTAGAAGAAGCTTCTTTCGTGCACTTGACTAACTTTCTAGGTTACACGACATGCCGGCTATCTAACGATGTTTTCCTTCACCGTTTAAGAGTACTGACATAATGCACGTAACTAAACAGATATTAAAACAGAGAGGTTTTATTCTTACCTTATCACAACCATCTTGGATGCAATGGTAGTGGGTTTGGCTCCGGTTGTGAGGGCAGTCCGTGAACCGTTCGGAGCAATCGTCAAGAGGGGAGTACCTCATGAAACCATGGGCCAGTGATTCGTCACGTTTCTTGTGCCACTGTGGAAATAATTAATCCATGAAACAGTTTCTAGAATCTTATGTAAAATCAAAGTCAATGTTTTCAAGGAAATCGAAACTAGATCCACAGTCAAAAAACAACGCGTAAGTCTGCCCCCAAGATTAATGTCCTGGAAGGTCAGTAGATAGACAAGGATAAGCCTCAACATGGTTCTTCTTGAAAATGTATGGAGGGGTTTCTTCGCCTAGCAGTGGTCTTCTTGAGGCTTTTGCATGCAGTTTCCACTACATACATTGGAACATCCATAAAAAAAAGTTGGGTGGTTTTGATGGGTACGTTGAAAAGTACCTTGAAATGCCTGATCATCTCCTCTTTCTTGCAGAAGACTCTGGCAGTGCAGTCCATGCAGTGGAAGTGTTCCCGGTAGCCCAAGTCCTTGCAGTACGAAGAACCACATTCCAATGTGGAACTATACCTGGAGGAGAAACGTGGTTACTTCAACTACCTGTTACGAAGCCTGGGTAGGTAGAACTAAAAGTAATCAATAAACTAGTCGGTAGGTAGTAGGAATAAGGACGGTTTATTTATGTATATTTAAGATACTCGTATTTGATCGAAAATCAACTGACTTTCTTACTCTGGGCAGTTGGTTTAAAAGAAAAATCATTATATGCGGGAGATCTAGGTCAAGCATAATGACACATGCAATGAGCGATGAAGTGCTTTGAGCACATCTAGGCGATCTGCCATGGTGATCAGTTTGCTGCAAACTTTACCAGTGAGATATTTGACAGCGATACACTGATCATCATCGCAGGCGATCTGGATTTGCGCAAGTTTTTATTTGTGCTGACGGTAATTTGTGTTATGTCTAGTGGACGTCCAATGCTTATGTTTATTCTTGAAGACTAAGAGTGAGCTAATAGTTGAGGATAAAACTAACCTTTTGACATATCTAGAGTAGTCGACAGTGGTGTTTAAAGAGTTCTTCCTAGCCTGGTCCAGGTGACTCAATGCTGAAAGAAGACCTGAAACAAACAAAAATACGTTATCAAAAAAATATTCGATTATCGATCTCTCATCTGTCTGAGTCTCATCTGTCTCATCATCTGTTGGATATTTTCACCAACATTAAAGGTTCGATTAAGGATCTTTAAATCTGAACTGCGTTAGCTGTGGTTGCCGTCAGTGGATAAGCACGGGGAAGTATATTTTTTTGTTCGAACCTAATTTTAATTTATGTGTATTATTTCTTGGTGATACTTATAAATAACCAAACTAGATAAGGGCCTATAAATGTGGTGTCTATTAGAGTTGGGTATTTATTTATTTTTTATTTGCCATTTTGTATCAACAGAAAATGTCGTAGTTTCATTTACGATAGTTTTGTAATCCATTGAGAGTACTATTGTTTACAAATAAGTCACGCAAAGGAAGTCGCACCCAGATTCCCGTCGTATAAATCCCCTACTAAGAACTTTCGTCGATCAACGTGAGGTTCCATTCACCGACTCCTAAAAGCCATTATGTAGAACATTATGAGGACCCCATTGTTTCGCCTCAACGGCCCCGCACAATATCTTACGAAATTTCCTAAAAACCATCTTTGGATGCTACATAGAAAGCAGGAAAAGCAGTTTTCAAGAATCCAGAACATTATGATCTCATATTATGCTTTGCGAGATTGTATCTTTTATTGTTTACATACACAAATAATTGACCAATATAATAAGGTACATATATCAGGAATAATAATAAACACTCCGTCTAACACCCACTACTCATTTAGCACAATAAGTGACGCTTGACAGCTATAGTGATACACTTATCGATCGCAGACAATATGTCTCGAGTCAATAAAGAGCCTTGGACGCAGATTTACACAGCCTAACTTTAAGGCTCGTATGCAGAAACAATGTTGAGTCTGAGTCGAGCCTCAAGGATAGATTTTTTGACAGTTCTCCATTGAAAAGTGTCAAAAGTATAGATTTGTCGATCCTCAATCGATTGAGCTTCAAGCATGGGCTCGATTCAGATTCACTGTTTCTGCATACAGCCTTAAATTTCCTTTCGCATACATAATAATTTAATGTTTGGATTATAGGCGCCGACAAGCTCGTGCAGCCGGCTTTCACCGTGAATGTCGGCTGCATTATAAAATGTTTATTATGTCTACCCGCTATCTGATTTTTATTTCATTGTCTTTTTTTATTAACATCGATATTGTCTTCGCACAAGTCATTAGCATTTGCGTCTTTGATTCCAGTTTTTGGGAATTTTGTATCTTATAAAAATAAAAGTACTTATACATCGCATATATTGTTTATCTTGGTCACGATACACGTTGTGGTTCTTAACAGTTCGTCTTTATATAAATTTGCATCATACTGGTGCTCCATTATTTTGAAAAAGGACATCATACTTATAAACGCAAAAAAATAAGCTGTATGTTGTCTGTTCTTCTAGATTTGGGCACGCGGAACTGGTAGTACGGAACGCGGAGTTTTCAAATATTCAAAATGATTCTTGTGATTCAAATGCCTAATGGCTGATTTTTCCACATACGGAATATCGCTATTCGTCATATTAAAAACAGTCCTTGTTATATTATCTGATAGATAAATTAATCTTTAGATAGAACAAAATGCCCTAAATCCATGAGTTTTTATTTTTACGTGAAGTGCTTGTCAAAGATCACATAAGAATTGAAAAAGTGTCGTTTATCTTTTCATTGTATAACTGACGTCTTCGTTTTCTTATCGTGTCACTGATTCTTTCAACAATCTAAAATTTTTGAGAGAAAAACTTTTGTACACCTATTAGGCCTACTTATAAACGTAATTTACCTAAATTTAATCATTGCTTAAGGTTAGCCCTTTCACTGTTTGTCATTACCTAGTGGTAAGAGATGGCAATAGTTTAACCACTGTTTATCTTTTGACATATTTTTATAAGTAAGGCCATAAGACACATATTTTAGATTTTTTTAGGTTCTACGATACTTACTTACCTGTCGTGAAAGATGCGTCATAAAGGCATTTCTCAGCTTTATATCGACCGTATAACTAACGATTGCTGTTTTATCGAAAGCTCTCTATAACTCGAAATTAAGCGCTATAAGCACGATTCCCAAAACATTCGGATCAATAATTCGCACTTGTTAAGTCGTGAGCTATTAAGTTAGTTTCGATGGTACAGTGATCTCTCTTCATTAATAATAAGCTCTATAACTTCACTATTACAATCACGAGCTTAAGACATCAACTGCATTTATACGTATGGATCCGCACTTTCAGTATATTCAGTTTAATCCCTAAGACTCAAATGATTTTGATACTTGGAACTTTGAAGAATTTGTACAATAAAATGCTTTTTTATTTTGAAACCAGATTAAACCATGGTGAGATTTGAGAGGAATATATATTATGTAGTCACGGTTAGGCATCTAGGAATTGTACAATCTGTATAAATAAATTACGTTTGCTCGCTTTTAACCAACTTCAAATAAAATTGGAAGTTCTGAATTTGGGTGTATTTTTATGAGCCGATTTTAAAAACTTTTTTTTTCTTTTAGGCTTAAAGTTATGCTTCCAGATTAGTGCCATACATACCATTTCTTCTTAATCAGTTTAACATTTTGGCCGTAAATGCGGCTTCTCAAGTTACGTTATTCATGTTAAATCCTTAGGAGTTTTGAGAAATATTTAAAAAAACAAAAGCTTAGCTGCAAGTGCTTTCAATAATGATGTGTACCATAAAACGTGATTGCATACGGGCATGTTAGGTCAAACCCTTATGTAATACAAAATTATCCAAGCCGTATGTTAACATCCATTGTGTTCGCTAATCTACATAAGTATAGGTATTAATTCTTTCAAAGACGATTTTGTAAAAAGCTGAGTTGTTTCGTCATGGTGCGACGTGTTACTTGGTTTTAAGGTTCTATTAAAAGTCCTACACATACGAATGCAGCGTACACAACCTTTTTTCAATAAGTACAATAGATATACATTCGATTTGTGTTAGGGATTGTACCGTGGTGTGCAGCAAAGAAGATTCGTGAAGACAAGTGTTAGTTAATTAAAATTGTCATGAAATCGAGAAAATCGATTTTGTAGATTTGTCAAAATTTATTTTATTGTTATTTCTAGTCAATTCGAGCGAAATGGTTCTCAATTGAAATTAAACTTAATGTCAGAAAAAATAGTCAATACAAGGAGCTAACTAGGTAGTTATTTTAAGTGTTTTTTGTCATTAGAAAGCTTACCTACTTAGATCATGACTAGAAACTGTTCCATACTAACGGTAAATCAAAACCTATTACATTTTAAATGTACATACGTCTGATACAATCTCAAATCTTGATTTTTAAAGTAGCAGTGGACGTAATAACTTGAACGTTGCCCGGGTCAATTTTAATTCGCAGTACTAATTATAAACTTTACTGAAGTTACATATACATTTATAAGTGAGATTTTTGAGTTATAAATACTCGTAATTTCTTTAATTGATATTCTGTCATCTACTGTTTTATTACTATTCGTTTGGCGTTGAAACGATATGCTAAAAAAAAAATTTGCTCGTTGGTTCTTCAGTTTTAACAATGCTCTTTAGTTTTTCATTTCTAACAATATTTTGTGATTTCGGTACTCCGCAACGTTTGCATGTTTTATTTTAAGTTACATAGAACGGTGATATTCTTGGGGAAAAGTTATGGAAGTACTTTTGAATAAGTTTATGATGTTCTTAGCGATCTGTCATTGAGTGTCAAAAGTCCCGAAAACAAATTCCACACGGATGAAGTCGCAAGCTCAAGAATTATGAAATGTTGATACACAGAAACACTTTTGTGATGCAATGTACCAACGATCACTCACACAACAATGGTTGGTCGGAGTGACTAGGAGAAAACATTGATTAATTACCATAATAATTTATATGATACTCCAAAACTTGATGCGGGGCGGTTACACAATCAGACAGTTTAGTTTTTCAGAGAAACACAAAAAGATATGTGTTACGAGAAGGTGTAGTAATATTGTTTTCATCAGCTAGTAAGTGGCGTCCCGACGAACGTTATATAGCGGTCGGATGAATCAATGACCGTCCTTATGTTGATTTTAAACTCTAAAAAAAAAAGCAGAATAACAGCAATTCTTAAAACGGATTACTTTTAGACCTATTATACGTTAAGCACCTGCAGAAGCATTTTTTTTTTCTATTTTTAGTAGGTACTTGTAAAATGAGACGATCTGGGGATTAAAAAAGTTTTTACTATCGAGATAGGTAGGTACGGTTGTAGGCAATAAATATTGCACATCGGCTTTGTAGAGCGCTATCTCTTTCTGACGCACAATATGCCCTATGAAGCCGAAAATAGCCGATGTGCAATATTTGTTGCCTACTACTTTATGTGAGAGTGGGTTTGGTATGGTGCACTCCTGACAAAACTTTTATGGCGCGTGCGCTGGTGTCACACACGTGTATTGAAGGAACTAATAACCTGCTGCCAAAACATAGATGGCGTTTAACAGTACTCATCTCCGTGCTCCGTCATAAAAAGGTCACCGTTTCTTAAAAACTGTTGTTTAGTTTTGAATGATGCATGGAGGAGATGGAAGTGATTTGGATGTTTCGAACAAAAGAATAAGTTTTTCGTAAAGAATGTATCGTTATTATTGTTTCGGTGGGAATTAGCATATTGGAGCTTTTTACTCGACTGCGTAGGAGTAATGTAATTTTTATTTTATTTTTGTTATGGCATGTAATTGAAAAAGCAGACCGCTCACCTGATGCTGAGCAATCACCTCTACCACTGCACTGTGTCTTTCTTCTTCCTATCGTGTCACTAATTCTTTCGAACCAAGAGTGGTGAAAAGATTTTAAGTGCGCCTCAAAGAGGCTCCTTTCGTGCACTTGACACATATTGTCGAACTTTTTAGGTTTTACGATATGCCGTTTTCCTCGCGATGTTTTTCTTCACCGTTTGAGAGCACTGGCATATTGTACATACATTTTTGGCCAGAAAACTCATTGGTACACGACTGAATTTGAACCCACGACCTTAGAGTCTGTGTCCCTAACACATACTTATAGAGCATATAATGTAGGTCCTCGATAAAAGAGCTTTGTGAGGTAAATACTATTGTCATAAGCAGTTACCGCTCAACACCATGTTGGTAATCTTAAGGTTCAATAAAAAAAACTAGACAAATCTAGGCACTATCGAAGAGATCGCTCATAGCGATAAGACCACCCATTGTAATTCACTTAAGCTTTAGTATTTTCGTTAAATAGGTCATGTCCTATTCTTGTGGTGTACAATAAAGTGTTATCTATCTATCTATCGACGCGGCAATCTAGATTTTTAGAAGAACAGACAAGAACCTTAGGCATTGGTGCATATCACAAGGTATTATGACGTAGTCCGATTGAGAAAACGAGGAGTCTCGCAAAAAGTAAACCAAAAAACGATGGTATGTTGATAAAAAAGGATTATAAAGATTTATTTCACACGTTTTAAAATCCCCAAAGAGACAGCTGACCGTAATGTATTCCTTGGGAATTCGTTTAAGCCGGTTGGCATTTTGGTGAGTGGAAAATGACTTAAATGTCATTGTGTATCAATTTTAGTCAGTTCTATGACTAATTTGTAATTGAATGTCACTTATGATTTAGATAACGATTTCGGTCTTGAAAGTTTTTTTATGCTAGAGGTATTCATGGTATGGATGAAAGTCATGTGACTAGAAGAGTGATGAGTATGGATGTGGATGGATGTGAGCAGAGGTAGAATAAAGAAAACATGGATGAACTGTGTGAAAGATGACATGGATAAGAGAGTGAATGCAGAGGTGACTGCTGACAGAGGAGAATGGAGAAAGAAGATACGTTGGTATCACAGCAAAATCCAGAGAAATAAAAGGATCGAATGACGTCATTTTATTTCACCACACTATGATATGTTTTGTTTTACATTGTGATAATGGCGCCCTCTCGACTGAACAGATGTGTGTGGCACTATTACTGCAACCACAAAACGGAAAACGAACAGGGGCCTAATTCTCGGGCCGATCTCGATCATTTTGCAATTTTGTTTTATTGCTTCTTTTCACTATCCCGCACTTTTTCACCATTTTCCGTAAATCGTAGCTGTCGAGGCTTTTACGATGAGGTCGTTGATGAATTACTCAAGGAAATCTGCCATTCTCTCTTCGAAAAGAAGCAATAAAATAAAATTGCAACATGATCGAGATCGGCCCGAGAATTAGGCCCCAGATCGACTGACGACATTGTAAAGAACACAGGAATATAAGATAGAGAGGTGTCCTAAAAGTATCAAGATTTTTTTTCTGGAAATATAGATTTTCAGAATTATTATACTTTTTGATCTTTTATTGACTTGTGACCATCAGTGAAAGTCATTAGTCTTATAATAGTGATGGTCTTCTTCTTTTCGTGTCACTCTACTTTCAAGCCAGTGTGGTTATAAGATTTCAGTGCGCCTCGGAGAGGTTCCTTTCGTGTACTCGAAACATGTTTTCGAAATTTTTAGATTCTACAACATTCCGGTTACTTCACGATGTTTTCCTTCACCGTTTGTACGGATGTGACATAACGAAAGCCGCGTTTTAGAAAGTACAGTTTAAAAATGATTGAACAGTAACTGTTCTCACAGTTTCAAAAGTTGATAAATTTGATTCATTATTTACTCCATTGTCTATATCGATACCAATTGGTCCATCGAGTTCAACAGCATCAATTCCTCAGCTACGACCCTCTATGCACGCATGCAATCACCTTTTGTCATCGTCTAAGTGAAGTTTTTTATTTGTCACGCGGTCACACTCTCTACTCAAATATCAGCTAATGCTAAAAACTCTTATGTTTACCACAAAGTAGAGTGAATAAAAATGTAGCTTTAAACATCTGATAACTAATTATATACTCGTAAGTTTAAAAAACTTGAGAAAATGATTGCATGACCAAACTATTAAACCGATTTTGGTAAAAAGTATGGTCTAAAGAATTAGTGACAGGACAAGAAAAAGGATTGGGTAATTTACACTACCACTCAGCCACGACAGCTTTCATAGCTCAGTTGTTAGAAGCTTTGACTTCTGCGCTGGAGGGCGTGGGTTCGATCGCCACCGAGAACAAATATTTGTGTGGTAAACGTAGATGTTTGTTCTCTCTCTGGGTGTTATATTTTATTCTAAGTATGTTTTTACTTCTCTTCTTCTAAAATTGAAGAGCTTAGCTCTATGTCGAGGTTTTGATGCAGTTTTCTCCAATTAAGTCTTTCGAATGCGGCCTCTTTGACTTCCTTATACGACATGACAGCGACCTTTTCTTTTATCTGGCTCACGTCACTTATTCATATGAATTTACAAAATATACATATATAAGTATTATATCAGCTGGTTCCCATCGTCCAAGCTTTGCTTAGTTTAAGGCTAGGTGGTGTTGTGTGGATTATAGACAATATTTTTTTCTACGACTCCATGCACGAAGATGTGGGTAAAGCTCTTCTCGTCTTCCATCTAAATTGACATTTACTCAACCAAGTATGTCTAAAATGTAAATGCGTTCCTACACATACCATTCACAAACTAAGTACTAGAATAAACTGTTATACGATTACAGACTCTATTACTACCTTACTAAGGAATATGCAGAGTTTGTGGACCGTAGAAGTAATGCATCGGTATGCATACAAGACCAATGTAAGCGGATATATGATGTTGATTACTTTATCAACGTTTTTATTGAAAGCTGAGTTCCGTATAAGCTGGTCAACATATAAGGCTGTATCATAGGAGGTATAGGCGGGGCGATGGGTGTATATACAGACAAAGATCTCGCTATTGACACACACTCGTATATTCACAATGAATTCTTGAGTTTATCAACTAGTTATGAAGATTGAGACTCGTTTTTATGAAACAAAAAATCGAAACGAACCAAATTCATCCGTCTACTTATACAAAACTAGCGGCCTGTCCCGGCTTCGCAATGGTAGACATTTATTTTTTAAAACACACAATTATAACCTATGTTACTCAGGGTGAATGTAGCTTTCCAATGGTGAAAGAATTTTGAAATTGGCACAGTAGTTTTTGAGTTTAATTCATTACAAACATACACACAAAAATACAAATCTTTCCTCTTTATAATATAAGAATAGATTACGAGTCTGACTGACTGTCTGACATAACCGAAGACTCAATCATAGATCTTAGACAAATGATTAATATTTCGATTCGGATTAGATCAAAAAATATTTATTGCAAAAAACAAAAACTGTATCGAACATGAGTTGAACTTATATCACAAAGAATTATCTTTCAATTCATCATTGAGTATCGAAAATCAATGTTTAAATATCACCACAAGAATCACTTTGAAACTAATTTGTGGCCACGTAACTCTAAAACGGAAGCATCAATTTAATGCGGTTTTTGTATGAGAAAACTGATCATATGGATCAGGAAACTTCGTGGGAGCCGTGGATTTGGGAATCGTAAAATCGAAAACAAATTTATACATTTTCAAAATTTTCCGAAAATGAGGAGATTCCAAAAATAAAACACGTGGCCAAAGTGAAGGGTTTTCCTATAAGTCTTGCGCGATCAGAGAAACGCTGTCATATTTGACAGCGGTATTTGACAGCTGTTTTCAATAGCCCAAAACGCTTAAATGTGCACAAGGCTTTAGTCAAGAAACGCTTATAAGGAACCTGAATAACTAATTGAACAAAAATATGTAAGATATCATCCTAATTTGCTACAGATGAATCATTTCTTACGTCAATGATGAACAAACTGTCAAACCTTTTAGTTCCACATTGACCTTTATCACTTTGTTATTACGATCGAGAATTGAATGTGAATGAAGCATGCGGGTACAAGAATGGAGTTCTACGTAACTACTTACTTTTATATTACGATATTTTGAGATGTACTGATAAGATGCTCGTCTAAGTTTATTTTTACATCGACAAGACTGGCTGTTTGAGTAATAAGTACCGTTTTCTGATTCCCGTAATGTGGGGAAAACTTAGCGTCTCAAAAATTACTTTGACGGGCTTCAAAGTGGACCAAATGACTTTGACGGTATATTATAATTCGTCGCTTCATTCGAAGTTATAAAACGAGGTAGTATTATTTTATGCGACTAGCACCTTTGCACATTTTTTAAAGTATAAAAAAAAATAAAGTTTGGTTTGACATTTCCCTCAGCAGATCGTCATTCTTTTTTTGTGCACGGCATCAAGCACACATTCTGCAGTGAATAATTGGAAAAAATGCTGAAATGTATTGCCGGCAATACAAATTTGGATATTATTCCGAAAAACTTCGTAAGCAAAATACGGCTAAAAAGCGTTGCGTGATTGTGATTTCGTCATGATCTGATTCTGATGAAAATCCAGGTAAGTAAGTCTTGCATTTTTGCATTCCTGATACCTGAGTGAAGTGAAAAATGTCACAAGCCGATTTAAATATCAGCATCTAGTAAGCGCCCTGGAGGATTAACTGCGGGTTATCACGAAGGGTTAGCATGATGCTTAAAAATTGCCTGGAGGTTCGACTGCGGGTCAACACGAAGGTTTAAATCTTTACAAAGCACCACCTGTGCCGGCTCTCCTCACCACACCAGACGAGGCCTCAACGCCCCGCATGAGGCTACTGAACCTGTGTCTGAACTCGATACAGAGTCATTACAGGCTTTGGGTAATGCTTCTGATGACCTTAATACCAGTTTATGGTCTTGATATTCATGACAAGCAGGGCCAACTTTGGCTACCAATCCTCAAGAAGGAGATGCAGAAGGAGGTAAAAGAAAAGCTTTTTATTTATTAGAAAGACTATTTTATTTCCAGTAACTGCAAACTGTTGAAAGCAAACACATTAAGCGCGGAAATATCCGCTGCCGTGTCTGATATAGTGAGAACTAGAAAATTATTATTATTATAAAATTATGCCACGTTGGATCGTCTCTGATGATGATGATGATTATTTACTCTGTAGTATCGGGTCGTTTCTTGTATTTCTACATATTAAATAAATAAATAAATAAAATTTAAAGTTGCTGTGCCTATATAGGCATATCAGTACTCAACAAAGCGTGAGTTTGCTTTTGACCAGCGATGATAAGGTACAAGCTGTATGAATATTATCTCATGGTTGCCGTATACTAACGGACTTCCACTATGCCGAATCTCAAGTGAGAACCAAGCTTTAGCTCGCTCTAGGATTATAGAAAGCGTTCCTTACATTCAAAAAGAACCAAGAATGAGATATGAAACTCTCTTTGAGAGTGAGTTGCCTGAAAACATTAAGGTTTCAAAGGCAATTTAAAACAAGGGTTACAAATAAGTGTATTTATTCAGTTTGATTGCAAGAATCACTTTTAAACGTCGTCGAAGCCTTCTTCTTCGGATATTCAGTCGTCAGCTGGCAGTTTTTTCAACACCAGGGAAACTGATCGGGCACTCTCGTTACCCCTCGTTACCATCGAGAAAGGGGGGGGGGGGGGCAGTCAGCATACAGGACGACAGCGCAACAACCGTATCGATGAGCGCAACCAACTACACGTCTACGTCTCGGCGCAGTTCACGCGTCCTTCGACGAACTTGTCAAGCTATAACAAATATGCTCCTACGAAACAATAACGTAGGTGGACATGCTGGAAGATTACAATTTTATTATAATTGCTGGATTGGTGTAACTAATAATCAAGTTATTTTGGAACTGATTCGTAACTGTTAACCTTTTAATCGTAGAGTAGAACAAGGTTCTCCTAATAACTTATAACAATAATTTTCATTCAATCAAAGAAAATAATGAAATGAGGTTAGCCATCCAGAACCTAACTAACTTAGGTGCCATTTCTATAATGTTATCCTCAAAAATTTCAATTTGTATCAAATATTATTATTATTTTTTAGCACCAACGCCCAATGGTGGTCACCGATTCTAAGCCTTAATCTGCTAAATAAATTCATTCCTATTGTCCATTTCAACATGGGAGACCATGGGGCTGCGTCGAAAATGATACTTACCTGTGGATTCATGGCGATCATTGATCTTACAGAATCATACTTGTTCCTGTAGCTAAGTCCGATCGTAAGAATTTAAGATTTCAATTTTTCAAAACTACATAATCAGTTTAGTGCCATGCTATAGACTTTGTTCGATTTCTCGAACTTTTACAAAGATAATGAAAGAAGTTGCAGGCTTTATTATGAGACATCGCAGATTTAGATCTGTAATATGTATATCTTGACGATTGGCTCTGTCTAGGTGACAGTTTCGAGGAGTGACGGATACATGTTACTGAAACTCTAAAGTTACTTTACTGCTTATATAGGTTTCGTGGTCAATATCGATAAAAGATGTTCATCCTCGTAAATGTTGCAATTTTATTTGGACCTATACATCACTATGGGTATATTATATTGTCAATATCACTGCCGTTAACTAAGCGGCACAAAATGTTTTTTGCGAATGCCAGTCAGTAGGTATTCAGGAATTTGCCCACTTGTTCGGGATTCTTACATCAATCAGCGTATCCAGCTGTGAAGTATGGTTGGCTCTATACTAAAGAGTTTGAGAGACAAAAATATTTAGCTTTCAATATACATATTAGACAAAACTCTCTCTGGAAATCCCTTGTTTATTAGTTTTAGCGCCTTGAACAGGATGGGGCGTATATTGTAATTACAGCGCGTAAACGGTGGATGGAAAAATACTGAACTAGATTTCCATAACAACCATATAGAGATACCAAAAGCATGGAGAGATTGTTGTTTTATAATAACAATAATAAATTAATGTTTATTGATTTTTGGTTTCAAATGTTTTGCTCACAAATGTTTTTATGTTATCGTAGTACATCAAAAGGATGGGAGTGATCCAATTCCCTCACCTACCCTACCTGAAAAAAACCATTTAGCAATGGTGCAAAATATGAAATATCTGTCTGTTAGCTTCTTAAATTTATACAAAAGATAGTCCAGGATCACATCAGGAGTTTAGAAAAATTAATACGGATATTGAATGGTATCTTTCGGTCACGGAATATACCATAGAGTAGTAACAGCTTTTGGAGAACCAGGAATCGAACCAGAACTAATAGTTTGTAGAGGCCAGATCTAGGTGCCATAACAGTTGACGCATTCACTATAAGCTGGAAAAATAATGTAATTATGTGCTTTCCCGGTTTTTCACTTGTCTTGAAATGCTTATAGAAAATAAACATGGACGAGGCCTGAAAATATCCTAATATTTCCTTACTGGCCGTCTCAGCCCTGGTTTCTCTCCTCTGCTTAAAAAACTGATTCGCTCGGCTATTATATATTTCACTCTTAATTTTTTGTTCTGTTTCACCGCCAAGACAGTTTATCCTGGCTGCAGCAATGCTCTCCAGGATACCTTTGGAGCAAAACGATCACCAAGCCTATCACTCGATCTAATTATGGTTTATTTTTTCAAAATCACTCTGCTTCAGTACAATGAAATGAAACCTACAAACAGTAGTGACAGTTCTGTTGAACTCTTAATTAAAACCCTTATGGATGTTCACTTTCAAACATAAAGTTATTCCTTACTCAACAGTAATAATATATTATTATAATGGGACCCTTACGAATCTTTGAACAGTCTTCGCTCACCTCTTTTTGCTAGGCCGTAACATAGCTTCCGATGACCATGTAAAACACCTCCTCAAAGGGGCTCACAAGCTTAGACCAGTTTTGCTGAAAGATAGTTACGTTCACCGGGGACCCGATCCAACCGGGAAGGTAGTTTGAAACTACATCGCGGATTGGGTATATACCCAGTAGAAACGTACTTCTAGGAAAAATCACCATAAATTTAGTTGTTCTTTTGGCATTAGGCACAGGATATAATTACAGTGTAAACACTCTCCCTGATAAAATAAGAAAACATTTTAGTTAATTCTACCGGCGTTAAGATAGGTATTTCTGATGTAATCAAAACATCTGGTGCCGGTCATGAACAACCGGTACTGATTTAACCTATTTTCATGAAAATAGAGCAATATGTCCTGCTACTACTATACTACTATAGTTGAAGATTACATACACATCTCACAAAAACAACGTCACAGTCGACGTTCAACGCGCACAGCACGTGGCACGTCGCCTCGTCCGCAGCGCGCGCTTCTGTTATCTTGTTGATACGATTATGAAAGCGGCTGGTTGGACTAGTCTTCTAGTCGTTCGCAAAATTTTACCCTCGACCAATATTATAATGAGGGTAATTTTGCAAGATCGGTGTTATGTATTATGACCTAATCATTCAGTGATTGATTGTAATAAGTAACATAATAAGTAAATTATGTAAAATAGTTCATCATAGTATTTATTGATGATCGGTTTATATAATATAAATACTTAAGATTACGTTAAAAAATCTGGAAGTAAATCATTCCAATTCTAATTTCCCTGCATTTATTTTCACAAAAATTTCGTCTCTAAACGTCTACCTCGTTTTATAACTGAAGAATGAAGCGACGAATTATAATATATGATCAAACGAACTTGCAAAGTGAAGTTCGATCGATATTATATGAGTACGCTTCATTCGAAGTTATAATCACCCTCCCACCCAATACCCAAAGTTAAATTTTTGTGGTTCTTCTCTAAAATGAATGACGATCTGCTGAGGGAAATGTCAAACCAAACTTTATTTTTTTTTATACTTTAAAAAATGTGCAAAGGTGCTAGTCGCATAAAATAATACTACCTCGTTTTATAACTTCGAATGAAGCGTACTCATATAATATCGATCGAACTTCACTTTGCAAGTTCGTTTGATCATATAGTATATAGGATCCCGAAGAAAGACCTTCACCGAGCTGGTTATTTAATTAAATGTATTTTATATTTTAATTAAACATGCCAATAAATATATTCTATATGGGTTTATATTAGTCAAAAAGAACTTAGACTTACACTAAGTTGAAGGCAACTAACGGAGAACGATTTTTCAAAAACCAGTACCGTTACTGGATAGATTTGAAACGTTTTTACGTTTTCCTGTATAGATAAAAACATCATTTTTTCATTGTTCGTAATTTTGAAAAGAATCCATATTTATGTTTAACATATCCACAATACTGTGTTTATTCTATTCACTTTATTTTCCTTGATCGGTTAAACTGATTTAGGCCTCTGTGGCGTAGCAAGTGAGCTGACAAGCTGAGGTACCATATAACACCTAAACAGAAAACAAACATCAGTGTTCACCAGACAAATATTTGTTTTCGGGTTCATGAGCATGTTGTATAAAAAGTGCCAGGCATTATGAATGGGGGGTAAAAATCCCAGAGTAAAAGACCACAAATACGACATGAAACTGTTTGCGACTTGTGTAGTTAATTGTTCTTAATCAAGTACATAATTAATATTGTTCTATACGAAGAGCATAATGTTGTTCATTAATTACAATTATGATTTGAAGGTATACATGCACACGATGCAGTCGTAAAGATCGGTGGATGAAAGGAGAAAGAGAGAGATAGTATCGCATGAGAGAGATAGTTATGAGCGTACGCATACGTAGATCAAACCGCGATCCATCGATATCTGCTTGTTAGGCATTACGTGTAATGGCAATGGGATAGCAATTCATTATGGTAATGATGAATGTGTTATGTGACTTGTTTTAATTGTAACGTCTGGTTCAATCACTGCATAATACTTTATTCAAAGATGCTTTGATTCAATTATAATGTACGAATACGTACAAGAAATATTCAGACGCATATAGCTTTATTTTGTGAACTACCATTTATGCTAGTGCTTTTGAAATATTAGTCTTTAGTGAAACGTCAGCAGACAAATAAAAAGCATTAAATTTCAGCCTTTATTACTTTTATGACGATTGGAATTCAGATGTGGGATATTTTATCACAATGTATGATTTTTCTTAAGCCATGCCGCACATCTCAGCGACCCATGTATTGTTGTCAAAGTTCGCGGCAGTGTGTGCAAAACTTTATGCTGAAACTGATCACCATTGCATTGCCATCGCCATCGCAGATCATCGTAGATGTGCGCAAGGTTTTATAGAATGAAAGTACACAATTATGTTTATGATTCTCAATTCTCAATACACGACAAAGTAGAATTGCCTTCAAATAAAATGCTATTTCTTTCGACACACGTAATGGGATCCTCCGATTGGAGTAAATGCTACCACATGATCTTGTTTGGTTTTTGCTCTGTTTATACGCATCATTTACAAATAAAACAGGTTACTAACTGCTCACCCGCGGTAAAGGCTTAGCACATCTAGGCGATCTGCAATGGCGATCGTAATCAGTTTCAGCATAGCAACTTATATCACTGGTGCAAACTTTGACAGCGACATACTGATCGCCATCACAGGCGTTGATTGAGATGTGCGCAAGGCTTAAAACTAGGTATTTTATGCATGGCATTTCCAGTATTTTACCGATATTTCCAGTATTATACAGTTTTTGCGACTACAAGATTGTACTTAGTTGGTTACCGCAAACCTGCTGTTTTATTTGTAGTCAAAAATCATTCCGTTTTGAGAATAATGGGTTTAGTTCACAATCTAATTTACCTACATTTTTATAGACTGCAGCAGCGCAGTTCAAAGTGCTGGTAACCAGGTAACCGGCGCTTAATTACAATAACCGGTTTTCTATGTAAAAGTAACCGCTTGACGTTTGCGTTTCGTTCGTTTTTGAGCTCTTTTAAGTCAATTAGAGGCCTGAGCTCTGATGGGTTGTAATTAACAATGTTCGTGAATGGGTACTTACAGATTGATGGAGCTTCTTTGTTTAGCAAGATTGTAATGTAATTTTTAGAGGAATGCTGTTTTGGTACTGGCCTTAGCCCGTGGCTTTGTTGTGTTGAAATGTATACATACCAAAAATCAATTGACAGATTTTTTTTTTATGAAATTCAATTCATTAAAAAAAAATCGATTGTCTGTAAAGTCGGTTTACTGACGATACAGCTGTCCACGCGGACGCATCGCTCACTCAAGTAGGAGAGAGACAGATGTCGAACGCTGCCGAACGCGGAGGCCGATTGTGCTTCTTTGTCGCTCGTTCCGCGCTCTCGCTTGCACTTTAAGCCTTAAATGGAAGGCCTCAGAGCGAGGTAACGCCGCATGAGTCATGTTTAATTCAAGACATGAAATGAAAGGCTCTTGTCAAGATGAATTGGAGTGATGAATGAATTGGAGGATGAGTTTGAGTAGCGCCACATTGGTATTTCACTGCTATCTAAGTTTTGTAAAAGGAGATTACAAAAAAAACGGTAGGAACCAAGCTGTAGTTTGTTGCCTGTTCTTCTAGGCTTAGTCGCGTGGAACTGGCACCTAGACTCGCCTAGCTTTAAGACCTGTCAAAGTGATCCTTGTGGTACCACTGAATAAATAAATATTTTGACGTTGAATTTGGCAGTTCGACAAACCTTAATTCCGAGGCACCCTGTATCATTCTTAAATTGAATTCAAAGCGAATTATAATGACAGTTTGTTTAAAAAGGCATCAAAAAAGCTAAAAAACGGTTACTAAAAATACCAAGAATTCATGACTCATGGAAAATATTCCTATATTAAATTAGATACAATATCAACAAAAGCATTTCTACATTTAAATAAGTGCTTTAATAAATGTGTGTCTAATGGGTGGGTGGTATTGCAACTGTGCCGAAACATCGGGAGTCAAAAGACACAAAATTAAATCATGGTAAATATCCCGTTGTTCATAAAAAGAAATTTAAAAAGTTATTCTCTAATGAAGATGAAAACTTTTTACAGAAATCTTTCCTTTCAATCGTACTGTAATCGACGTTTTGCTATTCTTCCTTTTTGCACTGCAGGTTGTACATACTAGGTGGGCCATCTATGGGACAACGACAGACACTAATTACGGACTAAAAAAAAACTTAGAGGAGGCTGTACACAATGATGGATAGACGTGTCCTCGCTCGACTCGATTAAATATATCGATTATAAGGATTAATGCTTCGATAATTCGATACTTTTTGCTTGTATCGATTGTTTTGTAAATCATCCGATTTTTACGTCGTTTTAGTTACAATGATTGAGAAGGTAACTTTTAATTTTTAAAGTTTGTGAATTGATTCATTTTTTGCAGTTGAAGGTATTTTTATGGGTGTTTGAAGAAGATTCAAATTCAAAATTTCTTTATTCATTTGTATCACAAGAATCACTCGAGTCTTGGTGCCAGTTCCACATAACCATGCCTAAAAGAACGGGCATTTTATAGGTAGGAATCTTATAGGCAAATAAGTACATAGATACTATGTAAATTAAAAATATTTAATAGCCACAAAATCATGCTCAGGTTTATATTTTTTTGTACAAACTCAAAATTATACATATATGTATATTCATGCTTTATTGCTAGTTTATTTGTATGTACAACAATGAAGTCATCAGCTTCCATTAAAGAATACAGTCCAAATATGAAGCGAAGCCGTGCGGCCAACAATAGCTATAATTATTAATAAGAAACGTCCGTGCTTTATTAGAGTTATTATAAAAACTCGTACCTAGATTTAATCAAATATTATCAACAAAAACTTTTTGAATTTATTGTTATCAAAATAATATTTTATTCAATTTCGATTTCATCATCACACGCCATCATTTTATTTAACAACGATATTATTATCAAATGTTTTAACAATCGATTGATGAAAGTTATAGATTTGCCCTGTGATATATACATATATATATTATATTTTAAGTAACTAGCTGATGGAACAAGTATATGGCCCACCTGATGTTGAGTGGTAACCATTGCCTATAACTGGATGGATGGAGCCTCTTTAAGGCTCACTTAAAATCCTTTCACCATACTTGGTTCGATAGAATCAGTGACACGATAAGAAGAATATTGCCTATAACTAAGCAATGCTTCGTAGGTCACGCACTTCAGGAACGTGCCCTGCTATGCACTGCCCTGCGTCCATTGACTGGAGGCATACAGATTTGCGTTGATTGGGATCTACATGTACTGACAACATCATATGCCAAGAAAAGGCTACGAAAAAAAACAAAGTTAACACAGCCTAGTCATTATAAAACGCAAAACTTTACCATTTCATATGAAAAAGGAGGAGAATGGCGCGCCGGGTCACATAATGCATTATAATTTTATACAAAGATACAAACTGCAAAAGTCGAATGAATATGCAAAAGCGATGCGTGTGTAGAGATTGAGTTATTGTGAGGCGCGAGTGTGTGCATGGGATAAGGGCAGTCTTCCATAAACAGCTACATTGAATGGTGCAAGCTTTTATAGCCCCCTACCGAAAAGAGGAGTGTTATAAGTTTCAGCCGTGTGTATTTGTTTACTTGTCTGTGGAGCTCCCAAACAAATACTACGAATTGGATGCATTTTTAAAGCCGACAGTTTTAAGATGGTTATTAGCCATGTTTGTAGAATATATCGGTTACTATATTCATTTTCATTACTTCAGTTAAAGGTTTTTAAATGGTTGTAAAACTTGGTTAGAAAAAAACTCAAAAATATGCGGATGAAAAAATAAAACCAAACTTATTTATCGAATTAGCATTGTCATTCAGTGCAACACGGTACTTAGAAACAATTCTGATTGAACATTGATGAGCGAAAATTCAAATTATTTATTTGTTAGAATTAAAGCTTTTCATCTTTCCCAATCAACCAGTGGACGACCATCCTAACCGTATCACAGCACAAAAGCTCCACACACATGCACGGTCGATGTGTGAGTGATGCGCACACGCAACCGAAGAAATGCATATTTTATGACGTCTGCTCACATTCAGCGCGGTGCCACAAAGAAATTATACGCGCATTAAATCCGTGGAGGTGTGAGCGCTTTTTTTCTCAATTTTTTTCGTCTGATCTATACTTTATGTTTTATAGGTAGTTATCGTTTAAATGTTATGCCAACTATGTCCTACCAGCTTTGCCCGCTAAATTCTTCACAGATTTTTGTAATTATTTTTATTTAGTTATGAAAACAAACAGTACTTATATTCTAATCGATAATTTAAAAAAAAAACTGTGGACCATTAAACAGTTTTCGCATAGTGAGACTATTGGAGCTTACTTATTAATTTACATGAAAAAGATGAAAAAAATGAGATATTATGTAACGAGAGACTAAGGTAGACAAACTATAAAATAAAAGATTAAACTTTGAAGATGCATGGAAGAAGCGGCTACTTCAAGGACTTCGTTTTCTCGTGAAGTCTTATATTTTCCTAAAGCATATTGTCCATCTATTTAGAATCTTAGCTCTCTAAAGAAATGTATTCTTTCAGTAGATCAGCTATGAAGGTATTAGACAGACAGACAAACAAACTTTTGCAAGGTATAGTAAAAATGTGGATTGCAGTTGTTATTGCCACAAATAATTGAATGTTAGCATGTTTATGTTTATGTACCGTCGATTCATAATGGATTTTAAATTGGCGTGTAACTTTTTAACTCACTTTGTACTTTTTATGGAATACTAGCTCCCTGTCCCGGCTTCGCACGGGTGGACATTTATTTTTTAAACACATAAATCTAGCCTAATACTCAAGGTGAATGTAGCTTTCCAATGGTGAAAGAATTTTTGAAATCGGCACAGTAGTTTTTGATATTATTCATTACAAACATACACACAAAAATACAGAGTATAGAAGTTAGTATTTAAGTATACATTATATGGGTATAATTATGACATGATTATATGGGTATAATGCGCCACCGCAGAGGGGAAAACTTTTTAAACAGCGCTCTAACGGGGTTTATGTTTGAAACTGGTCTACTGTATCAACAACATAAGTGCAATAAACTATTTGGTGTTATATTTTAATATTAGCATGTAGTATATACACAAAAAATGTGTATAAATATTATATTAGCTATCTGGTTGCCAAAGTAAAAACTCCCTAATTTGGGGCTAGATAGTGATGTGTTAGATAGCTTACAATATTTATATTTTTATTTGTTTTGTAATGAGTAAAGGGAATGAAGGGAGGCCTTTGCCAGACCGGGCTGAATATAAAAAAAATTGAATTGATAAATCTGTCTCCACAGTTTTTGTGTTCTATAGCCGAGAGGATATGCTGGCCGAGCCTAAGTTAATTAACAAAAGAGCGAGTTGATGCGAACAGCACATGCGTTGAATGGGCGTTCAATACAACATCCTCTATGACAAACTGTATCAGTACCTCATTGATGCACTGATTTTATCGAGATATTTTACCTACAGAACGAAATTTCATCTAATTCTATAGCATCTAATTCTATAGTAATCGTGCCTTACTGGCGTATTTTTTGTAGTCAGATTTGAGCTACATAAGTTTCATCTATTTAGGGCAAATATTTTATCCGTCAGATAAAAATATATTCATCTCTTGTTCAGGCTTGTCAAAATAAGAGAGAGACAGCCATATTTTTTGACGAATATTATTATTCCGCAGATTGAAAAATCTCCAAGTAATTTAAAACACCCAAACGGACTAGCAATGTTTTAAATAAATTGTTATTCAAAAATATATTTTTTTTCTTATTTTTTTGTCTCTTATAATATTATTATTACAAAAAACATTACATAATTATTATTCACTAGCGGCAGCCCACGACTTCGCTCGCCCCGTTCCCGTTACGCCCTAATAAAATCCTCCCCCCCCTCAATAAATCCAATGTCCGTCTCCTGGTTCTAAAGTACCTCCCCAAAAATTTTCAGCCAAATCCGTCCAGCTGTTCACACGTGATGGCGTGACCAAGGGAAATACGGATTAATTTTTATTTATATAGACTTCATATTGCCATAACCAGTGCCAGAAGCCATAATTACTTACATTATTACCTCCAAGACCAATAACAACTTGTTATAAATATTTCGATATAAAGACATTCGAATAGAAATGCTTATTACACACGTAATCGAATAATTAATCGATTCGATCGTCCGTCTACCAAATTAGAACACAACTTTTTGAATCGTAATTACAGTTTTAAATAAATGCATAGGGGTAATAAAAGATGTGTTAAAGCTGTTGGGTTCCATATAGTGTAGTATCACTTTGTAGGCATATAATTTATATACTATACATAGAATAAGTCTTTTAGAACCAGAAGGCAGACAAAGAATACGGGAACGGGACGAGCGAATTCTATATATAAATAAAAAAATGATACCTTTGCACCTTTTTAATGATAGATCAATCATGATAGTTTGATAGTAGTTTATCTCAAATTATGCAAGCAAATATTTTAAACCACTGTCAAATATTTGATTGGTCGTTTAGTCATCCGAGAAACCAGGCCCCAAGTTGTTTTTTTATTAATGTGGCAAACTGGTTAGGCTAGGTTTACATCTCACTGAACCCCAAAAACTCCACGATTCATAACTAATACGTAATCGATGTAATATTGATAAATATCCAGAATCACACCGTAAAGAACCAAAACATAGAAGGAGCTCGATTTAATTGCTATAATTAACAAATTTTTATGTGAATTATATCTTCATAGCCTCAGGCTTAATCTAATAAAAAAGCGAGACACAAATACATACACACAACGGGTTAGAAAAAGACGGGACATACTAAAATCGATGATTTCTATCGAACAATCGCCGTGTCAATTCGAATAATTTATTTGTTCTCGTTTTTATAGTTTTGAATTTTTATTACGAAAAAATATATTATATGCGGAATATACTATAATTATGCGTATTTTTAGCTTATTTTCTTGATATTTTAATGTGAATCTTGCGGCCGCCCGTCTCTTGGTACTACGCTATTTTTCCACCAATTTTCATGTTTCTAGGACTAAAAGCTTAGGTTTTGTGTTGTTTTTTCTTTTTAAAGTTTTCCTTTTTTTCGCTTAGAGAAATAATTTTCCAATTTTCTTTTTTAGTGCAACCCTACTCTATAAAAGGAACAACCCTCCATGTTTCATGCTAAGACTTACGGTTTAGGCTGTGTGTTGATTGTCAGTCAGTCAGTAACGTAAGAGTTTTATATTATTTAGATTAGATTTTATTTAGATTTAGATTTTATTTAGAGTCTGAAATATTTTTTTTAATAATATATATTTTTCCACGGTAGAATAATATTTTATAACACGCCATGGTATATACCTAGTACCGGCATGCAGCGTCCAATACTCAAATAGTTCTAGTCCGATGCGGTCACACGGCAATGGTACAAATCAGCGCACCGGACGACCGAAACTAGACCATTACAGTAAATGGGAAACGCGTTGTTTGGGCTCCCCGTCCTACTGGGGGACACAGATTGTGGAGCTGAAGGTCTTGTTACGCGACCGACTATTTACGTTTTAAAAGATACGAAGTACACTAGAATTTGATGTTCTTAGTGCAGTCGGGTGTCAATTTATTAGTTTTCTTCGTCTTAAATTTAAGAGCTTAGCTCTTGTCAGGTTTTGATACAGTTTTGATACAGTTTACTCCAATTAAGTCTTTCGAATGCGGCCTTCTTGACTCCTTCTACGACATGACAGCTACTTTTTCTTTTATCTGGCTCACGTAACTTATTCTTGGCCTTCTTCTTCCCTGTTTTCTTTCAACCTTTCCTTAAATGATGTTCTTTATGAAGCTTTCATGACGTAGATGTTTTTTTAAGTACATTTAATAATCCTTAAGCATGGTAGACAGACCTCGCCCATGTTTATTTTCGACAAACAGAGTGCAGTTTGAACAATTGTTTTTGATAGTTTCCAACTTTCAAGGAATTTATTAAAACGCGTCTTCTTCTCCCTGCCCTTATCCCACTTTATGTGGGGTCGGCACAATATTATTATGTTCTCCTCTTCATCCTCCTCTCCTCTATCAGCCGTCATCTCTGTATTTACTTCTTTCTTATCCATGTCATCTTTCACGCTGTTTATCAATTTTTTTGGCCTACCTCTACCCAAATCTATATATATAAAAGAAAGTCGTGTTAGTTACTCCACTTATAACTCAAGAACGGCTGAACCGATTTGGCTGAAAATTGGTTGGGAGATAGCTTAGAACAAGGACATAGGATTTTTTATCCCGAAAAAGTAACGGGAACGGGGTGTTACGGGAACGGGCGAGCGAAGCCGCGGGCGGCCACTAGTATAATAATAAAATCTCCTCTTCAAACCTACTCACTAAATTTACAGAAGCCAGAGCTACTACCTGAGCTGAGAGGCCAGTCAGGTAAGTTTAAAATTCTTTTAAAACGGCTTCTACCAAAGTTCATCGTCCAATCACCAAATATTTACCCAGAATCGATAATTAAGCCGAAACAGCCTAACAGATCGTAGAATAAATTAGTAATGTGTCAGTTTTGACAGTGGTGTGCAAAGAATGCACTGTTTTGTGGAAGCGGTGTTTTCCGTCACTTACGGTGATTTATTTAAATTATGTGTGAGTTGGGACGCATCTCATTATTGGTGCAATTACCTTTCACACATCATTCGTGATATTTTCCAAGTGTTGAGATAGATATTTTTATAATGTCCCAAAAGTTAAGAGCCGAACGGATTTGAACCCGTGACCTTCCTCTTGGTACGGAGCTGCGCTTGCTTCTACGCCGTAGGATCTTAGCCACACTCGTCAAATAACTATTTTTTTATTAAAAAAAATCGTTACTTATTTATTTCGGGTCGATGATAATAACGGGTGGGGCAAAAGTAATCACCCGATGTTCTTTTTCTGTAGTTTTATGTTTTTGGACGCATTTGGTGACTTGTCGATTATTATTCTGCGTTTGTTTGAAATTGACATTTGGTTCTAATTTCAAAAGTTATAGCGTTTTCCAATAGAGTGATTACTTTTGCCCCCATGTATTTATTGACAGTACCTATAAAAGGGTTTTGGCTGAGAGGAAAAAACGAAAAACAATAAAAAAACAGAAACAATGTCTTGTCTTTGATCTGCAGGCACGGTAGATATCCCCAGATCCCCAGACCCCAGATCTCTTAGTAGCAAGAAGCGACTCGTGTTTGTAAACCTTATAGGAGTTGTAGAAGTTTATACCCTCGTATATTTTATGTAATGATAGAGTTCCCCTCGTAGGTACATTGGAAACCTCAGCTGCGCTAATCTAGTCAATAAAACGTATGAAACGTTCACTCAATTGAGGCCTGGGACCCGGATGTTACAACATCGTAAACACGATTGAGCGTACTTACTGCCCTACACTTGCGTTAATATAGCACTTCTCAAGTCGGGTGAAATGTGTCATCGCTAGCACCCACGTTTTAAAGAAATTTACTCATACTTGCTGGGATGTTTTTACTACTTGCTATATTTTAATTAAGTCCGGTTCTTGACATGTCACAAATAAATACGCAAAAATTATATATTTTGACTTACCTACCTCCAATATGGCACGCTAAAGTGTTCTTAAATTATTTATTTATTTAATATTATTACTCTTATAATTGTTTTAATCTTGTAATGTACCTACTTTGTATTATTTAGTGCTATAATAATGTAAAGGAATTGTATGTACTTTACTCTTTAGTAATCAAAGAAAAATCTTTGTTTTCATAATAATCGTTACTCCTTTTTATAAAATAACAAACGTCATCATCAACCTGTATGTCCACATCTGGACGTAGGTCTCTCCCAAACTACGCCACTGAGCCCGGTCTTCGACTCTTCTCCTCCAGTGCTTGCCAGCTACATTTCGCAAATCGTCGCCCCACCTTGCGATCAGTGAAACGCTGTCAAATATCGCTTTCATATTTGACAGCACGCTTCTCTAATCGCCACCGCAGAACGCTTAGACATGCGCAAGGCTTGATGGAGCCCTAATATTTCATTAATTAGCGTTTTTAATTTACGACTTTTTTCTATAAAGATTTTTATAATGTCCCATAAGTTAAGAGCCCGGGGTTGAACCCCCTACCTTCCGCCAACTTTTGGAATATTATAATTTTTTTTGTGATTTCCTTAAGTTAGCACTATAAAATCAATAAAAAAAATCTATAAATACAGTTCGAGTGTCAATTTTTGTCTACATGAACATGTGAAGTAAAAATATTGATAACCAATTAAATTTAACGTAATAAACACGCATCCATCACACGAGAACATGCGTGTAGGTTTGCTTCTGAAACAGTGTCGTCTTGTTTTTAAATATGACACTTATGCAATACGAGACATCTGTGTCACGCAACTGACATAATTCCACATTTGCTAAATGTCCCTTTTCTCGGTAACCGACTAACGACAGTTAGTGCTTATTAGAAACTACGCGCTGACATAATTAACAGTGTTTCTAGGTTTGCTGAAAACCTAGAAAGAGCACAGAAATATTCGAAAAGGTTGTATAATATAAGTAATTTCAAACACGATTTTTGCTAATTGTTTATGAATAAATGAAATGAAATGAAATACTGTTTTTGAAAATGGGAGCCGTCAAAGGCGAAAATGTTTAACATTTTTTAAACCAACTTTGTAAAAACTCATGCAAGTGTTTTGGAGTCAAACTGGCGTCCATGACAGGTAACCAATATTCTCAGTGCGCCTTTCTTCATAAAAATATTAGAAAAATAAAAAACATTACCGTTTCTATTTTAGACTTGCCTTGATGATACGAGTAATTAAACTTTCAGACGCTGTGAAACTCAACTAAATTCAGGAAAAAGTAAACTGTATTAGCAAATCAAATAAAAAATTATGAATTCAGTTGCATCGCAAGGATCACTTTGAAACGTCTTAAAGCTAGGTGAGTCTAGGTGCCAGTTCCACGCGACCAAGCCTAGAAGAACAGGCAACAAACTAGGCATTAAGAGGGCATCACATAGGCGACTTTCCATACAAACGTAGTCCTCTATTTCCTCCCTGGATAATGCCTCTAGAGTAACCATTTTGTCTCATAAAATCCATATCGGCTATATACGTGCTCGTATGTTTTCCTTTTTTTCAGAAACTTATTGATAAAGAAAATATGACCCTCATAATGATTTATATGAAATATGAATTGGAGGTGATATTTTCTTTACCAATAAGTTTCTGAAAAAAAGGAAAACATACGAGCACGTATATAGCGGATCTGGATTTTATGAGACAAAATGGTTACTCTAGAGGCATTATCCAGGGAGGAAATAGGGGACTACGTTTGTATGGAGAGTTGCCTGTGTGATTCCCTCTTAAGGTACTACTTTAAATATGTGACAGAATTCCTAATGATTATAAAAAAACACTTACCACTAGCTTGTAATTTTCTTTCTTGCGAGTCTTCGGTATCCATAGATGATTTTTGGAAAAATCCCTGCAACAATTTTGAACCGAATTTATTTTATGTCGAGTTTTGAAATTATGTTCTAGAACTATCATAGTTGAGTAGATTTTAATTGGCAAGTATCGTCTCAAATTGGTTCCATGTTAACATTTACTTTTTATAAGAAATACTTTTTTTTATTATTGATAGCTAAACATTTGACCGCCATCACACCTGATGGAAAGTGAAAATGGAGCAAGCTTAGCTTTAATCAATTTGACTTGAAAATTGAAATGAAAAGATAAATTAAATACTATTGACATGTTGTAAAAGTTTTAGCAAAAATTACCTGCATTTGTAAGTTAGCTAAGTCCTCCAAATTTTTTCTCATTATGTTTTGTTGATCGAACTCCGATACGCTGTTTCCCGCGCTCGAAGTTGTCGATAATTCCTGTGTAAAATTACTTTAATTTATAAAGCTACGAAATAATATTTATTTTATACTACCTACTAATTTTCGCAAAAACCTTCCTTTCCTTCGGCCCGCTTCCACTACAAATATTGCTATGCCCTAAACTGAAGGGCCTATTATGAATTCATCATTTTTAACTTCAAGACCTTACATCATAATATATGAGTATGAGCATGAGGTATTTAGTTTATTTGAGAAAAGTTTGAAACACAATTTTTTTTTAATTTAATTACTTACACATTTATTTGAATTATACAGGGTTATTCATTATTAACTGCAAATACTCAGGAATTAGGTTCAACAAATAGAATAAAAAATATTTATGAAATTATTTTTTTTAAATTTGATCAAAATTTTTTTCAAGTTTTTGTATCAAAATTTTATTTTTATTAATTTCTTTACGGCTATTGCATAATGATTGCCACGGAGAACAGGACGATGACCCACCCAGGCGGTGACTGAACGCAGAGTGTCACTCACAGCGCGCTGGCGCGGATCAAAGGTCAAAATAGGTCAGGCGCCAATGATTCCTTTATCGATTTTCTCGGGATTTTCATAACAAAACTTTAAAAAAATCATTTCATAAATGTTTTTTATTTTATTTGTTGAACCTAATTCCTGAGTATTTGCAGCTAATAATGAATAACCCTGTATACATATATTTAAGTAATAGTATAAGGTGTAATGACAATAATTTAAACATAGAAACTTTAAAAAAAATATATTTACCTGTCCATCACCATCCCTAGACACGCTCAAGTCGAGGGTCTGGTCTCCATCATCAGAACTCCCTTCCTCCTCCTGACCCTGAGATCTGAACAGCCTCAAGGATTGTTGGTTGATTATTTGCAAGGCTCGTTGTCTGAAAATAATATGGACTTTTACTAAGTACTAAACATTATTATTTTTTCCGATAGTTTTGTCATCTCGTTTTGACTGGCCTCTCAGCTCAGTTGGCAGTAGCTCTGCCTTCTGCGCCGTAGGTCGTGGGTTCTGGGAATCGAACCCACGACCTACACTCCATTCTACGCATAATATGAATGTTACCTTTAAGAAAATTAAATATACTACCAAAATAAATTATTGTCACTGAAAAAAAATTGCTCGAAACTCTTATTTCATGGGTTTTTATGCTAGAGTGCCAATCATTGGGGGGGTGCCAAGAATAGTATGGTTTACCCTATGCCTATTTATTTTGTTGGAACTTACCGTTGAGCCTCAATATCATTGTCCGGCGTCTTCGGCGGGGTGATGTTAGTGGAACCCTCGTCTTCTGTAGCTGATGAAGATCTTCTCATACTCCTGTCGGTGCCATCTTCCATGCCGGAGTCATGACGCCGTTTTAGACTAAGTGGTAGTTGCGTAAATGGTTTGCCTAAAACAAACGAGGACTTAAAGATTTTTATAATGATTCCTAAAGGCTTGAACACACCTAGTTCGCTGGCGGTAGCGATCAGTGAAACGGTGTCAAATATCGCTGTCAGATTTGAGATTTGACAGCGAATATTTGACAGCGTTTCACTGTTCGCTACCGCCAGCGAACTAGGTGTGTTCGAGCCATTAGAGTTAGGAGCGGGATTTGAACCCGCGACCTTTCCCTTGGTACGGAGCTGCGCTGACCGCTGCGCCATCGGATCCTTCTTCTGTCGTATCGATATTACAATCGTTATCATTAAAGCCATTTCGACCAGTAGGTGGCCACACCTAATCGGATCCTAAACATACTCGACGAATTACTCTTGGGGACTGTTCGGCGCAAACAGTTATAGTACAAAATAATGATAGACAAACAGACAAAACAAAGTATCCTTGTAACGGGTTCATTTTTGTTTTTATAAAGATTTCTCGCCAGTTTTTAACCATTGCTTAAATCTTTTTTAAAACGCACGCAACATTTTTTAAGCAACAAAAAGAACATCTGAAATAGCACATAAAAAGAATCAAAATTTATGCTAAATAATATTATTTTGAAGAAGCTGAAAGTTTGATTAATGATGTACTGGTATAAAATAAAAAAACTATGATTTGATTGAAAACCATAGTACATATTTATACATATTTGGTACATATTATGTACCAAATCAAAAAGAAAACTACTGTTGAGTCTCTACAACGTAATGATTTAAGCCTTTGACAGCGTTTCACTGATCGCCACCGCAGATCGCTTATATGCGCAAAGCTTAAACAATTTAATATTGTAAGTGTGTCATTACAATAAACCCACCCAATAACTCACACAAGATTACAACAATCTGTCCAAATACCATAAAAGTAAATTATAGTTAGGTACGCTTATAAAATTATCACCATTTATATTCGGAATTCATTAATTCTAATGAACTCACTTGAGATTTGTAGCTTTGAGAGTGAGAATAGACCCAACTTTTAATCTTTAGGTCGTGGGTTTAAAACATGGCTCATGTTTATGTTTTTGGACATTCAGAAATGAGAAGTAACCTTAGAGCCTCCTTACATCTAGGCGATGGCGAACAGCTGAAACTCTGTCAAATATCGCTGTCATATTTGACAGCGTTTCAGCTAATTGCCACTACCATCGCCTAGATGTGCGCAGGCCTTTAGACAATTTTAGGTTTCATAATATTGTTACTAGATCTTCACATGTTATTATTTCTCAGAGGAGAGTCATTGATAACAGAGAAGTCATTGATAATGGTGACTTACCTTGTAGTGCTTCTAAAACTCTTATTTGGCCTGTTATCGCGTCTGCCACTTCGTTCGAAGACAAGCCATAGATACCTAAAAAATCTTTCATCGTATTCATCACGTCATAGTCTCGTAAGATTCTATTTGTAGCATTATTCACTTCTCCATTTTGGTTTTCAGTCTCCACACCTTCTTGATCTTCTAACCTTTCATTTGCATTGATATCTTGATGCTTATCATCATCGGAATCAGAGTCCCTTCTTCTAGGTGGGGAGTTTGTTTTGATGAGTTGGGATATGGCGAAAGGATTTTTGGCACAAAATGTCTTGTTTGGTAGACCGCTGAAGTTCAGCACTGTTCTATCTCTTTCAGGGTCTTGGAGGCTGTGGATGTACGAATGCTGGAAGGAATCCGGTTTCTTATCATCAGGTAGCCTGTTCTGGTAGTCGATGTTTTCATTTGAGTCTGTACTGAGTCTCCGACTTAGATCAACAGCCCCACTCTTGAGCAGACTGAAGTGTTTAACTCCTATTTTTGCGTAGCCATCTTTTTCTTCTTCGGTATTATTCGGGCTTGTTCGGTCGTTTCCGTTCAGAGGGCTTTCGGAGTGCTCTCCGTTTGATTCGTCGGAAAATGTGGTGGCATTAGGAGCGCACCTAGGCTTAAAGTTCTTTCGTTTGTTCCTCTTCGGCATACTGTAATAAGGTGACATGTTTGGTTCCTCCTGGGTATCTGGTCCTGGCCAGGGGGCTCCATGATGCAGGTACAGTGGTTCCTCAGCGGGTTGTAGTCTCTCATGTATCGATTCCTGATGAGCTGCCATAGCCGTAGTCATTGCAAATTTTGGACTCTTTCCACAACTTGAAACGAGTCCGTTCTGAAAAATAAATAAAACTTAGGACAGGAGTCTGAAATAAATAAAAGGTATTCTTTTTATCGTGTCACTGATTCTTTGAAACCAGTGAGGTGAAAGGATTTCAAGTGCGCTTAAGAGGCTCTTTTCGTGCATTCGACACATGTTTTCGAACTTAAAAGATATTGAAGTATAGATTGTGGTTTTTTTTTCTGCCTGTACCAATAATCGAACCAGCAGCCTGACTGGGGAAGGTCGTGCACATCACCCTAAAGGTTAATCTTAGTTTTTTAAACAAACGAATTACTCAATACAAATTAGTGTCAAATCATAACAGTGATTCATTTTCGATTTAATTGAAACAATGTGTTGGAAACATACTGGACAATAGTCTTTTGTTGACGAGATTAGCTGAATACTGTGGAATGTTTTGAATTTAAATTTTCTCTTCATTGTTTGGAAATAATATTGTATTTTTGTAATTATAGCTAATAAGGTGTCTTTCGTGAGGTCAGTTTGGAGCTTGCCAAAATGAGCCCATTGTCTTATCCATAAAAAAGGAAACGTCCATTGTAGATCGAAAAATGCATCAATTGTTGTAGTTTTATAATTATAGGCATTTACCTGGAAAGCTTCATGGATCGCTCATTGCCTAGTTGATTTAATATTTAATCAGTCTTCAATATCAGCCAAAATGTTTGCGTCATCTGTAACAAAAAAAAAACTTTATAAGTAAACTATACTCATTTGGTTAGCAAACAAACGAGTTATAACGAAATTGGACAAAATTACATCTTAGAATGCAAAATACTGTTAGGTAATATCGTCTAGCCGTATACCATATTATTATAACCAAATTACTTTTTTAATGAAACAAGCAAAAATATATAAACACGGAACACGCGTTACAAAAAACCGACAAAATACGATATTTGGCGTAAAACCAATTTTAAAAAGAAACCGTTCCATTCCAATTGACGTAATACTCTGTAATTTAAAAATAATGATACAAAAAAATCTCAAGTATCACGCATCGATCAACCGACTCGCTATGAAATTAATTATATTCAACATATTAGATCTATTTTCGAGAAAACGAGATTGCTTCAAGCGAGGCGAGAAAAAAACGTGTATTCATGTCGAAATTGGTAACGTGGTTTGGGTGTACAATTACTTATTAAAACTAATACAAAGATACGGCCTTCGGTTGCGGGTCACAAATAGCTCGACTTGCTAACGTGAATTGGAACGTCTCGAAATGTTCGACTGTTCAACTTTTGAATATGGAACGACTTTTTAATTTGATTGTCGTGCTTATCTTTTTGTCAATAAAAGGCTGTTGCAAAGTCTATTGCTAAAACGCCTAACGGTAGGTCTATTTGCATGCTTAAATTCTTGTTTAAAGTCGTTTTTCTCACAGTTAATAATCGTATGCTTAATTGCATTCAATAGAGTGTGACAAAAATGTATTTTGATACTCATCCGGTTCTGTCTCCGGTTTTAATATTATAATAAGTGAATGATCTAATAACACCACATGTTGTGAAGTAAAATTGACAAAAAACATTTCGAGATCTGGTTATATCATTAGCTTGAGTGATTTTAGGAAGTTAACGCAAGAATACATTTTAACTCTGATGTACTAACCGTATGTAGGAGTTCAGTTAAAGCTTCTAAAAACATCCGTCGAAACATGAAACATAAAAATGTGTCATTATTTGCTATGTTTTTACGACTAAGCTAATAATATGTCGATTGAAATGTAATTTGGCATAGCCCTGCTAATCCGGCTCAATTGAGTGATAGCTGAATCCGCATTCTATTTTCAAAATTTCAAACAAAAATTGACAGCTCACATCGATTTCAAAGATCGCTTGAGTGATTTGTGTTGCTAGAATTGCACCTCAGATATTCGAAAGACGGATCAACTTATAAGTACAACCAAAATAAAAGAATAATGTCCTGTAGTTTAAAATATTTGTGAACTAAACTATTTGAATATCGAACAGCTTTCACCAATCAAAGAACATGACAGTTGTCGATGTCACGTGTCGATTTGTTTGGGATGTGACATCTAGTGATGGGATTTATCAATGCACAATCAGAATATGAATCATTTGTTTTAATATTACGCTTGACCGCATTTCGATCGTATTTTTATTGAAAGACAGAAGCTAAATTTTAAATATTTGTTTTCAGAATGTGTACTCGTAGTAACTCGTAGTAATTTTGTTAGGTAGGTAGGTACGGGATGACTCAACGATCGCGAAACCAAACTTAGTTTTTTGTGGCACAGAGCCCTTGGAGTACGATCTCAACTAGCAATACTGGTTTATAGAATAGTGATTCGGAAAACCAAATAGTTATGTAAGTATTAGTTTAGAAGTAAACTTCCATCTTGTACGACATGACAGCTTTATCAGAAATATCATCGAAGGAAAGGTAGAAGGAAAGAGAGGAAGAGGAAGACCAAGGATTAGCTACATGAGCCAAATAAAAGCGAAGATCGCTGCGTCATGTCATATAAGGAGGTCAAGGAGGTTGCCCTCAAAAGAAATACCTGGAGAGAAATGCATACATCACGCCGACAAGAGCGTTGCTCCTAAATAAGAAGAAGAAGAGAAACTTCCATGTTTCAGAAAACAATTTGAGCTAGTGAGCAAAACGATGACGTCATAACTAAAAGCCTTCAAAGGGCCGCATTTATCCTCAACACGTATAAGCGATTCCGTGGAGGGAGTTAAGAACCTCCTTAAATGCAAAACCGCACCATTTTTGGTCCAGCCTTGGCCGGAACAATATCCAATAATAATAAAACCGTGACAATTACACATGAGGATTATTAATATCGGTACAAACAAATATGGCGGATGTATTGACTAATTTGTAGTGAATTAAGGACTGTTTTTGAATGATTTGACTCAATAATTTGAGTTCGAAGTACAGTCGCGGTATGAAAATGTTCGTCAGTCGGTTTTCGCTTGCACCAGTGCCTTGATCATGAACACAATACATTTTGACATAATTTGTGGCGTTAACTTATCGGTGTATTCTGTCTATTCAGTTTCAAAAGGTAGTATGTGATCGTGATACGTTGAACAAATCAAGTTGAAAATACTATACTATACTTGCACAATAGCGTTGCAAGTTTGTTACAATGACATTCATTGACAGAGTCTTCATCATCATCATCAGCCTGAAGAAGTCTACTACTGGCCTGGCTGTCCTTTATCATCATGCAAAAAACATCAAGCTTGATTCCTACAGATCCAATATTGTATTTATTCAATGGACAAGGATCACTTTGAAACGTCTTAAAGCTAGGCAAGTCTAGGGCCAGTTCCAAGCAACCAAGCCTAGAACAACAGGCAACAAACTACGGTTTTTTGTCTCTATTCCTTTTTTAAATACCGGTTTTTTTGTTGTAGTTTGCTGCCTGTTATTGTGGAAAACGAAAAACCGTGACTACCAGTTAAATAAATGTCTGAGTGATAAATTAAGACACTCAAAATAATGACTTTGAAGTTTATCAAACTATTTGATCAAGCATAACTATTATCACGAAATTATATCTCCAAAATCAAACTTACAAAGACTTTGGAATACTTTATCTAGTTTAATTAACCTTTGGCATTTAATATTTTTATAACTTCAATTATAAGTAGACAAAGAGTATCTAGTGTTGAACCGCAGCGGACAACAATAGACGTACATTATTTTCTAAATCTACAAGGTTACTTACAAAATGGTACCTACTTTCTAGTCGTTTTAGGTTATGCGTCGGTCACACATAGCTTTAAAAAGCGCTAGTGAAAAACCCGCGAACGCTTACTTGAAATAACCAATCGGTTGCATCGTTTTCATTCTATTCCAAATTCAAATATTTACAGAGGTACACGTAGTCACAACCTCTATGGATCGCTCAGTAGTTGGGTTCTGCCACAGAATAAATAATATAAGCTTAAAAAACTACAGAACCGATTTTAATGAAATTTCTATGGGACCAATCTGGATAAAATAGTTTTTAAAATTGGCTCATAATTTACGAAATTACATATAGCAAACATAAAAAAATACATCTGAATTGAAAACCCTATCCTTTTTCGTTTGAGTCAGCTAATAAAAAGTTATCCATCCCAGGTGGCTTGGTTGTTCCCTTTTTTAGTGTTACCTACTCTTTTTTTACTCAAACTGCTGCAGTTTGATTAAGAGAGGGAGATACGAAACGAATCATAGCCACCAAATATCTTGCATGTTCCAAATTTGAAAACTTTTGAAATCTGATTGGGAGAGGTGACGTCATGTCAAGCGAAAATCAATAAAACGCACCGATTGACAGCTGATGTTTTCGCCGTTTTTAATGGAATTGGTTGAATATTTTAAGCTTATGGCATAGACTACGAAAAAAAAAGCAAATTATTCCATCAAAAACTTAAAGTACCTACCTAACTGCGACAAAACAACAATAATTTTATAACGACCTACACACGTGTTTTGAATTAAAAAAATACATAATTATTACTATGAAGCATAAAAACTGCCGCGGGCCAGCAATAAATTAAAAAACAAAACTCGCCGATTTCGGAATCACTTACGTTTGGGAAACAGACAAGATGTAATAGAGTCGCCTACGCAGTTGACTCGATTTAATTAAATTAAAATATCGATTTATAATAGAGACACACGTTCCGGTACTTCATAATTATAATCCGTGTATAAATTACTTTTACTGATAGGTATAAAATGAACTACATAAATATGAATGAAATATATCAGTTCAAAGTATCGAGAACCCAAGTTGAGTGAAATCGATTTGGTCGAACAAAATCGAATGATGGCGGAAGCGAGTCGATAACTCAAAGGCGCGTATTCTACAAGATATCATTTAAAGGTCGTAAAGTCACCAATAAAAACTATTAACTTCAACGTCAGATTTGAATATTCAAATATGGAACCGCTTCCAAATTGTGAATGAAATTCAATGGAGATACAATGTTATGGAAACGGCTTTGCTATAGTTTAAATATTAACTGCAATTATGATAGAAATGTTTGTTAAAAGAGACATTTCATTTTTTGATAAATGCCTGGTCAAAACTACTTTTTTAAAATTTTCATACATTTGCGTTACCTAATCATTCACATTGGTACTGTAGTTATAAATTACATGTTTTGCTGTTAAAATAAATACCCAGAATATATTTTTTTTAAATATGAATAATGTTAGATACATTTTTCGTAGACCCTCTACGAGACTCGTAGCTCTGCGACAGAACAGAAGCGCACGCGAGCTTTCTCGCCTATTATTCAATTAATTGTCACTTTAGGTTTTCTTGATTTAGCTCAAGATAGCTTTAGACTTACAATAGGTATTTATTATAATAAAGCAATGCCAATGTTACTTAAGACCCGGATAATTTATAAAACAAGTTAATCGTCGAGTATAAAAATAGCAATAAAAGTTACGCTACGCTAAATTGAAAGTTAAAATAAGAGATGTCAAAAGTTACACGTATCAAATTAATATATCGGTAATATAGTAGCAATTAAATGATTTCCGACGTAATACCTATTGGCTAACGGAATGTCAAGATATTAATCATTAAAATTCTAGTCATTTTTAAAAGGAGTGTATAAAACTAGTATTACTAGGAGTTTTTTTGAGACGTTTATGTAGTGTGTATGATGCTTAAAAATTAGAACATTGCCACTCGTACGCTAACAGGCGGTAAAAGGTGTTAATTTATAGAAACTTAACTATGTCCAAGAAAATATTCTATTGGTTAACAAAATCCTTCTTACTATATTATTTCTAGTCACATGCCCAAACTTTTTTCTAAATATACTAAAATAATCGCCGATGAAAATAATGCTTAAGCTCAACATAAACCAAACAATACATTCACTAACCAAATAAATGAATTCATATTAAAAACGTCCATCCTTCAAACTACAGCTAACCGAAGCTTTATCTAAAAAAAATAAAAGTCAACGTCCTAAATTCAAAAAGCGTTCGAAATATGATTTAAAACGTGTTCCGGAGAAACTTGACGTTCCTAAAAACGTATATCTAGCGGCGTCGTTCGTCATTATACATACGAGTAATGAGTGATGTGCTCGAGTAGAACGGACGTTTCTAGTGAGTTCAGATTGTTTTAATTGATAAATAAATGTACGTTGGCAATACTGAGCTCGTCAGTTGAAATGAAATAACTCAGCCTTACTATTTCGAAATTCGTTACTTGTTATTTGATCAAACTGTAAATGAATATTACGACTATCCAAAATTGTTTAACTTCCACTCGACACATCAGTTACATAAAAAGTACACATTCTTAATAATACACTAACATAATGAGCTTTCTTATATGGGCATCGGTCAATGATGTCCGCTTTACTCTTCTATCTTAGAAAGATAGTGTACTTTATAATAATATAATGTTTCAAATATTTCAAGGCTAACCGTTCTCAGCTGTCAATCATAATAAGCTACCCATCTCTTTCCCTCACTCAGCATCAAGATATTTCTGTTTCACTCTTCCTACGCGCTCGATCGGCCGCCGCAGTTCTTTATTTGAAAATTTGATTTTAAATGTGGGATGAATAAGCATTATCTTAAGGAATACGTTCTTTTATTTGAATTTTTAATTCCTTTTTTCGGTTCGACTACTGGCTTTGTAATTTTTTCCCTTTTTGTATATTCAACCAAGATTTTTGTGCTTAAAGATTTATTAGGAGATGTAAATGTGTTCGGCGAGTGTTCCACATCGTTTTTTATTCGTTTTCAAATTGACGCTGGCTTTTTTATTGTTTGAGAACTGTTTTATGTTGGTCGGATAATTATTCATATTTTTGAGGTTGAGGTAAATTAGTTTTTGAACATTTCGCCGTATTTCTTAACGAGGTAGGTAGTTAAAGTGAAGTGAAATTAATTGTATAAGATTTTGTTTACAAAAGGGGATATGAGTAAGTCATATAAAAGGAATTTGAGCAATGTGTCGAGTTTGTTATTGTAAGTTAATGCGCTGCATCGGTAGACTGAAAAATGCAAGATCGGCGTCTGGACAACCCACATGTTATAGCGCTCGATACAATATCATAACATTTCAGAAAAGTTGTAGGTACCTATGTCATCATAATAATAACTATAAAAATAAATAAATACATTATCTAGCCCCAAAGTAACCAGAGCTTGTACTATGGCAACCAGATAGCTGATATAATGCTTAAGTATATTTTTATGTAAATACATAGGTACTTAGAATATTAGATAACATAGTTGCACGTCGAAGCCTTGTTTGTTTTTCATTTACTGTAGAAAAGGTGATAACTATCTATATTAATTTGAGTAGGTCTCTAAGTCAGTAAGGTATAAGAAAAAGACTGCAAGTGTAGCTTATATTGATAACAAATTATACGTAAGAGTAGCTTATTCATAATAGTACTTTGATAAAGTTTGAGAAACAAGATCCTCTATCTAAAATAGGCAAAATATCCCGACAGCGACCACCAAGTAACGCGACCTACTGCGGCATTCCAAGTGTCCTACGCACAAATCTTCGAATTAATAAATTAATCTTAGTAACTCAACACTTATATGTAAACACGGCAAAAATTGTTATTATAACACTACGAAGACCTTTAATTCCGAGAAGCCCACTCCATAATATGGAGCTCTTGAATAACTTCATTTTGTACTATACAAATGAATTTCAACTTTATCACATGGATTGAAGATTCGAATTTGTATTGCGATTCCAAGTGTAAAATTAATATTGTCACAAATAAAATTTGGAATCATATTGAATTTGAAATAAGAACGTGTACATTTTTAATTGTTTCGTTGTATGGCTGGTATAGGCCGCTTTTTGGTGTCAGTAGTAGAGTAGGCAGTTATAAAACGTCATGCATTTTATTTTACCGTGTCACTAAACTATTGTCAATTTTACCAGGAATTAAGCGAAGATATCTTGAATCTTTTGACAGTGTACCAAAAAACGTTATAAATTCAGGAACGGCCACGATGTTGTTATAGCTAAAGTAGGATACTGACAGCTTTTGACATCGTGGCAATACCTGTACGATGTGCCTAATAGGTACTAGGTACCCATTCTTGACGCAGGAAGACTGTTTATTTATAAGCAGCTAATTCCAAGTTGAGCTACCAGGTTGCAGACACCATTTTAATATTAAAAACTAAAGTTTTCCACCTACTGAATGGCCATTTTCCTGTCAACGAAGGCCGGACTGACAGACGGACATGTTGAAATGCGTTTCGTTGTTGCAAATTGTGCAGTGAATTTTAATGGAATTTATTATAACAATAAATAGTTTCATTACCATTCGATATTAATACATAGCACCTACTTACCTATATTATTATATGATTGAATACAATTGGCGCGGCAGCGTACTGACGGAATTTTAAATTTGTGGAAACGCAAATCGAATAAAAACTATTTTACTTGCTTTACTTCATACATCGTTGGTGAGTGTATATTTTGAATTTTGAGACTGTTCTTGGACGGGTTTTTAGATGAAGTCCCAAAACACGCTCTAGGGGCGCTTATCGTGTCTTCATAAAAAAACTACTGACCAACCGACTAAGACATGGATTTCTTCACGATGTTTTCCTTCGTCAATTTAGAGCACTAACATTGTGCACTCGTACATAATTTTTCCGAACAGAAAAATCCATAAATACGCAACTGGATTCAAATCCGTGACCTTAGGGTCAGAAGGCTCACTAGCACTAACCCACCAGTGCACTAAGATATATGACTTATCAGCGTTCTACAAAATTGGTATCAGTCACGTAAAAATGACATCATTGGTCACTATCCACTTGAAGTCCTCAGAATCATCATGAATCACTCACTAACTTTAATGTAAATATTTAGATATTTAGACACTGGAAACTTTATAGGGTATTGTTTACGCTTTAGAAATAATTTAAACAATTGGCGGGTTTTTGATGGTTTTATAGACAAGAGGTCTTTGTCTATATTTTTATTATAGTCGTACAAGAATCAAAATAGCTATAGTAGACGTTTCGATTATTTTATAAACAGTTTTACGAGCTAAAGAAGTGCTGCTTTTACCGTTGAGTACCTAGCACAGAAACAATAAAGATGTTTATTTAAGCGCTGCCAAATTAAGTTCTTTTAAAAACGCAACTCTAATAATCATAATTTTATTGAAAGAAAAATTCAATTTTTTTTATAAAACAATTATTGTACAAATAGAGCCCACTTCGTCATGCTCATTTCCTTATCAAAGATTTAGCTTATTGAGCAGAATGGACGTTACAAAATTTCTGAATTTCACCACACACGAAGCATAATCTTCTTAGTTGTTTGGGTGGCTTTATTATCTATGGCAAGCCTTTTTAATCTGTTGCAAGAAACTAGTTTTGAACAATTGGTATTAGTGACAAACGCGTTTCTAATTGTTGACGCATTTGACAGGCAGAATAAAAGAAAGTAGGCACATTTATTATAAAATATTACCAAACACCGGTTCAACGATGAACGAATTTATGTACCTATTTTCTTATTTAAGATTTATAATGATTACTTTATTAGACGTATTTAATTTATATATAATTAATTCGTACATTATTTTGCAGATTGTGGTTCAAAAGACTTAAACGAGCTTTTTTTGTCTAAATTACCAAAAGCTTAAAACACAGACATGATAATCTTTTTTAAAAACAAATATAATTTTATGACAAATCCGACGGCACATCGACCACAGTATAATCTAAGCAGAAGATGAAGAAATTCCATACCAGTTTTGAGATTACAATTTCGAGTGGCTAGATAATTCACTGTTTAGCATACAAAGGAGAATTACTATGTATGTGTGTGTCACTGTAGGTACGTACACGAAACCACGCCTTGTAGCTGTCATGTGTACCCTAATTAGGCATAGGTTGCTAACGCTAGGCACGGTATTAGACTTCATTATATAATGAACGTGCTATATTTGTTACAGAACACTGTTTTTACAATAACTTAAAATGACAAAGGACAAAATGAAATTCAAACTTTTAGTAAAAATACATTTAATTTATAAAACTTTATATGTGAGTAGGTATAGATATTCTTCCGGTTAAAATTTGGTTGTAGTTACTATAAAACGATCCTATAAAATATAAAACTATAAAAAACGTAAAGGAAAAGGAAACACGCAGCCAATTCAATACTTGAAACAGCTATTGTATGTGTCTGCTACCAGTCATACACAATAAAACTATTCAATATTTATGTAACTGATCACCAGGAAGACGTCGCCTCGTTTTTACTCAGAATTGTAGCCATTAAATTCCTAACACTTTCTAATTTAAATTCATAAATTTCCGGTGTAAGGTATTGTTTATTGTAAAGCGAATCACGTCCGACCGATTGCAGACAAACACACTCACACATTCCTAGAGACATACATTTTATGTTGCCTACTGCTTATTACGATAACTGTGAATTCTATTATTGCAATATTTGCAATAAAACTTCGGCTATATTCGGCTTTACGCCAGTGAGAGATTTTTTATGACTAATAACCAATGACATTGCTATCGTGTGTGTAAGTAACGATTGATTTAAGGTGAATGTCAAAACCAAAAAGTAAAAAAAAGCTTTTAGGTCAACATTACAGAAACAACTTTTATTTTTACGATGTTGGTGGTAAGAAACTAGAATAATCCAATTAGTGCGAAATCAAATAAATGATTTTTAACAGCAATTCACGATTTTATTACGTTAATTCGCCAATAAAATACTTGTTGACTTACTAAAAATCACATTGAAATGAGGGCAATAGTATTTGCTATTCGATGTATGAACTTAAAGAGTATTTCAAAAACATCAGCGACTTTATCGACTACAATCTCTTATTAAATAATTTGCAAATACTTTTTGCTTCTACTTTTGACCAGCACAAAAAGAGCCGTGACCAGCACCAATAATACAATCATAAGAGATCTGTACAAAATGGACACATTAACGAAATAATACGCAATGTAGATTTCATGGAATTCCATTTACTACACAATAGAGCATACACGAATACACGATTCCGAATTCGAATAAAAAGGCGGGCTCGCCACGCGAATTTCAAATATGGAACGCGCTATTTCAACTTCGTACAATTTTATGCCAGGATTTTTTATGATTATTTGTCATTATAAAGTTATAATGATAGGGCACAACTACACGAGGATAATATTATTGTAAGCTCAAAAAGCAATTTTCGGAAAATAAGTTTATAGTATTACCTACAGTGTTGTGCTTGAGTCCGACCATTATTTACAATTATCGTAGATTGGTGCCAGGTGATTGATTATTTAGGTAGGCACCAAGGACTTTTTTATTTTCATATCTAAAACAAGCTCTTTTGTCTAAAAATTGTGTACTCACTTTTTTTAATGTCAGTGAAAGTACATAATTATACATTTGTCTACTACGAAAAGCTTGAAACGTTCTAAAAGTGAGTAATTATAACCTGAGGCGAGTGACGTCACAATTTTACAACATGTACATTTTTCTTAAACAGACAGTTTAAGATCAAGAAAGATTAATGGCCTCGCTAACAGTTCTATTCAAATTTCGCCACACTTGTTACTGTCTAAGCGCTTTGGTAATACCTAATTACACAAAAAACGTATACTTACTTAGTTTTTGTTGATTGTTGCGAATTTAAAACTCAATGTTTCGAATATGATAAATTACAGACACGAACACAATGTGGCCTAACAAGAGCACGGTTTACGACTTCTGACCTTTTATTTTGTAAAGAAAAACACGTCTCTACTTTATAAGTAGTATTTCAAATTCAAATTGAATCGACATTTGAATGGGACAAAAGATTCTAATTAGTTTTGGTATTGGCAGTTCTAAATTCAAATAAGGAGGTTTCCAAAAAGTTTCTCTTTTGGTAATGATTTAACTGAACTTAATTCAGCAGAACTGTAACATGATGTAAGCAAAAGATTTTGACGTGTATAAGTAAAGTAACATCATTATTCCAAGAAATGTTCCTTTGTAGATTCCAAATTTGAAAAAGGCAACAGACGCTGGTTGGTAAACAGAGCTGTTATTATAACAGAAGGGGAAAAAATCTAAGAGGTCATTGACATCAGAGTGTTCCCAGCCACTCGAACGTTTTATAGTGAAAACACTTCAAAACGAATATTACTATTTCCATACTTTAATTACGTACTTACGACACCCACACAGATGAATACACGCACACTACTGTAATTATAAGATAAACATATGGCTTTAAACGCTCCAATGGTTAAGTTGAATGCCTTGTAAGTAATATTGGGTTACTTTCCTGTAAGGCGGATATGGGGTATTTTTATTGAGATTTATAACTGATTTGAAGTGCTCTGCATCCTTGTGTTTTAATCGAAAACCATGTTGTAGTTAGTCAAAAGCAAAATACGCCTAAGAAAAATGCATTGTACGCTATGCTTGCTGTAATTTTCTATGGAAATGCTAACAGACGACACACGCTCAAACGTTCAGCAGGAAAAGAACCCGTTCGAAATTCAAAATATTCAAATTGATAGAATTTGAATAGTACGATTGTCATTGGTTGACAATCAATCATAATGGTTTTTTAGGGTTCTGTATTCGAAATTCCTCCTCATACGTTTGATTCGATCAGTAACGAGACTGGCCAGTTATATCAGATAATGACGGAGTATTGTTTTTTTGGCGTTCGATATTTGAAATCCTGTTTCGGACGTTCTGTTTTCTATTTTTATGTAATCTTGATTGCTGGTTGTAGTACGTTATTAGAGTGATCGTAATATTACCAACTTTGTTAGAAAACAGTTATGTAATATTATTGAGACTATAAAGTTTGTTAATATCTTCAAATAAGTAAGATAAAACTACACATTCCATACACAGCGAGTAGTAACTACATAGATAAAATAAATATGAAAATTAATTCAGTTCTTTCTATGTTCGTGTATATTTTTTTTATAAAATACATAATCTCCAAAACAAAATGCCAAGAAGCAAGTAGGTAAAGTACTTGATAAGTAAGCTTGTACTACCTACCTAATTTGATAAAGAGAAAAGTAAGCGTTATCAAGCCAATGTTATTTTCATTCGTCCAAAGACATTTGAGAAAAACAAATATAATTGAACAACTCTTTAAGATGTTGATCTTTAATGCAAGTACTTACTACGCTTTTAAGAACACAGCAAACACTTCAATAGGTAAAAATTTACATTTTACAATTTTTGTGTTTATAAGATTTGTATAGAAACAATGTCTTTGTAAAGTTAGGGTTCTCTAAAAATGTTTGTCTTTTATCTACTTACATAACTTTTAAAACTGCACATTTATTATAAGTAATGGCATTTCTACTCTTTGATAGATAGTGTGTATAATTGTGATTTTACATACACAAAAGAAAATACTAAAGTATTTTTTGAATGCTATCGTCATTAGATAGAGGTTGATGACCTGCCATGGTCATTGGTCACTAGTAGTTACAAAAAATTATACTGTTTTATAAAAACTACATTTAAATAACCATTATCAAAAACAGTTACACCAAAGTTAATATTAACTTATTTAAATATAAAAGCACGCTTCGTCCAATAATTGACGTTTAATAACTGTTTTCCATCAAACCGAAATTTCTAATCGGAATCTGACAGAGCAGACATTTAGATCACGAGTACCGTAAGTGCCTCCGGCGGTCGTAAGTTAGCATAATTATATATTTAACTAGCTTTTACATGCGGTTTTTCTTTATTATATAACAAGAATAAGATTGACGTAGAACATAGGACTAGAAACTAGACTAGACTTGTTTTTTATTCTTCTTCGTCTTCGTCGTGTTAATGGCTCCCATGATAATATTTTTGCTATGTGTGATTTGCCCAGAAATGAGTCACATTAATTGCGTTTTCCGTGGCGTCAATCAAATCTTTCAGTGTATAGGTGTTAGGGCACTCTGGGCAAGACAGCAGATGAGTCATAGTCTGAAGGGCTTTGCAATTGAAGTTTTTTTATTTCTACAACAGATTCCCAAAATACAACTTAAGGGTGCAGTGGAAGGTTTGACGTGACGAGACAAAATCACAAATGAAGTCACGGGTGACTATTAGGTAGTTCTTATAAGAAGTTTTAGCATCAGTGCCGCAAAAAAAAATGGTTACAAGCATGTCTAACTCAAGTGCTTGTTTATTTCCTCATATATTGACTAATCGGACAAACATACCAGCTTAAGTTTTTATTAATTTACTTTACAACTTTTTATATAGGTATAATGTGACCGACTCAACGATCCAAACGGAAAACGTAAAAATTATTAAAGTTCCCGCTTGGCCACACAGATGCAATATCTGATAGCCATTCCATTTTTGAATGTTAGCGTTCTGTATTTGAAAAATATAAAATGGCGTATCTTGAGTGAGCAATTAGGTATTGGTTTAAATACCCAAGTTTTTAAATTTAAATGATTACTTGACTTGGTATCCATTTTAATTGATTTTGATAAGGTTTAGTAGTAGTTAGTTTTGTTTGCTTTGACAAGAATCTGCTATTAATTCTAAATCTGAGCTCCATAATTTATAATATCTACCAAAAGTAACTGAGTAGAGTCGGCAAAATAGATTATTATGATTTCTTTGAGTAAAACAAATGTGAGGTAGGTATTTTGATTGATTGTTCCGAGTATTTCGTGTGATTGGTTTTGTTTGTTTTTTGCAACAACCGAAATAGTTTGCTAATGGGTATAGTTCCTGCTTGTTTAATAGTGGGTGATCCGATAAAAACTGTGAAATATCTCGTATTCATAATGGGCCGAAATGTCTGTCGCCATCTCTATTTGTTGGCATAAAAGTGACAGTGACAAGAGACTGGCATTATGAATGAGAGGGCAAGAATATTAGGTCCTTCGAACCAGATTTATGGGATTCGATTTACATATTAATTTCTAAGTTCGTGAGTACATGCCTGAGCATTAAGATTAAAAAACATTGCATAATTTCCATTTAAGTGTACATTGTTACAATCATAAATCAATATAATCGAACAATCAGTAAACGTGTGTGCGTTACGTCATACATACACGGTACACACACAGATGTCTAGTGTCGTGTCAACGAAAACAATCTGATTGATCTGCCGCTACCTAAATAATTTGTTTCCTAATAAACGGTCACCGTCGATGGCGGCTGTAACTTTATCAGCATATAAGGTATGGATTTTACTAACACTTATGTCATGGAAAACACCTGCTCTAAAGGAATTTATTCAATTGAATCACAAAGATCACTTTTTTAAGTCTTAAAGCTTGATGAAGCTATAGGTGTCAGTTACACATCCAAGCCTAGAAAAACTGGCAGCAAAATTAAAAATTGGTTCCTAACATCCTTATATTAAAGCTTCAATGTGGTAATGTGCCTCAGACTCCTTGTATTCTCAAAGTTCTTGAATGGCATAGAAAGAGATCTTAGAGTAAACAGTTGTACTATTTCGTTAAACGTCAACACGCTTGCGCCAATTATGTTGTAGCACGTCCGTTATTGACGGCGGCCAGTTCTTAAGCAACCAAAGCTTAAGACCCTGTGATTGATCCTGACACCGCATGAAATTAATTACGTGATGCAATAGTAAAAGCTCACATTGGGAGCGAAGACAAACCATAGATCTTTTGGACTTTGAATTAAGCATTAAAAATAGGTACGAACAAAAAACAATGTATGCATGTACTTCAATCACTTTATCAAGATCATTTTTTAGAGTTTCAAAGGCAATTTTGTTAGCTATTTATCCAGACTGGCGTAGACTCCAACAGCAGCTCAGGGAAGTTCGAGGGAGGGCTGTGAGCGAGTGGCAGTCTAACGAAGAAAAAACTTTGACCTATTGCAATATTTCTCTAAAAGCTATACCTAATTAATTTTAAATTTTCTTGATATCACTTGAAGCTAACAAAATTATCTTTCAAATTACGTACCACAATTCTTGTTCACTGCATAGAAGTTGTGTAAAAAATAGTCTTGAACAACCCGCCATATTCTGAAACGGCCCTAAGAAAAAAAACATTTTCTTGTTTTTTTTAAACAAAACTAATGCAGTTTTTCCATTACATAATAGTTTAATGTTTAAAAAATGTAACGATGTTGGCTCTAAATTATTTTAATCCATCATGCTTCGGTTGATTATTTTAAGTACATTATTTAAAAGTAAGTTCTCGTGTTTTTATCGTTAAAAAAAGTTGCTTACGCCTTTGCGCGGGAGTTTGTTCAAACTGTATTGTCACTCTGCGCCGCTCAAACAACAGTAGCCCAAGTTCAGACGAAAGGCAATCGGACGCATTGATTGAATACGGCGACTGGTCTCAACTTACTGTGCTGTACTTGTTATTAGATAAAAAACCGGTAAGTATTTCTAAGACTTATTTAGTTTTTATAACAGTCAAGTTTTAGCCATTATTTTTTTTATCTTTGTTACTTATATGCAACTATTTTTTTTATGAGGTACCCACTTATTTAAAAAAAGTGAGAATACTTAAATTTATAAGAATATCTTTGTGATGTAGCTTTTATACGAGTAGGTAGAAAAAGTCGGATTAAAAGCCGGAGTTATTTGACCGGCCGTTAGGTTGTAAAAGCCGGTTGTTACCAACTCTAATGTGTAAGAGATCTGGTAGCTTTGCCGACGGTAGGTACTGGTCTTTATCTCGGTCGTGCATCAAACTTAGCATTATTTTGAGAAGTAATTATTAATGTAAAGGCAGTTACCGAAATTCAGGCCGTTGCAGCACAGTTGGTCCCACCACGCAACAATGAACTAATGAATAAAAATATATAAATTGGCAATCCTCGCAAATTGATAAATGGTAAATAAGGAAAGGCTAATCGTTCAAAACATAAAATTCCGTAAGCAACTTGGCAACTACTAAAAAATAAAAAGATTGAGCCGGTCTTTTAGTTCAAACGGTATTTATTGCTCTTCATTAATCTTTGTAAAAACACAAATTGTATAACGATGTTTCACCATTTATTCTTCTTTTATGGGTAACCCGACCCATTAAAACATCAAACGGAAGCTCCATAACAGCGTATCTATTAGAAATAAATTTTAATAAACCATGTGAAACGATATAAAAATCTGTACATTATAAAATTGTTGGCCGGATCGAACGAGCCAATATTTCAAATTAGGAACAATTCAAATCAAATCTTCGAATTCTCGTTAGAGCAGGACGCCCGTAGGGTTGATGACCCGTTGAAATGTCAGCAAGTGTCTATCTCTTTCACTCATCACGCCTCTGCAATTCCACCGTCCCACTCTCCTATGAGATGTTGATCTTGATACGTCACATTTTTAATAAACGAACTACGTATGACATGGCGCATGGAAATTCGTTCCAATGATTAATATGGCCGCCTCATTCTTATAAGAAACTAATATACTTTGTTTCAAACGTTATTAGAAATATTGATAGTTTCATGTCATTGCTCGTGTTTGTGATCGCCGATAAACGTTTTGGAGATAGAAAGTATGACCGTACAAAATTGAATGCACGATGTATTGAGCGCGTAGGCAGCGACCGCAAAAAACGTTGTTACGGACTAGACTAACTATAAATTATCAAATCTATGTAAGTAGGTACTAATTTAAACGCAACACATTGTTCATATTTTTCTCAAAATCTTGTGCTTGATTTTTTTTGTAACCAACATACTTTACATTTTCTGCTTCTTTGTTAATACTTGTAATTATGTCTATAATAGCCGTTGTTACACGAGTCCGATAACGTAATAATCTCGGAGCCCTCGGCCACTAGGCTCTTGCATTCTTATTTGAAGTACATTGAACATACAAAACAAATGAAAAACGACCTGTGAGATCCGACAAAAAGCTAAAAGATTGTACACTAGACACCACACTGAGTGAGTGTTTCATTACATCTCAAATAAAAAGTTCATATTTGACGTTTAACAAATTGTTCTTTTTTCAAATCGACCAATGAGACTATTGTATGCAGTCCTAATGGCGTGTTCTATTTTCAAATCTCATTCTCTTTACAAATCTCACTCGTCTTTCAGATTCATTCGAATTTGGAATGCGTTGGTTGGATACATACTGTTTTCCCACACGACTTTTTTTCGTGCCTTAAATGAGTTTGATTAATAGGAGGTTACGTTGGCACTGATTGTTCATACTCCGCCATTGCGACCGACATTGTACTCTTAAAAAACGAAAAATAATTACACAAACCAACGAGACGTGATAGAGCGGCGCATCTAACAAAAGTGAATCGAGCGAAGAGTCGTCATCAAATAAATTGGCAACAAATCCGATGGGTGGGCGAGTATTAAAGTTTTAATCACGAATATGCATCAGCAAAATCCTCGAAATGACCAAATGTCGCGTATCTAGCCAACCGGGAGATATTGTCGAAATGCATTATACATCAAAGGGGTTTTTGTTAAAAAAAGATTTAAAATTGAAGGGCGCGTCCCCAATAGGCAAAAATGGCGTCCGAGATTATAATAACGATTTTGAAAGTCCCCTATGGTTTTTTATTTTTAGTTTTTTTGGAAGGGTTGTGTAAGTGGACGCGGGGACCGATGGAAAATTTGACACTAACACTGTTTCAAAATGGGGTGAAACTTTGCATGTTTGCGTCAGTGTACAATTTCTGGTTATGAGATTAACTCCCCGTGATAATGTTATTCGCGATCGATGATTTTGCTCATATTCTGTATTTAATTTGAATACCGTCCCAAGTTCTATTTTTTTTTTCAAGATAATACTTACATTCGCTCGTAAAATTAAAGAATCACCTTTTTAATTTACAATAACTTTGGAACCACACAATCTGAAAGAAAATTCGCCTAAAATAAACTACAGTTTCATTAAAAAAAAAACATTTATTGATTTCAAAATGAAAAGAATTCTGGTGCATTCTTCCAAAGTCGCAAGCCATAATTTTGCACAAAATACTTGAATTGAATAAGGAAAATCAATACAAGTCCCATAATTATACAAAAAACAAAACTGAAATTGAAAAATTAATCACAATTTGCAAACAGGTTAGTTTTTACTTATAAAGCATGTTTTATGCCATTGCAGTAAAAAATATTAAATGCAGGGTTGCATAAAATCCGCATATTATTATCTTTTGGTTTCATTACTTAAGTAGAAGAAGTTATCTTGATCATCCCTCTAATATATTTTTGGTGTTTTCAAAGGTGAAGGGCGAGTGTAGTTCTAACTAGGAAGCAAGAAGCCTCCACAGTAGGTCCTTATTTGAGTTTACTTGCTGAAGATATCTAGGTAGTCTATTATTTTGAGTTCTTAGATGTTATTGTTTGTTGTAATTTGACTATCTAATGGTTTTGCAAGGTTGCCACTTTGTAGTGCCAACATTATTTGCAAAAAAAGTTTCTACGGCCAAAATTTTGAAATAAGAATGGAATTTAACCCTGTAATGCCAACCTTATAACACGAACACGTGCGTATAATGTGTGCCCGAATAATTGTGTCCGAACATTGAGACCATCCGTCGTGATTCGGTCAATTCAAGACCAAATCCGTACAATTGTCGTTTCAATGTGTCGCTTTTATCAATAAAAATAAAAATCTTCGAGGAAGTCACCAATTTGTACCGCGCTTCGAGGCGCAGCTATGTGGTTCAAACGAATTTAAACCTTAGTTTTATCTGTGAAGGTTGGTTTTTCTATGCAAGCGGCCAAGTTTGTATAGTTATGATAGATTGTGAATTCAATTAAATTAGTCGGCCATAGGATGGGGTCCGAAAGTATTTGATTTTATGCATATGTGTTTTATTGCGTTGGACATTAAAAAAGAATGCATAGTTGAGTTTCCTGTTTTTATAAAACTTTACGCATTTTAAATTATGATTAGAAATAGAAATATCTGCACTTCAGTTTTTTATAACTACATTCCTGCCGTGCTTACTAAACGCCTTTTTTTCACGCACCATCCAAGAAGGTAGGTATGTTATATATTGTATGTACATTGTACCTACGATGGAGGTCATTGAAATTCTCTATAGGTACATCTTTTACGACACCATCAAGCTAATCGGACTAAAATTAAATCAAAGTTAATTTTTCTCCATTAAAAGCGCCGAAAATGGCGTAGAAAGTAACGTTAAAATATTTTCACGGCACGTGAGCGGGAATCGAATCCCCGCTTTGAATACTAATTGCAGTTATTGTTCATTTTAAGTTTGGTTTCCTTTAAATTTACGTTTTGTGTGCTCAAAAATTTTAAGTGGACTTTAAATTTTTCTATCTCCTATCCTCATTTCTTTGGAGGTTTTAATGTAAAAACAGCATGTTTTAAAGAAAAAGCTAAAATAATAGACGGGACGTCATTTGGCGTGTGAAAACTGTAGTTTTAGGTCTACGACGTAGCAGAGCTACGAAATTCAAAAAAAAACGAACTTCAATCTCACGCTAAGCCATTGTCTCACGTACGAAACTATTAAACCCTCAAAATTCAATTATAACTTCAATGCAATCGTATGCTGCCTCATACCCTCTCATGCCTATATTTTATTAGTCAATAAAAAAGAAACTACACTACTGATAGCGATTCTAGTCGCCATATTGCCACCAGCTATTGTGAAACTTCAATAACGCATGCGTAGCCCGCATATTAAGGACTTACTACGATCAAAAACGGGAAACAAAGCATTGCCATATTCGTTCGTATGGCACAAGTTTATGGAACTATTTAAAATTTCGAATCCGTTGCGTTATCGACAGTACGTGTTGGCGTTTTCCGATTGTTCTTTTTAGTGTTCCGCTTGCGAGGGAAATCAATATAGGACGCGTTTTTATGAATATATTCGATGTTGCCAACGAGGATCCGTGTTGCTTTTGAATTGCTTAAAAATAATTTTGTTTTGAGCAATGGAATTAGCAATAAGACAGGGCGCAAACGTGGACACTTTTAGGCTGGCCGATCAATATTTCGATTTCTATAGAACCAATGTGAACATGAATAGCTTCAAGAAAAACGTTAAAAAAATCCTCCAGGGTAGGCAACGCAACGACAGCACCCTTGGTGTTGTTGGTGTCTATGGGCGACGGTGACAAAAAAAAAACTAGATTTAGTAGTAGTATATAGAGCTCTTTGTGAAGGACTCGTCCGAGGAAGTACTATCACCATGCCTATTTCTGCCGTGAAGCAGGATTGCTGTGTTTCGGTTTGAAGGGTGTGGGTACCGGTGAAATTACTGGCACGTGAGGCTGAACATCTGTATGCCTCGTTGTTGAACGCATGGCAGTGCATCGTACAAGTAGACACTTTTTGTTGCCAATACGGCACACAAAAATAGGGAACCGTAGTTGCTGTGTCCTGTGTGTCTTGTGTAATCGGACACAGTTGCAAAGCATTGCCTCACGTCAGGAACGTGACCTACGAGGCAGGACACAGCTACTATGATTGTGTGCCGTATTGGCAACAAAAAATGTCTACGTTTGCGCAGCGCCTTAAATACCTTAATTCACAAAATACTTCTCAACACGATCGTAATAGGTATGATATTATATCCACGTAGTTAAAAATGTATCCGCCATTCCACACCTAATTCTGTTGCATAAGTTTAACACATTAAAGAGTAAGAATTTAAAGTTAACTAGATAAGCAAAATAGATACTCTTTTTTTGTATTTAGGACATAGTATCCGTTTCCATTATTTAGTGTGCTTTGCTTAGTGAAGCAACGGTCGCATACCATACTAAGTTTTAACAAAACTTGACGCCATTCCACTTAGCTAGTTTAGGCAAAGTCTCGCGTTGCGAATACAAATTTTAATGTAGGATTTAATTTAACTTTGCGAACTATTTTGTTAAAAATAATTATTTTTCATAGAGCCTCTTTTAAATATATTATTATGTATCAGCTATCTGGTTCCCATAGTACAAGCTCTGCTTAGTTTGGGGCTAGATATCATTGTGTGGATTGTCCACAATATTTAAATCAAAATGACCCAGGGGCTGGTTGGGTCTGGCGCAGCGCATTAGCATTGTAATTCAGCGTGGCAATGCCTTCAGCGTCTTGGGGACGCTTCCGTCTGGTACGGATTTGGATTAGTTGAGCTATCTCTAGATCGTTTGTAACGGTATGCAGATAGCTAGATAGATAATAGATAGCTCAACTGTTTCTTGTGTAATTTGTTCATTTTGTTAATATTTGTTTAATTGTAGTTTCTTTGTGTGTAAATAAATTAAAGTAATGATTAATAAGTACATAAGAAATCAAAATTGAATTTTACAGAAACTGGAAAGCTTTTTAAAAACTCTGAGCAAATTCTCAAAAGTTAAAATAAACAATACAGTCTCACGACGATCAACGAATTTTGAAAGAGTTTGAAAGTCCCATGCTTTTTTGCTTTGTTTTCGGTAACTAAATATGGTATTCATAAAGTTGGCCTTTTTCGTAGAATGCGGTCATTTTGTTGAGCGGAAAGCTATGCGAGAGTATATGAAGTCATTTTTCGTTTTAAGTTCACACATTCTTTAATCTTCCTGCTATCAGTAAGTTTATTTCAAATATAAATTTAGTTTTATAGAAACTTACCGACTAGGATAGTAGGTATACGGAACGGTTTTTTGATGCATTTGTAAGGTACGTAGGTCATCTTGTTGATATTGTATAATTTTGGTACCTAGTTAGGGTTCCGTAGCCAAATGGCAAAAACGGAACCCTTATAGATTCGTCATGTCTGTCTGTCTGTCTGTCTGTCTGTCTGTCTGTCTGTCTGTCTGTCCGTCCGTATGTCACAGCCATTTTTCTCCGAAACCGTAAGAGCTAGACTGGTGAAACTTGGCGAGTAGATGTATTCTATGAACCGCATTAAGATTTTTACATAAAAATAAAAACAAAACTATAAATTTCGGGGGTCCCCATACTTGAAACTGAAACTCAAAATTTTTTTTTTCATCGAACCCATACGTGTGGGGTATCTATGAATAGGTCTTCAAAAATGATGTTGAGGTTTCTAATATTGTTTTTTTCTAAACTGAATAGTTTGCGCGAGAGACACTTCCAAAGTGGAAAAAAGTTGGTCCCCCCCCCTCTAACTTCTAAAGTAAGAGAATGATAATACTAAAAAAAACATATGTTGTACATTACTTTGTAAACTTCCAACGATATTTGGTTTGAACGAGATCTAGTCAGTAGTTTTTTTTTATACGTCATAAACCGTAAACCGCAATTTACCTTTCGACGAACTACAAGAACCTTATTATGTTACATCAAGTAACATAATATAAAGGTTCTTGTAGTTCGTCGTGTTACGGAACCCTTCATGGGCGAGTCCGACTCGCACTTGGCTGCTTTTTTATTTTTTATCTTTGGTTACTCGGGGTTTTAACCTACCTATCCAGAAATAGTGAGTTCATAATTTTCGATCCAAACTTTCAACTGTAATACCGGGTCTCAGCGGTTACTCACTATCTGCATGAATAATGTTAATTTTGTTTAAAAGGCATTTTTCGATGAGTTTATATCCAAAAACGTACGCTTTTGTTGCGAAACCACAGCGTTGCCGGGAAGTATAAAGTTGTTCATAAATAATTCATAATCAAGCCGCACAGTCCGGATTTATCATTGTTGCAATATTGGTAAATTTTCTGTAAAAAAATAAGTACCTACCTCACGAAACCAAATTCTGAAGAATAATAATACGGCGAAAGCTATAAAGTCAGATCATTGTTTGAAACAATATTTGAAATTGGAATGTTCCAACGCTACGCTATTATCGTACTGTATCTTTAATACTTTTTTAAATTCACAGCGTCACCTCTTTATGGGAATCATTAGTGGCCAGTGTCAAACAAAGATTACTCAGTGCTGACCAGTCAAAACTTAGAATTTAAATTGAACTTAGAACACATTGTTATTGCCACAATCGACATCTAATCTTACTGAACGCAATTATTAACTACAACAATTATGTTCGGAAACTAATAAAAAAATTAAATACATCGTTTTGTGAATAGTTGAATACAGATGGACGGACAAAGAACGTTCTAAACGCAAGTCACTTCATACGAATTACCGCCTCTTTGTTTCAACCATCGACGAACAAAAACACGATTTTTATTTTTAATATCAATAAGTACACCCGAATTCGATTCTCAGTTGTAATTATACACATTCGATTGTAATTAACGAATAAAGCTGCGTTCTAATTAAAGTTTCAATGATCTCAGAAATTTTTAAAAAGAATTTGAAAATTGAAGGCTTTTAACTCCTTTACGAACGAGGTAAAACTTTTTTGGCGATCGATCATTTTCTCGGGTGGTTAGTGTGGCCAGTTTGGCTGCATTTTTAAATGTCCGATTCGAATTTCAAGTTTGGAAAAATAAGTTCGAAATATATTATCTTCCCTCGTATTTATTGCATTGTGAAACATATTTTACTATGATTTTTGTATCTGTATTTTGAACTTTGCATGATCAAATCCATGTAGGTGTACGTACATAGGGCAACGAGATTAAAAGGGGTGCGTCCAGCCATCATCAATTATTTTTGTGAATGCGCTTAGCTTTCCATTTTTAAAATAAACTTTAAAGGAGGGGGATTAATAAAATTACAAGCGGGACGAATAGGGCTCAGGCAGGACAGGACCGCGTGTTTTGTATCTGAATATTTAGCACAATATTTTTTATAATTTACTCTGTAGTTTTTGAAGGTTTGATTACCTTTATACCTCTTCTCATTTATTTGTTGGTGTTCGATGACATAGGTTGTCGACATACCTGTAAAATAAACAAAAATATGTTATCAAAGTTCAAGACATTGTTATGTTTGTTAAAATTTGATTAAGTAGTTACATTTTTGTGCTTATATAAAAAAAATACAGATGTGCAATACTTTGGGTACATCTTCTTCGAATTATTTTAATTACCTCACGTCATGTAACCACAAATTAGACTCCAAATTCGAATTTCAACCCAATAAGAAAGATCGATCGACTTCCCATTTTAAGATCTGATAGCCGCATCCGTGTTGCCAGTACAAAGGAATGGAACGAGCATGACGATTCAAATATTTTTGAAAATGGAATATTAAGTGAAGCCATTATTATGATCGAACGATTACTGTTTGATACGTGCTATTTAAAATCTATATTTTGATGTGGCTTCATGTTTCTACATCGATATATTTTTTGTGACTAATCTCAAATAGATAAATCGATTTTAGTATTATGATATAGAGTCCACATTTGCATATTGAGGTCAACGACTTGAGTATGCTGACTGCGTTTGCGTTTGATGCGACGATGCGTCAAGTGACCCCTTAATGCGAGTTATTGGTTACTCGTTTAGAGTGCATGGTCTGTCACATACTAATATACAACCTTTATGACTATTTAACGTTCTTTTACTGCAGTGTCGGTTTGTATCAGAATGAACCTTTAATTCTTAATTGAAGAAAGCAATGACCGTTCCTTCAATATCAATAATGAATTTGATATTTAATATAAAAGAGCCTTCCAATTCGAGTGCATAAGCGATCGATAATGCAGCTATCTATGATGTGGAACATTAATATGTCATTGAGACCCGTCTATGGAACGCCCACACGGTCTAAAACAAAAACCGATCGTGGAGAGTTCCACAAAACATCATTAAATTCAATATTTTCGTTTAAAAAGCACTCCACATATCTGGACCATTAATCACTAAAACTACCGACCTTCAAGGAGAACATCGGAATAAAATCGGCAATCGAAATAAAGCACTTAAAGGCGAAACGTCATTATCGCACAACATAAATAAAAAACGCTGAAATCGAACGCAAAAATTGAATATCGAACTCGATTTAAAACAGAATACGAATTTTAAAAAATACGAGCGCGGCGAACGGCATTAATTAAAAATTCTCGGTAGAATATTCAAAAATAGAATTCGCATTCGAACGCTCCTTGTACGGATTCGAAGTTTGAATTTGGTAGGAACAAAAGAAAGAGAGCGCGGGAGCAACCCTTTTAGCGCTGATAATCTGTTCCTTGGCCGTGTTGCGTCCCTTTTTTATTTGTTGTCACTTTTTTGTCCGAACTGAGATTGTACACAACATTCTTTACTTCGAAACGGAGCTTTTTAAAACTCGACCGAAGATTTATTTCTTTTTTATTCGCCTTAATAACGAGTCCCTGCAGCCGATTTAATTGACGAATGGTCACGAGCGAAATGTTCAAACTGCTTTAGAGGTCAATAATTACTTGACATTCTGCAATAGTCATTTAGTTTTGTAACCAAATAACAAAAGAAAAAAAAGTTGAATTGCATTCGATTGAGAAATTGAAAACGGAATACCCACAAAGAGTCTTGTTCCATGTTTAAATTGCTTCGAAATATAAAAATAGAACGCAATCCTTCCGCCCTCGGTCGGCGGTTAGTGCTTTACATGAAATATTATTTTATGGAATCAACATCTGCGGCTGCGGCGATGTGTGTGTGTGAAGTATTATTCCAGAAGGGTTCATACATTCAAACACAAGTGAAATTACTTGAAAGTAACATGTTTCAAGTGGATGAGAGTTTTCAGGAATTCTTTTTTTGTAACATGGTATTGGTTTTAGCTTGCCTCACTCAGTTCAAGTGATTCAATCAATGTTCTACTGGTATGAGAATTGAGTATTTCGTATTTGAAGTTGGAAATCAAAAATAAATTCTCCTCGAGGACAAAAATATTTTGTTTAATGTTATTTAAATTGATGTTTGTTTTGTGTCTGGGTATGGGTGTGTTGGTGTTAATCAATATTATGAAGTATGAAAAAACTATCTAAGGTTTAGTAATCTAGCAAAAAAAATATGTAAAAACATAAAGATTATTATGGAGAGTCCAAACCTTTCAAAAAATAAAATGAATCGCGGCTGGTTGCCTCTCGCATATCGAAATCCATTTTACAATCCGTCTGAATCGTCAAATCACTCGTCGCGGGCTCATTTTTTAAAATTGGAACTAAAATGAAACCCTTCCATTTTTAAATTGCTTTCGTCATGGCGCTCCCTTTGCCACTATTAAACAATACAACGTATTTTGGAATTTATGAATAAAAGGTTTTATCGTTGAATCTAAAAATACATTTCTATGAGGAATTATTTATCATACTGACTCTTGGTTTGTTGCGTTAGTACACTTTTATTGAGTAAGGTTTTAGTAAGTATTTATTAAGTTTAGGAACATACAAATACAGTTTATATTATTATAGGTTAAGGTGAAGGATAGGATAGGATAAGAATCCCGATATAGAGACTTATAAGAAGAAGATGCATTTGTTACAGATTTTATAAAACCGCATCATTTGCTAAATTTACTTTCCCTACATTTCATATTACCACAGATAAGATAATACTATACTAGTAATATTACTAAAACTTATAGAAAAAACCCCAGGAGTAATTTAGGTGTTAGACTTGTTTAGACAAATCAAAGGCATTCGGGAGTTTGGAAATATTAACTAAACCATACAAGATACAGCTGTCAAAGAAATTAATGATAAAAATGCACGCATTTTGTCCAAAAACCAGTTTATTGTAAGATCGGCACAGCTGTGTTAGTATTGGGATTACATTTTTTGTGTACCCTCCGTTTTAAATTTAACTCTTTTGACTATTTTAATATTTCTGGAACAATTTTAGTTTGGGGTGAGGGTTTTATGTGGGCGTTTTTTATTTTTCTAAAAGGGTTTCGTTATATTTTTAGTTGTTTGGTTTCTTTCAAATGCGGGCGAAGCAGATTCAATTGATGAAATGGATTGAATAATGCTGACAATTTGGGCATATCTATTGATATATGTATTTATATATCGTTGAATATAAATTATATACTTAATATAATATATACAATCCACACCACACTATCTAGCCCCAAATTAAGCAGAGCTTGTATTATGGGAAGCAGATAATGTAATGCTTAATATGTTTTTTATTAAATACATACTTTGAATACAATACTTATAGCACTCAGACAGGGAACAAACATCTGTATTCACCACACAAATATTTGTTCTCGTTGGTGATCGAACCCACGACCTACGGCGCAGAAGGACAACCAACTGAACTGAGAGGCCAGTGACATCTAAGTTTTTTTTATAAAACAAACCCTTTACAAATTAAGAGACAAAACTAACCGGAAAGAATAAGATCGGTTTCATGAACAAAAAATAAAAAAAAAAATAGGGTGAATGTCCTCATGAGGGATGAATTGTACGTGTTGAGTCGACCGCAGTGTATGAAACACATTGAAGCTTTGGTGTGAGAAGTGTATCTATTAAATCTTGGAGAACGAGCAATGGTTATGATTATATTAAATACAAATAGAAGTTACAGGAAGTAAGGTAAAGACGTGTGGAATTGCGTATACTGTGGAAAAAACCTTTGAGAAATAGTACAGATGGTATGGCGGTATTTTTTGTTGATCTTTGGAGATTAACGACTGGTTAAGCTATTTATATTCTAGAAATATTGAAATGATGTTCCTAATAATTGAATAAGACCCGGCCACATCAAGGCGATAACACGATACGACGATACATCGTTGTCATGTTATCGCAGATAGCTGTGTATCGCCTTGGTGTGGCCGTAGTCTTATAGTAGTGTACTAGAGAAGGGTTTTGGTAAGGACACCTAATGATTATGTTAGTAAAATATGAACCAAGATAATACTAACTAACCTATTTACTTACGAAATAACCACAAGTTAAGTACCTCATCATATCAAATCATTAATACAGTTGGAAAAGGAAATTGACCATTTTCTAAGGGCCTCATCACACTAGCGGTAAATTTGTAACGTTTGTAGCGAGTTAACGACACGCATTCACTTAGTAACAAAATTGATTCGAGCCTCCAAAGCCCTGCGCTCATCTAGGCAATGGCAATGGCGATCAGCTGAAACGCTGTCAAATATGACGGCGATATTAGACAGCGTTTTAGCTGATCGCCAAGCAGGTCATAAGACACTGTTTTTGGCATTGTTACTTCGAAGACGGCGGCGCAAAAAGCGTATTCGTTGCGTATGCGTACCCGTATCGTAGTCGTAGCGCACCCACTCCGCTTTGAAAACGCTCACAATCCGCGAGTATGTTAGAGCCCTTAGTATGGTGGTAATATGGTGTCCCAGAGAAGTTTTTAAAGTACAACCTTAGAAGGTATTACGAGTAAACTTATGGGCGTTCAACTAGTCATTAAACAGCTTCTCAAACAGTTAGCAATAAAGAATTATCCACAATAATTTACTGGAGTGTTAATAAAACAGTTGTAAAGCGTTTATGACGCATCAACAGTGAACACTCTGGCACTTTGTTAGTTCCCTAGAAATTCGCTCATTTCTCCACAATGTCATCTGCAAACTTATTATAAACCTTATTTCAATAAAGTTATAGCTTAGTTTTGTGTGGAGTATTAATTTCTAAAGCACGTGTTGATTGATATGGTTTAAATATTTTGATATTTGCTAAGTCGCCAATTGATAAAGCATACAAAATTAAGACGTTTGCTTTTTTTATTGTTATATTTGTTACTTTGTATCGAAATTTTTGAAAATACCTTAAAGTTACTTTTCTCATATTTTAAAAGGCGGATAAGCAAATTTAAGTACGAAGTAAATACAAATTACATTAAGGAAAAGACGTGTTAGTTACCCTATCTATAACTCAAGAACGGCTGAACCGATTTGGCTGAAAATTGGTAGGGAGGTAGGTTAGGACTAGGAGACGGACATAAGATACTTTTTATCCACCCCCTATAGAAAGTAACGGGAACGGGGTGAGCAAAGCCGCAGGCGGCCACTAGTTAAGTAACAAAACATGTTACAGTACGTACATAATTATGATTTTCAAAAATAGAAGTTCCTAAAAATGTATTCTTAATTCAAAACAGTACAATAACAGTTTGCTATTCGACATTTGAATTTGTTCGGATCGAAAGCGCGCGTCTATTTGCGTAGATAGGTTTTGTTATTCGAATGTAACACAATTCTCCGTTTGCACTAACAAATAATAGCATGGAAATGTAATTATTCTAATGCAGATGAAATTAACTTGGTTTAAGTGAAGCTATTATTATTCACTCCGTGCTACAAGTTATGGCTGGAGAAATAAAACATTGTTGCACTGAGAAAAATGTAAAGCTGAAAAGTTCGTAATTAAGGTGGATTTATTCGTAATAAAGGCAAAAAAACGACCAAGCGTACTTGGACGAAAAACGCCTTCCTAGGTTGGAGGCGTTTTACGCCTTAGGCGTGAGGCGCAACAAATAAGCAGTATTATACTCTCTAATGTGTGTTTTAGACGTATTTTTTTACAGATTAGCCTTAAATAAAAAGCTACCAACGTGGTAAGTGAGATAGGATCGACAAACTGACGATGGGATTTAACTTCTGGTAAGGCGATATAAACGGTAAAGAAGGTGCTCGGGTCACACACGTAAATCTTTCTTATAGTAATATCCGACGTATCATTGCGCCCCAATTAACTTCTAGTAAGGCGTTTTACGCCTTTTCTTACTGCGATTTAATTTGTTCACAAAGTGTTTTGAATATTTATTGACTGTTTTTTAGGTCATAATAGACTTTTAGTAAGGTGTTTTATACCTTTATTCGCTGCAATTTAACCGATCCACTAAGAGTTTTGAACGTTTCATAAATCGTAATTCGCTTCTAGAAAGGCGTTTTAAGTCTTTACTTACTGTGGGTTTAACCTGTCCACTAAGCGTTGTCAACGTTTACTAAGTCGTAATCAACTTCTAGCAAGGCGTTGTACGTCTTATCTTACTGTAGTTTAATCTGTTCATTAAGCGTTTTCAAAGTTTACTAAGTCGTAATCGACTTTTTGTAAGGCGTCGTACGTCTTACCTTACTGTAGTTAAACCTGTTTACTAAGTCATAATCGACTACTAGTAAGACGTCGTACGTCTTATCTTACTGTAGTTTAACCTGTTCATTAACCGATATTGATGTTTTTTTAAGTCGTAATTCTCTTCTAGTAAGGTGTTTTACGTCTTTACTTACTATGGGTTTAACCTAAGCATTAAGCGTTTTCAACATTTAATTAGTCGTATTTGCCTTCTAGAAGTTATTTTAGAATGTTTCATACGATTAGGCTAGCCGTATCGTACGGTAATTTATGCTTTCTTTACGAGCAGAAACGTTTTATAAAGACCGGAAAAAAGCCCTTTAACGGCTAGTAACGCTGTTCCCTAAGGGCATGATTGACTTGCTTTACTATCATTTAGTTCATATTAAGGGCATTGGGCCGCTCAAAGGTCACTCTTAGGTAACGCGGACCAATATCCTTCACATGAACTTTATGATGATAGATCAGCCAAACATGCCTTCAGTGAACAGCGTAGCCTGCTGCCTCAGAAAGCTGTTCTCCCAGTCTTTGTAAGCTTCTGAAATTAAGAGAACAAAAATTTATAAAGCACCTCAATAATAACTGATTACAGGTTTCCAAAGATATGTACTAGATAGACTAGTATTTTCTCAACCCAACAGTTTAACCTCAACCTAGCCTAATAAATAAGCCGGTAGCTTTTGCATCTTATATAAATAATAGTGGTATTGCAATAAAACCATTCAATAAAAATCTATAAATCTGTATTAGAAAATCAATTTAGATAAGTAATTAACTTTTTAAATACTTAAAACAAGATAAAATCGTCTTGGAGAATGTCCTTTTCGTTGTAAAGCTTTTGTAGGCGCGCATTTGCTGTTATTGCCCACAGGCTAGCTCCTCTCATGGCGTAGCTCCTTCCTCGGCATCCGTTATTGCAAGTGAAGCCTCCTCAACCGGATTACAATATCTGAAATAAAATAATGTATTTTTTAGTTATCGCAAACAAAGTAGATCATTCTATGATGGTAATTAGTACAAGTAGGTATTATGTTTATCTAACCAAACTACGACCACAGGTCTATTAGAGGACAGGTCGGCCTGGCATTGCAGGTTCTAAGTCAGAGAGATCGTTTGAATCACTGATATAAAAAGACAAGTACTTACAGCTATAATCCTTTTTAAATGGTTCTCCAATACCGCGTGCCCATGATTGAAATCACTCCATTGAAGTTTGGTGTTTGGATTTACTTCTAGCCCAGAGTCCAAATGGGCCAATTATTTTCTTTGTTTGGAATCCAGGAAGCCATTAACAGTCTGTTAAGTAGCCCGTCCTCTTTGCGTATTATGTAAAGTACACCTTATCTGAAAAAAATAAACAATTAATTTTCCTAAGTTTAAAAACTCCTTTGTACCAATTTACAAAATTAAATGCAAAAGTTCAAAACTGAAAACACTAAGTACATATTTTTATAAATCATTTTTCGTTCGTGTTTCCAACACAACCAGAATCTAGGGATTAGGTACCTAAACTTATCAAATACAAAACATGATTAGGTTCAAAAACATTAGGGAATAACTGAGTTTGATACAGGTACTCTACTTACCTCGAAATTACGTATCAATCAGGTGTTTGCCCCATTTTGTTAATAAATCTGTGGGATTCTGGTCTGCCACGTTCGAAGTACGAAGATGTTTGTCTGGTTGGTTGCTGCTAGGTCTGTCTTGGACCTCTCTACACCTGTTTGTCTGTGCTTCCATACACTGACACAGCCAGCAGCGTTCAGAAAATGAGGGAAAATAAAAAAACCCGCAAAATAAACTTTGAATGACTCGGAACTAAACCAAACACTCCGTCCAAAGTCAAACCAAACTGACGAATGAAACAAGTCGTTACGTGCTCGTGGCCTCGTGGGCAGTGCTGCCAACTCGACTACTGCAGATTATGCTAGTGGTGGGTGTTAAAAATAACAAAATAATAATAAATAGATATTCAAGACAATCTACTCAACACTTTCTAGCCCCAAACTAATCAGAGCTTGTACTATGGGAACCAGATAGCTGATATAATACTTACACACATTTTTTTGTAAATACATCTTAGAATACAATATAATGCCCCAACAGAGAAAAAACAACTGAGTTCACCACAAATATTTGTTCTCGGTGGGGATCGAACCCATGACCTACGGCGCAGAAGGCAGAGATCCTACCAACTGAGCTGAGAGGCCAATCAAAAATATGCTATACGTAATCTTTAAGCCAAAACTGTAGTGCATTACTAACTGCCTGTGTCATATTATGTGTGTCGATTGGCTTATGCTCCAAGCATAGTTCGTGTAGTTAGCACACAGCACAGAGCAAAAGTAGGTATTGAATCTCGTTCGTCAGGGTTTCAACCAAAAAGCGAGTAAACTCAGGGAATTATTCTAAATGGGTGTTTTCACGGATATTTGATTCGTTTGATTTTTTTTATGTTTGTTACCACATAACTCGTAAACTAATTTGAAAAATTATATTCTCACTTTACTTTCAGATTAGTGCCATAGAAATTTCATCATAATCGGTTCGGCAGTTTTGACGTTGGGTTTTCAAGTTTAAATACTCTCTCTTATACAGTCATACGAACCAAGGTTATTTGCCTTAGTAGCTGGCAGCATTATTGAGATTTTCGTTGTGCCTACGATAAGTGCCTTACAAAGGTGTATCTCTCAGTAACTAGAGAGCTTTTTTAAAACTTAACCCCCCACCAACTGACTGAAAGTCGTTAAAATAATAAAACTGAGTAAAATATACTTTTCTTCCACCAAATTTAATACAAATATTTGCGGACATTCCGCACAACACAATCTAGCCCTAAACTAAGCAAAGCTTGGTAATATGAGAAACAGGTAGCTGAGACCTATATTACCTAAATAGGTATCAAATTTTTGTAGACATTGGTTTAGGTTCTTCGCTTGATCTAAGTAGATACCTTTCTACAGGAGTACAGAAGTTGTACGTAGAAGCGGGGTTCTGCCTTTGAATAGCAACAAGGAGTCATAGAGCGTAGCAAATTTTTTTCAATGGAACAGCTATTAATGGATATGATTCGCTATGATTCAATAGGAACCTCCCTAATAAAACACAACGAAACTCTTAAGTGGGTAGAGTACCTACTTAAGTATTTCGGTAGGTAATGTACAAATCTGCCTACCTATCTATTACCTAGGATCGTACTTATGTAGGTTTTAAACGTTTGTATTAATAGTTACGAAAGTATTATCCGTCGAACATTGCCATATCTATGGTTTCATTCACAGAATATGTAAGTCGCCAGATGACGTTATTTCACCATTTGATCAGTCGTAACTTGAGCATTATTGAGCCTTTAATATAGGCAAATATTGCTAAATTTACGGTTATATTAGCCAAATATGTATGCCGTTATTAGGCTTTTTTAAAGTTTGACTATATAATATCTCAAGTACCATCCGCCATATCTTAAGGTGAATATTGCTATATCTACGGTTTCATTTACTGAATAGCGCTAGAGCGCTGGTGGCCTAGTGGTAGCGGCCCCGCCTTCCGATCCTAAGGTCGTGGGTTCGAATCCAGTCGTGTACCAATGAGTTTTTCTGCCCAAAAATTTATGTACACTATGCCAGTGCTCTCAAACGGTGAAGGAAAACATCGTGAGGAAACCGGCATATCGTAGAACCTAAAAAGTTCGAAAATATGTGTCAAGTGCACGAAAGGAGCCTCATCGAGGCGCACTTAAAATCCTTTCACCACACTTGGTTCGAAAGAATCAGTGACACAATAAGAAGAAAAATTTACTGAATATAAAAGTCGTTAAATGAAGTTATTTCACCGTTTGGTTAGTCTTAACTCGATCGTATTTCGCCTTAAGATACGGTAAATATTGCCAAATTTATGGTTAAATTGGCCAAATATGTATGGCGTTATTAGACTTTTTAAACTTTTGATTAAATAGTAACTTAAGTATTAATCTTAGTATCATCCGCCCTAGGTGCCCGCCATAAGGTGAGTGTTGTCTTATCTACGGTTTAATTAACCGAATAAGTAAATCGTTTCATGATGTTATTCACCGTTTGATTAGTCGTAACTTGATCGTATTTCGCCTGATGATATCACTAATATCACCAAATTTACGGTTATATTGACCAAGTATGTAAGTCGTTTTATGACGTAATGTTACCATTTGATTCGTCGAAACCTGAGCATATTTGGCTCTAGAAAAGGGCAAATGTGGCCACATTATACCTCTAAGTTGCCGAATTCATACGTTGCTGAAAGACTTTAAGTTTACGTTCAAATTTTTCTGACTAAAGTATATTCTGCCTTATTGTAAGGTGAATATTGTCATGCTAAAGTTTATTTATGCCGCTTTCGAAAGTTTGTTTATGACTTAGGTTTAAGTTTGTTTAGTTTTTATTAAAGCATATATCGCCTTAATTTTGCCTTAATTACGGTGATATTCAACACATATTCAACGTCGTAAATTTAAAGCGTTTTCAATAATCCATTACTGCTGTATTAACAGTGTTAAGTTGGATTCCAAGACTACCTTACGGTAAGTCATTTGAGACGGTTCGTGTTTATCATAAGAGACGTACCAGTTTATCGCAAACGAATAGTAAAGTCAAATTAACCGTAAGCGTTTCAAAATCGCCTCGCGTCATTACTATTCAGCCGTCAAAGGTGGAATTCATCTTAGGCCAGAAATCCATTTTTCTCAGTGTGTGAAGTAAAAATTGCATGACTTAAACACGATTGAACTAGAGTTGTTTGCACTTCAGAAATCAAGACTTAAAGTCGAAATTACTGTTTTTTTTTGGTTTGATATCGACATAGAGTTTATAAAATTTTATATATTTTCTTAGGTAGCTTCATAAATAGATAAACCTTATCTAATTAATGAACGAACGAATGAATAAATAACTTATAATACAAAGAAATTCAGAAATTTGCAATGATACTTGTAACCACCAGAAAATATGCAAAGTACAAATCAAGAATCACAAAATTGCTAACAAATATGCGAACAATCCAGACACATAAATAACAATAATATTTCGTCGCTAGCACAGAAATAGTTTATTATAATAATTAATTAATGCGTTAACCCTTGCGTACGGTCACACAATAAATAATTGTATAGTACGCAGAAGCTTCACTCTGAAAACTAGATATTATATCTGTGGAAGCAAGCAGATCAAACTACTCCCAAAGTCGACGCGTGACGGTTCATTTCCCTATGACTATTAGAGTCAGTTTTTTTTTATCCTTCTTTCTACACTATACCTAATTGCTGCTCTAATGTTACGAGAATAAATATCATTTTAGACTGCAGGCGGATTTCAGATGACACGTTGGTCGGCGTATTTCATTTTAATCGTTGTTTCTTGTATACGCACAACTCGGCAGAATGCAACCACCTGTTTGGCGATCAGTTATGCGCTTTGTATGCACGATGCGTTTAGAGCTTATTGTGTCATTTTTATACTTTGCTAGAGTTATTTGTTCTGGAGGTAGGTTTTGTTTTATTTTATTGCATATGGTAATGTTTTTTGGATTATTTGCAACGAGATGTAGGTAAAGTAAATAGGCATTTATTTATTCTAGATGATTTATATAGCAATTTGGGGCAACTGTTTTTGCTCATGATTTTACGGGACGCTATAGTGTCTGGGAGAAGATTTTTAGGTGGAGTAGGAGAGAGAAGAGAATTTTGATCGAACAAAACTAAGTAAAAGAAAGTCTATACATACCAAAATAATACAAATATATGGTAAGATAGAAAAATAAGCGTACGCCGAAAGCAGTACAATAAATCTGAGTGCATTTTTTACAAACGCATAAAATTCGAACGCACGACTATTGAATCGATGTGACACTATTAAAATTCTAGCCATCCCCTTTTCACGGAATACGTCGGTCTCGCTCTATCCGCGCACGCGTCTCTATTGTGTCTGGCGCGAATCTCTGCGGTCCCCCGCCCTTGTCTACCGCGATAGCTCTGTTCCTTTCTCTCGCATGTCAATGCAGTTTATTGTAGACGTTAATGGCTCTGATTACAAATGTAAATTTACAGCGCGCGACTTCGTTGGCTGGACTTTTTCTCTTCTATTTCTATAAAAGGTATTTTTATAAATACATTTTATCAAAAATATGGTTACATGTTTATTGTTATGAATTATGAATTGCTTTATCAAAACGCGTAAAATTTACTGATCACCTATACTTATAACTAAAAATGGTTAAGTTCATGTACTTTAGTCTACAAAAAATGCTGATAGTAGGTACTAGATTTTTTGGCTAAATATAAATTGTACCCATGTAAGTATTTAAATACTTAGGTGTATTTTTATCATCGGCCAGTAGTTACTAAACGTGTTTCCGTCATAAAATAATTGAAAACATTATTCTGAGTCATAAAATTACGATTGCGTATTCGAAGTCACTAAACCGCGAACAAAAGACAACGCAAGATGCAGCTACAAAATAAAGTACAAGAATACGTACTGACGGACAGACTTACCTATTATTCGCATATCAGGGCACTTTAATATAGTTCGTCCAATTTAATGAGACATATCGGTTGTCTTAATTTCTAATGTGTGTGCCGAGGGACACGGGTCTTTCCGCGCTGGTCGCGGTTACAACGGTTTCCCAACCGAATACCATTCGTGAATAGGGAGAGATGATGGAAAATTCGAAAGCCGGCTAAATGCATTTTCGAAAAACATGCCGGACTTTGAGAACATGGATGAACTGTGTGAAAGATGACATGGATAAGAGAGGAGTGAATGCAGAGATGACGTTTGACAGAGGGGAATTGAGGAGGAAGACATGTGTTGGTCCGACTCCACATAAAGTAGGATAAAGGCAGGAAGAAGAAGATGCCGGACTTTTTGAGTAAAATGTAGAGTCACTCAAAAATGAATAAGTACCTACCTCGTCGATAACAGATACCTAATGTTTGAAAAATAAATGAAAGAGCTTCACGACTTTGATCCCAAAACACGGACGGAGATATCTTGGTATTATCTCTGAACCCTAATGTGTTTCTCAAATGAAAATATCACCAGCGGCCAATCATGTAGGTAAATGGTGACTTACAGTTTTTTTTTAAACTTTACTTACCAAGCTATTCTGATCGACCAAGCAGACGACCAATCATGTTATGTGGCTACCATCGCTTAGATAACATTTTACTTCACTAGGTAATAGGTCACGCACATTAACAACATGCCCTACGGTGCACTGCCTGCAACTATCAATTAAAGACAATATCAAGTGAGAAAATTTAGTGGTTCAAGCTAAAACATAAGCGATTCTGTTTGATAACAGAAATTCGAACTTTTCCGGATGATAACTTTACAAAGAGCTCTACAAAGTACTACTTAGCGTAGGATTTAGGATGCATCCGGCTAAAATTCTGTATTACTCCACGTATACAAAACTTTAGCCGGATGCATCCTAAAAAGCCGGATTCTTAGTTCTGCAGCACTATTAGCAAAAGATCTCACACGGCTGCCAATTTTCAGAAAGACAGAGCTAAAATAATTGCTACAAACCCGCCCTATTTCGGGCCGACGCACAACAGTTTAGATAGGTTTAATTCTAGAATATTGTTCTATTTGTTTGTTCGCGATGCGGCGGTTAAATCTGGAACTGATCATAGATTACGTAAAAAAAGGCATTTTCACGGAACTGGCCAGTAAGTTAGCATCTTTTGAGGCATTTACAAAAGAGAACATTATTATTATGTAATCTTTAACCATGTTTATTTATCATTTTCTGCTTTGAAATTAATTGCTTATCTTTTAGTTTTATACATAGAGCTATTGAATAAAAAAAATGAAAGACTGCCTAAATAAATAGTTACTGGGTAAATCTGGTTTCAAGTAGGTATCAATCAAGTAAAAAATGAGTGGGTAGAACATAATTAATACCTAAGTAGCCATCTTGTCTACATCAAGAATGCAGGTATGCAAAACTAAAATCTCAGCTAAAGTTCAGCTTAGTCTAACGAGAAAACACTCATTACAATATACTAGGAACTGTGGGTCTACCACAAGCTCTGTCTGGCTCTGGTTTTGAGTCTGTGTGAGTACTCACCACCAGTGTATACAATACATCTTTAGAGAAATAAGCTTCAATAAATTATGCCATAAAAAATAAAAAATAAAAATAAGGAAAGGTTTTCTATGACGTAAGCCTTAGCATATATGACCCACCTGATGTTCAAATGTTGATGTTATGTTCATAGTATACTGTGTATGTGACGTTTCGACGTACGATTTATTTAGTCAACACTCACACAGGCTCCAAACCAGAGCCAGAGACAGAGCCAGACAGAGCTTGTGGTAGGCCTACTGTTTATTTATAAAGCAGACAATTTTAATGAACATTTGTCTGTTACGGCTCATCGTGACACCTCAGATATAATAGCATTTCAACTGAAATACGCTCCAACGTGATTCAAACAAGACTAAACAGAAATGTCACAATTATATCAAAACATCGCTCTATGATACCTACAAGATATTTGGCAATATATTACTTTGGCAGTGTTACAGCACTGCATTTTCTGTTTACTTACATTCATGTAACACGTCAATATAAACGACTAGTGGCCTGTCCCGGCTTCACACGCGTGGAAGTTTATTTTAATCACATAAATATAGACTATGCTACTCAGGATGAAAGTAGCTTTCCAATGGTGAAAGAATTTTTGAAATCGATCCAGTAGTTTTTGAGTTTATTCATTAAAAACATTAACACAAAAATACAAGCCTTTCCTCTCTATAACATTAGTATAGAAGTATAAATGACAACTGCACAAGAAAGAAGACCTACCCACCGCGTAATAGGCAATAAATCGGAAGAAAATTGACATAAATAGTAAAAAATGTCAACCGTGAACACTAATAAACTGGATCGTTGGCTCGTCGCGTACAACGACAATCTTTATGGAGGATGCGATGCGAGATGAAACTATCCGTGTTCATATTTACAGCAATAACCAACTGCACGACAATTACATTTGCACACAATAACCTCGAGAAAGAAAGAAAAATCAACTCTAAATTCCAATACAAAGACAATGTTTCAAACTTGGAATCGCATAATAATGCTAGAGCGAGATAAAGAACGCTGCCAAAATACCAAATTTTGGATAGAATAATTATGTACTCGTATATACCTTTATTTATAGACATAATTAAATTATGTAGATACGTACTACATGCACAAATAATTACATTTGTAACAATCGCATGCTTGTCTGACGACTTTGCGTTCCAATTTTAAAATCCTTCGAATTATGCACGCGCGTATTAATTTATAAATAGTCGATAGGATAGAATTTATTCAGCAACGTATTTATATATTAGTTTAAATGTCACGGGAACAATGGATTGGCCGCGTCTATTCGAGATTGATGAGTAACGAATAATCCGCTGTTGTCGGAAGGCGGTGCTTGCGCAAGAGAACACGTATGAGAATGTCAGATTACGGTCGATCCGATATTATTTTCGGTAAACGATATGCATCTACGCCTGTTCGGAATCGACGTTGCATCAAATAGTTTAAGCACAGAAAGTACTCGACCGCGGGCTAATCTTGACTGGCAAAGTCGATTTCTCTCTGAGCTCATCCGATGTTTTTACGATGCAGAATTCAAGTTAAAGTTGTTGTGTTCCTGAGAGCCGAATCTGAGAACGTTAATCGTTAAAATCGTCGGACGCATTCAAAAATAACAAATAATTAATACTCGGTCGGCCGTTTAGGATACAACAATAAAACAATACGCTCGCAAACCGAAACAAAACACAGAAAAATATGAATTCCGATCGGAACGGGCCGTGGAAACAAAAGATGGTGGATTTAATGAAATGAAATAAAATATAAATTCCTTTTGCAAGCGAGAATTCTTACATTTTTAATTTGGTACCGCGGAATGGGGGGAAAAACTGTCAAATTCCAGAATCATAAGAGTCGTTTTGGTGATTGATGCAGAGTATGCTCAGAAGTGAATATTTTGCGGATGGATATTGACTATTTAAGCTAATTTTGAGATTCTATGGCAGTGTTTTTAACTTCAATAAGTTAGTTTAGAGTTTTTTAGGTTTTTAAAATAAGACGTCCCCTTGTTTTATTTGTATGTTGTAACTCTTGTATAATTAGTATATGCATAAATTTACATAATATACATATTATGTTCAAAATCTCAAGATCTATAAAAAACTGCATGATGAACTTAGACCTTTATCTACCAATACTTTATGGTCTAAAAATTCCAAAACAAGTCCAAACTAACAGAATCATAAAAATGATAAAAATCGAACATTCCCATGAACATTAAACTCCATACAAACGCACTTCATACAAACAGAACCAGATGTCTTCCAGTATTGAGATAAAACAGATGCCAATAATATATGATCAAACGAACTTGCAAAGTGAAGTTCGATCGATATTATATGAGTACGCTTCATTCGAAGTTATAAAACGAGGTAGTATTATCTTATGCTACTGGCACCTTTGCACATTTTTTAAAGTATAAAAAAAATAAAGTTTGGTTTGACATTTCCCTCAGCAGATCGTCATTCATTTTAGAGAAGAACCACAAAAATTTAACTTTGGGTATTGGGTGGGAGGGTGATTATAACTTCGAATGAAGCGTACTCATATAATATCGATCGAACTTCACTTTGCAAGTTCGTTTGATCATATATTATAATTCGTCGCTTCATTCTTCAGTTATAAAACGAGGTAGACGTTTAGAGACGAAATTTTTGTGAAAATAAATGCAGGGAAATTAGAATTGGAATGATTTACTTCCAGATTTTTTAACGTAATCTTAAGTATTTATATTATATAAAACGATCATCAATAAATACTATGATGAACTATTTTACATAATTTACTTATTATGTTATTTATTACAATCAATCACTGAATGATTAGGTCATAATACATAATACCGATCTTGCAAAATTACCCTCATATAATATTGGTCGAGGGTAAAATTTTGCGAACGACTAGAAGACTAGTCCAACCAGCCGCTTTCATAATCGTATCACCAAGATAACAGAAGCGCGCGCTGCGGACGAGGCGACGTGCCACGTGCTGTGCGCGTTGAACGTCGACTGTGACGTTGTTTTTGTGAGATGTGTATGTAATCTTCAACTATAGTAGTATAGTAGTAGCAGGACATATTGCTCTATTTTCATGAAAATAGGTTAAATCAGTACCGGTTGTTCATGACCGGCACCAGATGTTTTGATTACATCAGAAATACCTATCTTAACGCCGGTAGAATTAACTAAAATGTTTTCTTATTTTATCAGGGAGAGTGTTTACACTATAATTATATCCTGTGCCTAATGCCAAAAGAACAACCAACTTTATGGTGATTTTTCCTAGAAGTAGGTTTCTACTGGGTATATACCCAATCCGCGATGTAGTTTCAAACTACCTTCCCGGTTGGATCGGGTCCCCGGTGAACGTAACTATATTTCAGCAAAACTGGTCTAAGCTTGTGAGCCCCTTTGAGGAGGCGTTTTACATGGTCATCGGAAGCTATGTTACGGCCTAGCAAAAAGAGCTGAGCGAAGACTGTTCAAAGATTCGTAAGGGTCCCATTATAATAATATATTATTACTGTTGAGTAAGGAATAACTTTATGTTTGAAAGTGAACATCCATAAGGGTTTTAATTAAGAGTTCAACAGAACTGTCACTACTGTTTGTAGGTTTCATTTCATTGTACTGAAGCAGAGTGATTTTGAAAAAATAAACCATAATTAGATCGAGTGATAGGCTTGGTGATCCTTTTGCTCCAAAGGTATCCTGGAGAGCATTGCTGCAGCCAGGATAAACTGTCTTGGCGGTGAAACAGAACAAAAAATTAAGAGTGAAATATATAATAGCCGAGCGAATCAGTTTTTTAAGCAGAGGAGAGAAACCAGGGCTGAGACGGCCAGTAAGGAAATATTAGGATATTTTCAGGCCTCATCCATGTTTATTTTCTATAAGCATTTCAAGACAAGTGAAAAGCCGGGAAAGCACATAATTACATTATTTTTCCAGCTTATAGTGAATGCGTCAACTGTTATGGCACCTGGATCTGGCCTCTACAAACTATTAGTTCTGGTTCGATTCCTGGTTCTCCAAAAGCTGTTACTACTCTATGGTATATTCCGTGACCGAAAGATACCATTCAATATCCGTATTAATTTTTCTAAACTCCTGATGTGATCCTGGACTATCTTTTGTATAAATTTAAGAAGCTAACAGACAGATATTTCATATTTTGCACCATTGCTAAATGGTTTTTTTTTTCAGGTAGGGTAGGTGAGGGAATTGGATCACTCCCATCCTTTTGATGTACTACGATAACATAAAAACATTTGTGAGCAAAACATTTGAAACCAAAAATCAATAAACATTAATTTATTATTGTTATTATAAAACAACAATCTCTCCATGCTTTTGGTATCTCTATATGGTTGTTATGAAAATCTAGTTCAGTATTTTTCCATCCACCGTTTACGCGCTGTAATTACAATATACGCCCCATCCTGTTCAAGGCGCTAAAACTAATAAACAAGGGGTTTCCAGAGAGAGTTTTGTCTAATATTTTGAAAGCTACAAATTTTTGTAACATTGTTCTGAATAAAACATTTCTATTTCTACAAATTTTTGTCTCTCAAACTCTTTAGTATAGAGCCAACCATACTTCACAGCTGGATACGCTGATTTATGTAAGAATCCCGAACAAGTGGGCAAATTCCTGAATAGTACCTAATAACTGGCATTCGCAAAAAACATTTTGTGCCGCTTAGTTAACGGCAGTGATATTGACAATATAATATACCCAATACCCATAGTGATGTATAGGTCCAAATAAAATTGCAACATTTACGAGGATGAACATCTTTTATCGAAATTGACCACGAAACCTATATAAGCAGTAAAGTAACTTTAGAGTTTCAGTAACATGTATCCGCCACTCCTCGAAACTGTCACCTAGACAGAGCCAATCGTCAAGATATACTTATTACAGATCTAAATCTGCGATGTCTCATAATAAAGGCTGCAACTTCTTTCATTATCTTTGTAAAAGTTCGAGAAATCGAACAAAGTCTATAGCATGGCACTAAACTGATTATGTAGTTTTGTCAAATTGAAATCTTAAATTCTTACGATCGGACTTAGCTACAGGAACAAGTATGATTCTGTAAGATCAATGATCGCCATGAATCCACAGGTAAGTATCATTTTCGACGCAGCCCCATGGTCTCCCATGTTGAAATGGACAATAGAAATGAATTTATTTAGCAGATTAAGGCTTAGAATCGGTGACCACCATTAGGCGTTGGTGCTAAAAAATAATAATAATATTTGATACAAATTGAAATTTTTGAGGATAACATTATAGAAATGGCACCTAAGTTAGTTAGGTTCTGGATGGCTAACCTCATTTCATTATTTTCTTTGTATGAATGAAAGTTATTGTTATAAGTTATTAGGAGAACCTTGTTCTACTCTACGATTAAAAGGTTAACAGTTACGAATCAGTTCCAAAATAACTTGATTATTAGTTACACCAATCCAGCAATTATAATAAAATTGTAATCTTCCAGCATGTCCACCTACGTTATTGTTTCGTAGGAGCATATTTGTTATAGCTTGACAAGTTCGTCGAAGGACGCGTGAACTGCGCCGAGACGTAGACGTGTAGTTGGTTGCGCTCATCGATACGGTTGTTGCGCTGTCGTCCTGTATGCTGACTGCCCCCCCCCCCCTTCTCGATGGTAACGAGGGGTAACGAGAGTGCCCGATCAGTTTCCCTGGTGTTGAAAAAACTGCCAGCTGACGACTGAATATCCGAAGAAGAAGGCTTCGACGACGTTTAAAAGTGATTCTTGCAATCAAACTGAATAAATACACTTATTTGTAACCCTTGTTTTAAATTACCTTTGAAACCTTAATGTTTTCAGGCAACTCACTCTCAAAGAGAGTTTCATATCTCTTTCTTGGTTCTTTTTGAATGTAAGGAACGCTTTCTATAATCCTAGAGCGAGCTAAAGCTTGGTTCTCACTTGAGATTCGGCATAGTGGAAGTCCGTTAGTATACGGCAACCATGAGATAATATTCATACAGCTTGTACCTTATCATCGCTGGTCAAAAGCAAACTCACGCTTTGTTGAGTACTGATATGCCTATATAGGCCCAGCAACTTTAAATTTTATTTATTTATTTATTTAATTTGTAGAAATACAAGAAACGACCCGATACTACAGAGTAAATAATCATCATCATCATCAGAGACGATCCAACGTGGCATAATTTTATAATAATAATAATGTTCTAGTTCTCACTATATCAGACACGGCAGCGGATATTTCCGCGCTTAATGTGTTTGCTTTCAACAGTTTGCAGTTACTGGAAATAAAATAGTCTTTCTAATAAATAAAAAGCTTTTCTTTTACCTCCTTCTGCATCTCCTTCTTGAGAATTGGTAGCCAAAGTTGGCCCAGCTTGTCAAGAATATCAAGACCATAAACTGGTATTAAGGTCATCAGAAGCATTACCCAAAGCCTGTAATGACTCTGTATCGAGTTCAGACACAGGTTCAGTAGCCTCATGCGGGGCGTTGAGGCCTCGTCTGGTGTCGTGAGGAGAGCCGGCACAGGTGGTGCTTTGTAAAGATTTAAACCTTCGTGTTGACCCGCAGTCGAACCTCCAGGCAATTTTTAAGCATCATGCTAACCCTTCGTGATAACCCGCAGTTAATCCTCCAGGGCGCTTACTAGATGCTGATATTTAAATCGGCTTGTGACATTTTTCACTTCACTCAGGTATCAGGAATGCAAAAATGCAAGACTGGACCTGGATTTTCATCAGAATCAGATCATGACGAAATCACAATCACGCAACGCTTTTTAGCCGTATTTTGCTTACGAAGTTTTTCGGATTAATATCCAAATTTGTATTGCCGGCAATACATTTCAGCATTTTTTCCAATTTTTCACTGCAGAATGTGTGCTTGATGCCGTGCACAAAAAAAGAATGACGATCTGCTGAGGGAAATGTCAAACCAAACTTTATTTTTTTTATACTTTAAAAAATGTGCAAAGGTGCCAGTAGCATAAGATAATACTACCTCGTTTTATAACTGAAGAATGAAGCGACGAATTATAACATGACTAATTCAATAATTTTGTTTATTTTCTTATGCTTTTATGAGTAAACGATGTCAGTTATAAAGTTTTATTAATATTGGACTGATAGATAATACTTATGAACTTACCTATTAAAAACATATTTAGATTTAATGTTTGTAGAGGCTTTTAAGTATTTTAGTTCATTTATTACTTGCTTCTTCTTATCGTGTCACTAATTCTTTCGAACCAAGTGTGGTGAAAGGGTTTTAAGTGCGCTTCAAGGCTCCTTTCGCGCACTTGACACATATTTTCGAACTTTTTAGGTTCTACGATAAGACATACCTAATATTTATTATACTAATAGTTGACTCAACTGTTTTTTGTGTATTTTTAAAATTTTGTAAATATTTGTTTAATTGTAAGTTTATTTGTTTAAATAAGTGTTTTAACGTAAAAAAAGTTAGATCATTATTAATACGAACTAGATTAATAATAATAATTCAATAAACAAAATACCCTATTATAGAATAAAGGAAGTCGGAGAATGGAAATAGCTCAGAATCAGTCTTCCTAAAAATGTTGTGAGGCATATATCCAGCAGTGGACTTCTTCAGGCGCATGATGACAATGATGATTATTCTAGATAAGGTTGCAAATTAAAAAGTATATTTACAACTTATTTAACATTTCCTTGAATTTTTAACTTAAATATCCTTCAAACATGTCCAATTTCACGTTTTTTGCAGTCTATTTATGGGAAGACACTTTTGTTTTTGTCTTTTATAGGTCACGAGTTTGCAGTTACACTACAGTTCCCCTTAGTACTAAAATACTACCCCTCATTGATAATGCCTGACACTTTATAGCGGCTTGTCACTGTCACTTTGATGCCAACAAAAAATAGAGATGGCAACAGACTTTGCTGCCGGCTAATCTGACTTGCCGGTTAATATGACTTCTAATAGGACCATTATGAATAATCATCAGTGTTGACATTATAAAATAACTTGCGATCAGCTCCGGTTTTGCATGGGTGGAAAAATTCTAAATTTTCACCACCTTTTTCTAAATTACACTCGTTCAAAACCAAGCGGGTTGGTGGTAGCATATATCTTATGTAACTCAGGGATAATGTAGCATAATAATAGTGAAAGAGTTTTTGAAATCGGTCCAGTAGTTTTAGAGTTTCTGCAAAGTATTCTTAATAAAGCTAAGAAATTCTTAATTTTATAGATAATCAAGATATATGTAGGACCTTAAAATTTGGTTGTGAAAAATTAAAATTTATTAAATTATTAAAAAATTTCACCAATTATTTAGAACAAAATGTAGTCTTCAAAAGTCATAGTAACCTAGTAGGTAGGTAAGCACTTAAGTGGCGTAGACGAGTTAAAACTAGTAATCGGCCATCTCTACTTTTCAGAATCTGACTCAGTTAATACTTTTTGACAGATTACGTCACTAGTTCCAAGTAGTTGAAAGGAACAGGAAATTAAGAAAAATACCAACACTCTAAGCTTTCAAACAACATTTTTTATGTCAACAAAAATGTCTTTTATTAAACTCAATTGAATTTCAATTAAAAAATTATACTCGACAAATACGGGGGCGCTCTTGACACGTTATAAATTCTACATACATTTTTAATTAAGTTCAAAACGTTGTACGTAAGTCTTCGGGCCGGGGTCAACACACTTACAAAATATAACTGCCAGTTTAGCATGAACCTTCGAAATATGAAAATATTTTAGAAATCAATGCACGGCTACGCTGGTCGGATAGACACAGCGTGGTCACCCATCAATCAACGGGATCATATCGCCGAAACGAGCATCTTACATTATGATTTTGTTTTTGAGTAATATTTTATTCAAATTTTCGATTGATTGAATATCTTGAATTGATCAGCTGGACAAGTAAATAACGTGGTTATTATTAATATTACTTGTTTGTTATTCAGATTTTATGGAACAGCAATAGATAAGTGTATTGAAATTCTAAAAGAGTTTTTAAGAAGCGATAAAGATATTCCAGCCGTCACCCGCCGCCGCCCGTCATAATCCATCTCGAGCGTCGATATTTGAATACATTCGAATTTGGAACGCGCTCGTAATACGAACTAAGTTCGTTTCGTTTTTCAATTGCTTCACTAATATTTTGAATTTAGAACGTCGGTTTCGAGATAAAGAATTCCGTTTCAAATTGACGGGCAGCTTTTAGTTTAGAACTTTTATAAAATAAAATTGAGCATGCGTGTTTTTTGTCTAGACGTTTTTTAGTGTCCAATAAATTATGTTGCCTATTGTCATGGTTTCGGTGTATGAAAGGTGATAGAGAAATCGCGATTCTGTAATTCTGCGCGCGTTCAGTTACGTAAGTGTGCGTATTGTGGCGGGTGGCACGCGCCGACGACTCCACGTATTCGCAATAATGCGCGCGGGGTGGCCGACACATTCTTTTACGCGCGGCCCATAGAGGAAAAATGTCATTCAGTCTATGGTATTGGTATGGTGCAACGGAATTCAAAATTATTTGAATAACTACGGAGTGTCAGAAAACTATATTCGGATACTAACTTATAAAACTTAAAATAATTGATACTTACCTCACTTAAGATTACAGTATATTTTGAAAAGCTATTAGAAATACCCGTCAAAGGTAATCTTTCCAGATTTTCGATAAATAAAAATATCTGACTATTCTGACACAATAGTATTATCTTAATTGAAAAGAGGTTCAATTAATTGAGAAAGCTTTCATCAAAAAGTTGAAGCGAAGCGTTCGTGAAAGCTCCAAACAGTCTGCAATCATGAATGACTAATATCCTTAGACGTCACAAGAGGTCACATCTCAAGACAATGCTGAATGAAGACATGTAGAGGAAGAGGGGGGAAGGGGGGGAAGTAATTATTCGCTGCTGGCTTGTGAACCACGCCCGCTATTGTGCTTTTAACTACGGCTCTTAATGTTGGTTTATAGCCAACATTATAAAGGTTTAACGTTAAAAGTATTGAATTTTATGCAAACTGTTCTTTATTCAAAAAAGTAGAACAAAATCGAGCTCAAAGGGGTCGGTTACATACATACAAGCTTACAAACATACGTACAGGTGAAGCTAATAAAAGCGTTATAAAAAGGCTACATCAAGCAGTTTGGAAAAACAAAACTGCATTCTAGAATTTTGTGGGACTTCAAATTTATAATATATTTTTTGTGATTGTATGTACATTTTAAATTACCTTTCTTTGAATTGTGGTCAATTTCATCAAAAGATTAAAAACAGCTAATTAAGTTCAAAATAAATGCAACAAATCAAAAATAAAACTTTCATACTACTCACTTAAGCAAGTAAAGTACTTAAGGTAATAAAAAAGTACACAATACTGTTACATATTTTTAAAACCATTATCCGTTAAACTTAAAAGACTTAAGACACTTGACTTCTAAAAATACATAAGGATTATAATACAATTACTCCACTATGAAATATGAAGAACCAGAAAGTATAAAACATTCGTCCGTGCGTTTAAAACACATCAATATAACTTATCTCAGAACAGAGCACTCAAAATGTCTATTTTTAAGCTAAAACCGAAGGCAGGAGTTATTTGAATGGGAGGTAAATATAAAAACCTCAGATATAACGTTGGATTTGATTGATTTTATTACTGAACTTTACGTTTAAAAACACTTGTATTATTGATTCGTGAAAGATTTTCAGATTTTCCAGAGCTTTTAACCGTTTGAATGACGCAAATGCCGGTTTGTAGAGAAAAAACATAAATTATTTTAGTAGATTTATATTTTAACGTGTAATATATTTGCTGTTGTTCATTTTACAATTTTAAAAGTAAGATACGCCTACTTTTATATTTATTACCAAAAAGCTTCTAGGGAACTTGATTTGGTAACGGTAGAGATCAAATCCATCAATATTGTTTCTGTCCGATCGTTTTGTTCCATTTTCTAAACAAATTTGATTTGAATATGAACAGAAAGTAACATTGAAGATGGAATGCTCCCTGTGTTTGTAATTCGTCCGTTTGAAAATGGAACGTCTTGTTCTTATTTTGAATGCGTTAAGGATGCGCAAGAGCATGCGTCTGACGGTTTAGTAACTGATGCATTAATGCTTCGAATGATTTCTTTTTTTCTCGACGCCCGGAGATTGGTCATTACACATCTGAATATGTGTTCTATACAAAAATACAAAAAGTCGCTCACGATTCGGTAAAAAGTTGAAACGAGTTGTGATGTAAGTAGATAGCAAACGTGCTCTTTATGTTATTAGAATTTGAAGTTTCCGGACTGATTTGAAAGTTTCGAAGCGGTATAAGCTAGACGTAGTAAATTTATTTTTATTTAAATTTTTAAAGGAACTAAGTTATTACGGAATGTACCAAATTACTTTGAGTTTCCGCTCTCTCGGCCTCATCAAGCTAGTGAGACTGGTTTTAGCATAATTTTAAAAGAAAAAAGGGTTACATTTACTGTGTTTTTAAGGCCCGTTCTATCATCTAACCCGGTTTATATCTAAAAAGCATTCAACTGTGAATTTGTTGATTTTCAAAAGTGTTTATTAATCAACTGAATCACTTATTAAAAAGTACTGTCTGTTCTTTTCCATCGCCTACTTTACTTTTTTTTAGAACGTAACCTTACATCAGCGCTAACTTATTGACAAATATTTATTCAACTACGCACAACTGTGTTATTACAATAACAGCTAAAAAACACCATCCAATTAAGTACTCCACGTCTTGCTCAACCGTTACTATTTCTTATTCTGTCTCATAATTAAACTCCACGATATTCCTTAAACGCGAGAATTAACCCCAATTGAGGGACCGATCTATTTAAATTACTCGTTACGTTATGTTATTCAGCTTTCTGGAAGCGTGTGACACGTCACTAATCTATCTCGCAGCTGGCCGGTTGTTCGATGTTTGAATTATCTTCGTTGTCTTTGCCTGTAAGACGTGTTCGATTTTCAAACTATAATTCTGTCTAAAGCAATACTCATAAATAAATTGGATCTTTATAGCCAGTTAAACCAATACCGCTCTAAAAATAATAAAGTTCGCTGTATTATCATCACACATTCTCATGCAAAGTTTCTCTCTTTGTGATTTGAGGCTCCTTAAAAACTACATACATTAGACCCATTCAACTTGGCAAAATTGAATGTTTAATCTCATGGAAAAAGGAATTTTAATACGGCATTTCCGGTTTTAAAAGAGTCATTTGATCTCTTTGAACCGGAATAACAAGATGGATTTCCGTTTTGGTACGCAACAATTTTTGCATTATTATTAACTTACTATTGTGCTATTCCCAGCGATAAAATTATCATAAGCAAGACTCACAAGTAATAACCTCATTTTGAGCCAGTTCCAGCCGCCATCTTTAAAAACAATGAACGTTATTGTCTCTTCTTAATTCCATTTTTGAAAAAATAATCCATTTCGCATTTCATCGCGAATGCCTCATTGATTACTTCGAGTCAGGCCAATTTCGACTTTGTCTTGTAACCATAAAGCTTAGTTTGTTTTATGCGATTGCAGCAGCTGTATTCATCAGTTTATTTCTTATTGCAAAAAGGATCTTATCTAAAGGGCTAAAGAGTTAAAATTGTTTAGTAATTGTTTTAGAGAACTGCACGTGTAGAAGGAGAAGGTTGTATTGAGTGACAGAGGTAAAGAAAATACACGATTTTACAATGTGCTATGATAATTATTAAAAGACACAATCGAATAATTTGTATAGGTAGGTACTTTAGTTAGCACGAAGAATGCATCATCTTTTTAAAACAGTCAACAGTAAGGTTATGGGCTCAGAGTTTTTTTCTAAAAAAAAAATGAATAAAAAGTAGATTATCTTCAGTTAAATAATGAATTATTATCCAGGTACAGACTAAGAGCGTATTAAACTGTTAACTTCAAACGTCAAAAATAATTATTTCCATAAACGGTAACAGATTAAAATCTCTATATAAATAAATGGTTGATTTACAATTTTAAAATGGTTAATATGATCCTTAGAAGGGCCCAGTTGTCGGCCTGACGGACAGACGGACAGTTGTCTACCGCCAGATATGGACAGAAAACTGTAGTAGGCTTGCTCTTTTACGATGAGTTCATTGGTAATGTGCAGGCGCGTATTAACGCGAAAAAACTTAGACACGAGCTCAATTCACTTAATTTTAAACACTACCATACATAAAGTAGTAATTTAAACATTGCATAAATGTGTTTTGTATTTTAATTAGCGATTATTAGTAGTTAGTTTGCCTATTATGTGTTATCTTCAAGATATGATATTGATAATTATTTTTTTGATATCGCCCTGCCCTGTCACTGTTTATTAGAATCTTATAAGATATAGTTTGGTCCTCTGAACTATAATATGTATAAAGTTTTCTCTCTCTCTGTCAATTAATGATATCAATAAGAATCTAATAAGCATTTTTTGAACACTTTCACGCAATAAAGTATCATGTCTGGTCTACGTGAAACAATATTAAATTGACAAAGAAATAAAAAAAACATTATTATTTATGAATTTGAAAATAGAATGACGTTTTATGTAATACTCATAGTATACATACATTCCATCGGTACAGAATTCAAAATTCAAAAATTTCAATCGGTCGTTACGCATCCAATTGTTTGAAAACCTACGCTCACCTAGGTCGCTGGCGATGGTGATCAGTGAAATGCTGTCAAATTGAATAGAAATATTTGACAGCGTTTCATTGATCGCCATCGCCAGCGATCTAGATGTGCGCAGGCCTTGAATCACATGAAAATCACCGATTCAAAAATTATGAAAATCCTTGATCGGTCATGAATCACGGCTGAGTCAAGACCCATTGTTCGGCACAATACCTTGCGTCGAGTAAATTAGGAAATGTGTTTTTTATTGGAAGCCATTCGGAATTACAATTGGTGGCGTATGCGACACGTAAGCTTCTAGTTAGTGCCGTGAGAGTATTCGGTGACGTAGTTAGCCTTTGATGACGTCGGTACTACCTCTTAAGGGCCTACATGAGGTGAAACCGAAAATGTAAAGTAGCATTTTTTTTCGTTGTATGGACGAATCCATTTATTTTTTTTGTAAAATATTACAATTAAATGGTGTAAAAAAATTATGATTAGGCTAGAAATTCTCCTCAACTCACAGGGTTCGATAAAATTGAACGCAAAGTTTGCCAAAAACTCTCAATTTTTTTTGGATTTGAAATGGTTTTTTTCCGTTGCTGTTAGAGCCATTGCAATGAAAGTTTTGTTCCCGTTTACCTTAATAAATACGTAAAAACCTGATGTTATTGCATTTTTCTTAGTTGCCGTAGTTTTTATAAAAAAATAGAATTTTCAAAAATATAAATAGATAGGTTTCTGTACTTACTTCTCAGTACAGCCCGAGCGGCCAAGAAGGTTGGACCTATGTCAAATTTCGTGACATGACATTTCATCTCTGACTACGTAAAATATACCCTAGATTAAATCATAGCTACTACTGGTACTATAAATTTGCCACAGTGTAACATAAAACAAACTGTCACAGTATAACGAAATGACATAAAACCATCTTCATCGTACATTATGATCGATAACCTGTATTCACATCATCATCAGCCTGTAGAAGTATATATTTTATGTAGCATATAACTTATCAAGTACATTCTAGGGCACGTTCCTATCGTGCGTGACCAGCGAAGCGCAATGCTTTTGTTAAATACCTCCATTTTTGTAGTTGCATAAGTAGCTATCTTCCTATCTACCCAGTGCTTTTCGTCATCATCATCAGTAAGTAGAAGTCCACTGCTAGATATAGACCTCCTTTATACATTTCCATGAAAAAACAATTTGCCGATTTCCCACGATCTTTAGAATGTCATCGGTCCATTAGGTGGAGGGGCGCTCTGGTTGCTTAGCACCGGTTATATTGTCGTAGCGACCCGCTTTTTGATTCTAAAGGCGTGTGTTCAAACCCCGTCATGCACAAATTAGTTTATCTGCCAAAAAACCTATGTGCACTATGTCAGTACACTCTAACGGTGAAGGAAAACAATAAATGAAACCAACGTGAAGTAGCAAAACTTTTGAGGCACATTCATAATCCACCACACCAGCTTTAATTTTCTATTGACATGACAAGAAGAAGACTCAAAAACTAGTAGCCGATTTTAGGCCTTTATAAAAATAGTGTCGATTTTGCAAAGAGTTTGGGAGCCCATTACAATGAAAAGGAAGTATATATATATATATATATATATATTATGGACAATCTACACTACACTATCTAGCCCTAAACTAAGCAGAGTTAGTATTATGGGAACCAGATAGCTGATGTAATACTTAAATACATTTTGTTTGTAAATACATAGGTACTTGGAAAACAATATAACATCCAGATGGAGAACAAATATCTATGATCACCACACAAATATTTGTTCTCGGTGGGGATCGAACCCACGACCTATGGCGCAGAAGGCAGAGCTACTAATAAATGAGCTGAGAGCCCAGTCATAACAATAATATCATGGGTTTTGAGTATTTTTGATTGCCGTCTTTTAAATCTGGAGGTGCCTGTAATGTCCCGAATTCTGGAACTTTCTGTCAAAGGCTTCATGCACGGTGCGCTCAAATACCCAAATACCAAAATACATGTGCCTATTTCTATACACGCAGCAAGGAGTTTCCCAAGATTTTGCGTTTGACAGAACTTTGAAGAGTCAGTTGGGGTTGTCGAAACTCTTTGGTATACCTAATATTTTTAAATGCCGATAAAATACAATAATATAAGTCGAATAGACAGTGTTATTTCACAATGCTTCACTGATCTCCACCGCAATGAGCACCGAAGGCCTAAATGAGTGCAAAGCTTAAAGCCACCCATAAATAATTTCCATTTCAATTCATTTATGAATCTATGCATGTAATGTATTGTATTATGTATATCAGTTATCTAGCACCCATAACACAAGCTTTGCTTAGCTTGGGGCTAGATAATGTTGTGTGAATTGTCCAGCATTATTATTATTATTATTATTATTTATTTCCATAGGCATGAATTCTATGCACTAAGTTATACTTACTAGATTTACATACAGATCTGGAAGTATAACCTTTTAGATAAAAGAAAAATTTACTAAATTGGATCATAAAATTAAATGACGAAGGTATGCAGTAACAAACAATAAAACAAAACGGCTTAGCCGATTTTGATGAAATATAACTTTTCAGAAAAAAAAAGATTAAAAGGGAGAAGACGAAAGAGAAGAAAAAAGATAAGAATATTATTGTACAAAAAAAATTGGCCCCCTTGCCCCCCAGGACCCCCCCTTTTGTGAGTGCTACCGGATGCCGTCGAGATAGGGGGTTTTCGATTAGGGTTTCGTATAGAGGGTTTCTTCCTGAATTGAAAAAACAAAAAAAACACCCCCCTCTTGCCCCTTTTTTCACCCCCCCCTTTCGTATCTTCCAAGCGGAGTGACTTGCAAGACTTTTTTTTTGGGTCATGTAGGGAAGGTGAGATTATTTTGAAAGCAAAATAAATTTTGCCCCCCTCCCCCCTCTAGACCCCTTTATTATTTTTGACCCTGTTTTTCGAGTGGAGCATTGCGGCGAGCGAATGGGGAACAGTGCGGCGAGCAAAGCGAGCCGTGCTGTGACCCCCCCCCCCCCCTAAGCCCCCCAGAACCCCCTCCTCCTGAACCCGGGGGGAGCGTCGCGGCGAGCGAAGCGAGCCGTGCTGTGACCCCCCCCTCAAGCCCCCAGAACCCCCTCCTCCTGAACCCGGGGGGAACGTTGCGGCGAGCGAAGCGAGCCGCCACGCGACCACGCCCACCCTACTGAAATTTAGAACCCCCTCCTACTGAAATTTAGGGTGTCTTAGGGGTGTGAAAAAATGTTCACTAGACTGAGTTCAAAATTCAAAATGGCGGCTGTGCCACTTCCGGTTTTGCAAAAATCGTCCGATTAAGGTCGTTCAAACGGTTCATTCGACTGAGGACTATGATTGGAGATTGAATTTTAGGTTTTTTAAGGTGTTTGATTGGATCTTCACTTGGTTTAGGGTTCCGCCCCTGTGGGAACGCATTGAGGACGCGAGCTGCTTGCAGCTCGCGATGCACGCGACCCGGTAGTCAACGTTTGGGTTCCTTCCAGCGGTTTCGACCCGTTAAGGGTTTTGGCTTGACGTACAATTTAGGGTTCCGTATAAGGTTTTGATTGGGGTTTTACTACATTGAGCAATTTGATTAAGTGTTCGACTTTTAGGGTTCCTTAGGACTTTGATTGGAGTTTCAACTACACTTAGGAGCTTGATAATGTTAACATTTTTAGGGTTCCTTAGGACTTTGATTGGGGTTTTACTACATTGAGGAACTTGATAAAATAAACAACTTTTAGGGTTCCTTAGGCCTTTAATTGGAATTTTACTTCACTTAGGACCTTGATTATGTAAACAGTTTTAGGGTTCTTTAGGACTTTGATTGGGGTTTTACTACACTGAGGAACTTGATTCACTGATCGACTTTTAGGGTTACTTAGGACTTTCTTTACTACTTTTTGGGGTTTTACAAGTGCAAGTGTAATGTAAAACTGGGAGTAGCACACCGACACGCGAGCTGCTTGCAGCTCGCGCACACGAAAAAACTAGTTAAGGGGCTGACGTATGGAAAATTTTCATACAAACGGAATACCAAAATGATTTCTAATTTAGACAGATTTACACTATATTATTGTAATAATTGTATTTGCATAGTATTTATCTAGGTTCCTCAACAGTTTTTATTTCAAATTACTTACCTAAAATGAAATAAACACCAATCGCATTTTGCACATTTTTATGCTAAGCTTATCAAGTTTTCTACCTATTGGTTTCGTACTAAAAACAACAATATCTTACGTGTTTTTTGTTAAGGAACCTAGTTTATATTGTCTAGTTACAGAATAACAATACTATGTAAAGAATACAAAAAGTTTTCAGTCATCATTTTTGGTATTACGGAACACGATCAAATTCATGGCATTTTCGAACGGCTACTATTGCTATCGCGCACGCACGGTGCGGGTGGCGGGGTGCAGGGGGAGGAAACGCTTGAAGCACACGGGACACTTCGGTTGTGTGTGTGAATCGCTCGGACTTCGGACTAGTTAAATACCTACACTGGCATAAAACATAATGCTTAGATATTTGATAATTGTTAGTTTAGGAAGGGTACTAAGTGAAGATGGGAAATACTAAGTACCTAGGTAGGTTGTAGGTTGGGTAAACGAAATTAAGGTGCAGCACTAGGTCAAAAAGTCTGCCGAAATTTCGAAAAAAGCCAACATTTCGACTAAAACAAATTATGAACCATTAATTTCTATACAGGGTGGAATTTTGTAATGCCACCTGGAGGGAAAGTACTCTTAATACTGCAGATAGAAAATTTTACTCAAAGGAAACATTCCTTTATTTTTGGATAGAAAGCAATTTCTAAAATTAAAAATAAAATAATTTTTAAATTATTTTTTTTTTTTGAAAGGAATAAATTTATTCTTTTAAAGAAATGAATTCGTTAAAAGAATAAATTTGTGTATCCAAGAGAATGGAGCCCATTTCAAGCAACTAATTTCAAGTAACTAGTTAGTTATCCATTTTTTGTAAATAATTAAATTAATTTAAGATTTCCTGGTTTTTCTTTCATTTAATTTATCATGTTTGTTAGAGAGATTTCATCCTTATAATTGACTAACGATCGATGCAATAAAAGTACAAGGTATAATTTTTCTGATTTTAGCCGGTTCAATTCCCGGGTGTGAGAGAATTTTCGAAAAACTTTGAATGCAGTTTGCTTTCTATTCAAAAATAAAGGAATGTTTCCTGTGAGTAAAATTTTCTATCTGGAGTATTAAGAGTACTTTCCCTCCAGGTGGCATTACAAAATTCCACCCTGTATATGAAGTATTGATAAAAGGTCTAAGAAAAATTACAACAAATTATTTTTTTTCTTTATTTATTTGTAGTTCAAACAAAGCAGCCAAGTGCGAGTCGGACTCGCCCATGAAGGGTTCCGTAGCATCAATTAACATAATATAAAGGTTTTTGTAGTTCGTCGAAAGGTAAATTGCGGTTTACGATTTATGACGTATAAAAAAAAACTACTGACTTGATCTCGTTCAAACTAAATATCGTTGGAAGTTTACATAGTAATGTACAACATATATTTTTTTTGGATTTATCATTCTCTTATTTTAGAAGTTAGAGGGGGGGGGACCAACTTTTTTCTACTTTGGAAGTGTCTCTCGCGCAAACTATTCAGTTTAGAAAAAAAAGATATTAGAAACCTCAACATCATTTTTGAAGACCTATCCATAGATACCCCACACGTATGGGTTTGATGAAAAAAAAATTTTGAATTTCAGTTTCAAGTATGGGGACCCCCAAATTTATAGTTTTAGAAAAAAACGATATTAGAAACCTCAACATAATTTTTAAAGACCTATCCATAGATACCCCACACATATGGGTTTGATGAAAAAAAATTTTTTGAGTTTCAGTTTCAAGTATGGGGACCCCCAAAATTTATAGATTTTTTTCTATTTTTGTGTAAAAACCTTAATGCGGTTCACAGAATACATCTACTCACCAAGTTTCATCAGTCTAGCTTTTATGGTTTCGAAGAAAAATGGCTGTGACACGGCCGGACAGACAGACAGACAGACAGACAGACAGACAGACATGACGAATCTATAAGGGTTCCGTTTTTGCCATTTGGCTACGGAACCCTAAAAACTGCTACCACTCAACGTCCGGTGGAAATATTGATAAAAGGACTGAGAAATACTTGAACAAAATAGTTTTTTTTTTTATATAACTGGAGCTCAATAAACAGAGTACCGCTCAACGTCTGGTGGAAATATTGATAAAAAGACTTGGAAAAATTTCAGCAAAATATTTTTTTTCTTTATTTATCTGGATCTCAAAAAACCGACTACCGCTCAACGTCAGGTGGAAAGATTGATGAAAGGACTAAGAAAAATTGGCACAAAATATTTTTAGTCTTTATTTATCTGGGGCTTAAAAAAACTGCTACCACTCAACGTCAGGTGGAAATATTGATAAAAAGACTTGGAAAAATTTCAGCAAAATATTTTTTTTCTTTATTTATCTGAATCTCAAACAACCGACTACCGCTCAACGTCAGGTTATAATATTGAAAAAAGGACTAAGAAAAATGGCTACAAAATATTTTTATTCTTTATTTATCTGGGGCTTAAAAAAACTGATACCACTCAACGTCAGGTAGAAATATTGATAAAAAGACTTGTAAAAATTTGAACAACATATTTCTGTTTTATTTTTCTGGAGCTCAAGAAATAAACTACAGCTCAACGTCAGGTGGAAATATTGATAAAACGACTAAGAAATTAAAAAAAAAACTTTATTTATTTTGAGCTCAAAAAACTGCTACCACTCAACGTCCGGTGGAAATATTGATAAAAAGACTGAGAAATACTTTAACAAAATAGTTTTTCTTTATATAACTGGAGCTCAATAAACAGAGTACTGCTCAACGTCTGGTGGAAATATTGATAAAAAGACTTGGAAAAATTTCTGTAACGTTCACTAGAAGTTGCTTCATGCAATCAAAATTGAGTTCTTTATAGTAATTGTGATAAGACATAAATAATTTTTTTTTCAGTTTGTTTATAATCATTATATAAGTATCCACCTATAGTAGGTTAGCTTGGTACACTTTTTTCGCGAGTTTTGTGCGAAAGCCGAGGTCCATGTAATTGTAGGTCGATGTTCGCAATCGTTGGTTTTGCGAATGTAAATAAGCAGAATAAAAGCAACCTAATTGCTCAACGAATAAAGTATATTTTTAAATGCAGTCACATTATTAGACTTTCTGTACTTTGGTAAGTGAGCCGCTTTGCGTGTTTTTTATTGCTGTGTGTGTGTGATCGATGAGGTCTGGCGAACCACACCCCACCTGATGTTGAGCGGACCTCCACCCATGATCTTCAACTGTAACGTCATGACTGGTTTTGAACCCACGCCCCCCAACCGCTAGGCCGATGAGGTCTGGCGAACCACACCCCACCTGACGTAGAGCGGATACCCACCCATCATCTATTACTGTAACGTTATCACTGATTTTGAACCCGCACCCTCCAACCACTAGGCCAATGAGGTCAAGCAAACCACACCACACCTGATGTTGAGCGGACTCCCACCCATCATCCTCTACTGGAATGTCATCAACCACAACTCCATCGCTCCGCGCCGGGGTCAATGGCTCTCTCAACTCAACTCGGAGTCAATGGTTCTCTTTACTCTTCTTCAATTTGGTCCAGAACCCGCACAAACCCTACCTGATGAATAAACTCACTCGTATCATGTTAGAGAATTTCCTGGTGTCTTTTCTAAGTGCGTAAATAGCTACTCTGAAGGTTCTTTATCGGTTCAGGAATGTTGTTTTTTTTTTCACTTTATTCTTGCATTCAGAGCATGACCAATCCTTGCTTATTGAATACTAGAAAAGCGAAACAAGCAAGCAATAAGCTTAGAGGGTTAGTCAGGTAATGCAGCCACAAAAAATAAAAACATAAAATTGTAGGGTGCAAAAAGTCAACTCTCTTTGACCAGATTTGAACTCCCGCCCACCTCGTCCTCTCAGTGTGAATCCGCACGCCCTAGCCACTAGCCTATCTGACGCTTAGTAACGTTGACGAAATTAGGCAATGCATAAAAATCGTTAGCAGTGGCTGACGCACACGCACAAGCGCGGCACTATGGTTGGATTCACGTATAGAAGTAGCGCGTCACACGAGCGCCTGTGTGTGTATACTACTATTATATATTCCGTGGCGCCCGCATCAAATGAATAGAGATAGCTATATTCGGAGCAGTTTTTGCTCACGCCTCGAATTGAAGTTGCGAGCTGTGTACGTCGGCCCGTTAATATTTAGGCATCCGATTTAGGCGTCGCCTAGGTTTAGTGAAAACGGGTGTTAGTAACGTTGACGAAATTAGGCAATGCATAAAAATCGTTATCAGTGGCTGACGCACACGCACAAGCGCGGCACTATGGTTGGATTCACGTATAGAAGTAGCGCGTCACACGAGCGCCTGTGTGTGTATACTACTATTATATATTCCGTGGCGCCCGCATCAAATGAATAGAGATAGCTATATTCGGAGCAATTTTTGCCCGCGCCTCGAATTGAAGTTGCGAGCTGCGTCCGTCACCCTCTTAATATCTAAACTTAAACATTACGGTATTCTAAATCGCTCCATTGACTTATTACAATCGTACTTGACTGATAGAATCCTTAAAGTTGATGTGGGCGGTGAGAGATCTTTTGGGTCAGTTATTGACATAGGGGTGCCACAAGGTTCGATATTAGGTCCTTTCTTGTTTCTAGTGTACGTAAATGACCTTCCTTTTTTGGTTAAAAAACTATGTGAAACAGTACTATTTGCTGACGATACCTCATTAATTTTTAAAGTCGATAGATAGAAGGGTAATTACGATGACGTTAACGCATCTCTGTCGTAAATACTTAACTGGTTTAATAATCTTTTACTTAATGTTAAGAAAACTCATAAGTTTTATGAAAAAATATTTTTTGAGTGTCAGTTCTAAGTATAAAAATCATAATGCGGTTTACAGAATACATCTATTTACCAAGTTTCATCAGTACATATAGCTTTTACAGTTTTGTAAGTACCATACTTCAAGCAAATAAATTATTTCTTTTCATTTCATTTCATTTTTTTGAAAAAAAGTGACTGTGACATACGGATGGACAGACAGACAGACATGACGAATTTATAAGGGTTCCGTTTTTTACCTTTAAAAAATACAAGTGTTCATTCACCGACTACCGACATTTATGAACTTGCAACTCACTCTGGTTTTGCATAATATGAGGAAAATCTCTCTTGGTGGAAGGTTTCTTTTATTAAATCTGGGGCTATTTGCTTGTTATACTATATAAATTAGACTACTACTACTACACTACTATATAAGTTAGATTTAAAATGTAGCGTTCGTGGTAGTTTAAAAAATACCGCACAGCTTGCCATTGTTATCACCAATCCTGGATGAAAAATATGCAATGGAAACTCTGCGACGGGAATCAGCTAACATAACAATTGGGTTATATTTATTTACTGAATATCTGTCTGTGTTTTTGTCTAACGAAGCGTATTCTAGTCAACACATTGTAATGTCGTGACAAATGTCAGACCCAAGCACAGAATAAGTAATAGTTGGTATCAAATACATGAATTCACAGCTCAGGTCAGGCAACGCCATCTTTATTTTAAATTTTTCCAACTTTCCGGTCGTGTTTTGTTTTTAGACCAGCGTATAGCGGAGGCTTAAGTCTAAATGCGTATTTCGCTATCAAACTTGGTGGTCTAGTGGTAGCAGCCCTATGACATCCAATCCTAAGTTCGTCGGTTCAAATCTGTATTTTTTATTTGGCGCATCTCAGTAACTGAAACAGGCAGAAAATCTAATAAGATTTATTTAAAAATCAAAAGTTTCACTTTGAATCTTTTTAAATGCCCAAATTATGAAGGTATACGTATTCTTTGATTTTGACTCGGTACTTCGGTTTCAATTTTATCCATGAGGTGTGCAAAAATTAGCTTGCATTTGCTGTTGTAGTTACTTAAGCAAAGCTCTACCACTTTTGGTCAGAAGAGCAAGTCCTACTTCATTTACAACATTTCGTCTACGAAATGTTGTTTTCGTTTCGCCTATTTGTCTCTCTCTATATTGTATAGATAAAAGATAAGACAGCAAAAATACGGTACGTAAAAACGATCGAAACGAGTTGTTGTCTCATAAATTTTCCATAAAAAAGAGAGAGACACGTGTTCACACGAAAATAACATTTGACAGATGAAATGTGGTAGCAAAACTCCGACTTCGGGTAGAGATTCCCACTGTAATGCAATCGACAGAGCAGTTTTAAATAATTAATATCATAATTCATCATTAAGCTTCTATAATTTAAATCCAACTTCGCGTGCAAAATTAATTAATTGAAAAGATAATTTGATTTGTGTTTTGTCCATAAATGGAGGTTGCCTAAATAAATTGCTGTGTGACCTACAAGTATTACTTAACAAATAAAAAAATAAATACTAGGCACTATTTTGAGGTATCTTGCTGTTGTAGTTTTAAGGGTTTTCAAGCCAGTGACAGAAAAGGTCTTATAATAATTTTCAAAAAAACTTCGGCTTTTAAAAAGTTGTGTCAGGTGATGGCAAAGATAGGTCTCTATAAATATAAAAGAAAGTCGTGTTAGTTACAATATTTATAACTGAATAACGGCTGAACAGATTGGGCTGAAAAATTGGTGGGGAGGTTCCCTCGTAGGTCACGGACGTCAGGAACTTGCCCTACGATGCTGCCCTGCGTCCATTAACTTGAGGCATACAGATGTTCAGCCTCACGTGCCAGTAATTTCACCGGCACCCACAACCGAAACACAGCAATACAGATAAAGAAACACAGATACAGATACAAACCTTTATAAAGGAAAGTTGCACAAAATAGTTTCCACCTAAGCTTATGATATTTTGTGCTAAATTTAGCACACCATTTTGGGTGTACAGATGTTTCTGGCTATTTAATAAGCAACGTATTGTTTTGTATTCTACTCAGCGATGTAAAGGCCTGCGCATCTAGGTCGCTGGCGATGGCGACAAATGAAACGCTGTCAAATATCGCTGTCAAATTTGACAGCGTTTCATTGATCGCTATCGCCAGTGACCTGGTGTGCGCATGCCTTAAAGCTACTTCTGAGTCGTACGATTTGTCCTCTAGGTCGTTCTTTCATTCGGTCACTCATTCATTCGTCCAGGATTTGGACCGGAAGCGGCCCTTATCAGGCGGCCGGAGGTGACGTCACACAACAATCAATGTGAGCCGAACGTGATTGTTATATAAATAAAATGTATATTTTTCTCCAAGTTAAGTGTAAAACAATGAACGGGAAACGGTTTTCGTTAAATAAACAGTTTTTGTATTGGGAAGTGTTACGAGGTTTTTAAGAAGTGTCAAAAACAGTTGAGCTATCTGCAGACCGTTTCAGACGATCTAGTGATAGCTAAACTGTTTTTTTATGTATTTTTTCATTTAATAAAACTTTGAAAATATATTTTATTAATTGAAAAATTTTTGAATTGTAGGTTTCTTTGTAAAACAGAAATTAAAAAACATAACATGAGTTTATTTGTGTAATTAATTACTTTGCCAAAATAAAGAGAAGTGTCAAAAAACACTATGTTTATGACATTTAAAACAGAAGACTTTTTTAAAAACAAAGTCCCGAGTTTTCTACTAAAATTGTCTGAAATTAAATTGATATTTTTAAGGCCAATTAAAACACAAATTAAATACCAAGTCGTAAATAATCTCTGGCAAGACGCATAGATCCAAACTCAATCAAATTCAGTACAGTGCCATGTTTGTAGCATATCAAACATTCCGAACTCAGACATGTGTTAAAGAATTCTGATGGTATTCTGACGAGCTCATGCCTTATTTACTTATCAATACACAGAAAGACTGCCAATAGGTAGTTTTACTAAGACGTTATCATCACTGATAGAAAAAGGGTAGAAAGGAACCAAGCCGTAATAGGTAATAAGTTAATAACTCATCAATGATCATAGACAGAGTAGGAAAGAACAAAGAAAGGAACCAAGCCGTAATAGGTAATAACTCATCAATGATCATAGAAAGAGTAGGAAAGAACAAAGGCGTAGGTTTATTGCCACAGTTGAAGCTTGGGGCCTAATTCTCGGGCCGACCGTGATTTTCAAGGTCCCCTAAATACACATTGGCAATGCACAATTGCACAACCCCGCACTTTTTCTACGTTTTCCGTATATCGTAGCTAGGCTTCTACGATGAGGTCGTCGATGAATTACACAAGGAAATCATCCATTTTCTCTTCGAAAAGAAGCAATGAAATAAAATTGCAAAATTATCGAGATCGGCCTATCGCTTTGATTTTAGGACATTTCAAAGTAATCCTTGTGATAATTGGTTACTACTCAACAAAGCAAGTTCCTTCTTCTGGTCATCATAAGTTGGTCTTCTTCTGGTCTTGTCACGAGTTATTCGAACCAATAGTATGGTGAAATGATTTTAAGTGCGCAGGAACAAGGAAACTTATGTTTTCTCCCTTTTTATTGGTTATAAAAAAGTACGGTTACAGTAAATAATTTGTGCTCATCAAGTATTTTCAAGCTTGTTAGTACTCACTTAGAGATTGAGGAAAGAAATTTTATAGCTTATTTCAGGGTTTCTCAAACTTTCAGCTCCACGTACCCCTGTTAAAAGGGGTTCGCTGTCCAGGTGACAGCGAACCCTTTCACAAAACTAATCTCCCTCCTCCTCCCTCAAAGAAAACAATAAAAAAGACTCTTGATGAAAATAAGGTTGTCTTACAATTAAAGGTAATAAAGTGTCAATTTTTTTTATCAATATTAATGTAATGGGTGTGCTTGTTTCTTGTTACTAGTGGAGTCAATTTTAAGAGTAGTTTTGGATAATTTTAACTTTTATTCTGACTCGGCATCAAGTCGATCTCTGTATTTAGTTTTTATCATGACATCACGCCACCATTACCTAAATCTTGTCGCTAACCCTCTGCCGTTGAATGGTGAGCCCCTAGGGGTTCGCGTACCCCACATTGCGAAACCCTGGCTTATTTGAAAGCCTTTGGACTTGAACATTCAATAATAAGTAAACTTACCACCTTTAAGCAAACCTTAAACTAAGCACTTTAAGTAAACCTTAAACTTTAATTAGATGCCGCACCTATCTCAGTATTTAGCATTGACTAAGCTTACTAATATTTTAGTGAGTACCATATTATATCATTTACAAAAAATACAACAAAAAAATATACAAAAACGCAATAACGTAACAAAAATCTTATTTTCTTAGTAATGTCAAGATAAAAATCGACAAGCAATACACGATTTGGATACTTTTGGTCGAATACAATAAAACATTGAGAATTGAATGTGTTTTTTTTTCCCAAAACTCTTGAACATGTTTTCGTGGAACTGTACTCGATTCTGCACAAAAAAATTGATGAAGCATGATTTTCCTTCAAATGCTAAATTCTGGTAATAATAATTATTGTTTACCAATATTCCAAGTGCCCATGAATTAGGCAAATAGTTTTAAGTTTTCTAAGTACCTTCCTACACTTTCATAATTTGTTGTGTACAATAAAGTATTTTTTATAACGCTTTTATTAGCTTCACCTGTATGTATGTATGTATGTATGTATGAAGGTATGTATGTAACCGACCCCTTTGAGCTCGATTTTGTCCTACTTTGAACGATCAGATTTGATTCAAACTTTGCACACCTGTCAAAGGTCGATGACAATGCAATAATATGAAAAAAAAAAAAAAAAAATGAAAAGAAATAAAAAAATAAAAAAAAAACCTACTTTGAACGATCAGATTTGATTCAAACTTTGCACACCTGTCAAAGGTCGATGACAATGCAATAATATGAAAAAAAATATATGAAAAAAAAACTAAAATGTAAAAAATAAATTATAGTTTAAAAAACTAAAAAAAAACGCTTTTTTATTTAATTGAACTAAAAAGTTAAAAATAAAACTGTAATAATCAATTGAAAATTTACAGTTACAGTTACAGTTTTATTTTTAACTTTTTAGTTCAATTAAATATAAAAGCGTTTTTTTTTAGTTTTTTAAACTATAATTTATTATCTATCTATCTACAGTCGTCAGCATGAAGATGGTACGCACACTACACGCACACTTCATAATATTCTGTACACTAATATTCTGAATAAGTTGTAACTATGTTTTCTTTTACAAAAGTGATAACACAATTTATCAGAAGTAATACCTTGATTTTCAAGCTTAGTGTAACCGTTTAAGTACTCAAACGCAAATTCAAATCTAGAAATATATTTATTCAGTTTTATTACTAGGATCACGCTGAAACGTTTAAAGCTAGGTGAGTTTAGGTGCCAGTTCCGCGCGACCAAGCCAAGCCAACCATGAAAAGGCAACTGCGTGTTGTTATAATGAATACATATTATTATAAAAACGCACAGCACCTCCTTCTTTACTTAAGGCCTGTGTGTTTTAGCTATCTTTAAAGGTATGCGCACATCTAGACAGCCAGTTAAATATGACAGCGATATGTGCCATCGTCTAGATGTGCACTGACCTTTAAAGATAGCTAAAATACATATTTCTAAATAAGTGAGCATTTAGTCTATAAAAGTTATGAAGTGTAAATGGGAAGAGTTATAGGGCTATGAGAGATTAGCTTTTACTTTAAATAAAACTTTATTAGCTACCTACGTTTTATCAGAAGCTATAAACATTATAAAACTCTAGAGCGAGAAGCGATGGGTAATTTCTTATGAACCGACTTCTTTTAACGATGCTATCCATGAAAATTCAAAGTTGTTTGCACAGAATACAATTAAATACATAAATAAATGTTCTGGACAATCTACACTATCTAGCCCCAAATTAAGCAGAGCATACTATGGGAACCAGATAGCTGATACAATACTTATATACATTTTTTTGTTTTGTAAATACATACTTATAATACAATATAACACCCAGACAGAGAACAAACATCTGGGTTTAGCAAACAAATATTTGTTCTCGGTGGAGATCGAACCCACGACCTACGGCTCAGAAGGCAGAGCTACTACCAACTGAGCTGAGAGGCCAGTCAAATAAATTAATAGACATCTAGTAAGACTGCCCTCATAGCTCATTTGGTAGTTTGCTTGGCCTTCTGCACATCATAATCATTCATCATTCTTATCATGGGTTTGATTCCCACCGAGTAAAGGTTGTCCCTAGCGTAGTATAAAGGCCTGGCACACTTCTAGGCGAAATCAGCTGAAAAGCTGTCATATTTGACGGCGTTTCAGCTGATTGCTATCACCTATATTATGTGCGCAGGCCTTAGGTAATTTTTAGCAGAACCTAAAATAGTTTGAAAACATGTGTTAGGAGCGCAAAAGGAGCCTCTTTGAGGCACACTTAAAATCCTTTCACCACACTTGGTTTAAAAGAACCAGTACGATAAGATGTAAAGGTAGCTGCAAATTATACAAATGGTATTAGTACTATTAATCTTCTTTATCGATAAATGTCTTAACCCTATTGTCGCGTTTTCATAATTCCGAAACGTATTAGATATTTTATTCATACAATACATATTTATGTATTACAAGAAAGCCCTAAAAAGTATGTCTGTGGTTTACTTTTACAATTGAATGGTAATATTTTTGAGGTTATCATACATTAAAACTGTTACCAAGTCTCCCCGCTCGGCTCTTAACTTTTGGGACATTATAAAAATCTTTGTTACCAAGTTGTTAGTTTTTTCACCTACTAGGTATTTTGTTTCAAAAAAGCTGTGAAGTAAAGCTGTGAGCAGTAAAGCTGTGCCTTTCTATACTAGGTATACTAATATTCTTCTTAATACTAATATTATAAAGAAGAAACAATTGTATTTTGACTGAACTGAAGAACTCCTGGACCAATTTCAACAATATTTTCACCATTAAAAAGCTACATTATCTTTGCATTATAATAAAAGGCTATAGTTTTGACTGGCTATCCAGCCTTACTTTGCACGGGTGTTGTTTAAAAAAAGGTGATAAATATGAAGTTACTTGAAATTTACGACACGTGCAAAGCTGGGGCGGATCGCTAGTTATTAGATAAAAGCTAAGAGTTTGCTGTTTGTTGATAAAAAATACTAGTACTAGTTTTTTTATAAAAATTTGATTTATGAAATACTTTTTCAAAAACGGCAGTATAACAGACAGCTAAGCTCATGGATTCCATGATCTTCACCGCTGACCTGTGACCCTCAGTGGATGTCTCGGATCTGATCTGATAGGATCTGATAGAAACCCGTACATCTTGCATTTGCAAGCGGTTCGATAGAATTCAGAAGAAGCACAAAGTTATTAAGTTAAAAGTTCTGAAGAACAAACATGACGTTTTTGAAAAACTTTTTGACTTAATGTAATTTTTTTTAGACAGACTTCAGCATCAATTATTTTGAACTTGGTAAGTATTCTACGCTGATGTATTTTAATGATTAAAGTGGGCAGATTATTGCAATTGATACCCATTTATAACTTCAAAATACATTCCGCCTATTGAATACGTTGGTCGTTATTCACATAATCAGCTATAATTATAACAGTCTTAAGTGAACCTAGTAGATAGATAGATAGATAACAATTTATACTAGTACCTACTATTGAAAGATTTTGTCTAAGTTAAGTCCTTGTGATAATAAAATTATAACTTACTTAGATTGCAAAATATAAAAAAATAAGGACATCAAATTAAGGTTAATAAATAACATAAGTTAGTAATTAATAAATAGGTGTATACTTAAATACTTTACTTCTTGTACTTAAGTATTACTTTGAACTAGAATAAGACAAATTATATTAAAAAAAACATTATAATTAGGACTTACCTTATGCTAAGACATCCAAACTTGAAAATAATGACGGCAACAAACTGAAAGTCAACCACAACGACACTCTATTTACTAATAAATAAATCCTTATTGTCACTTGCACACGAGAGCCGAACACAATAGTTTTTCACTTCTCAAAAATAAGTCTTTAGCAAAGTATTCTAACTAACCTAAAAAAAAGTTTCAGTAGCCGTTCGCAAAAAGTTCCAAAGCGCGGAAAAAGCCGAAATAAAAATCTCCCGAAACACGGAAAATGCAACAGCCGCGCGCGCCTTACACACGCGACTGAAAAAATTGCCACATCTGCGTAAGTCTTGGAAACTAAATCAAAATACTCGCTAGTAGAGGGACGAGTCAGCCGAGGCCCCACCCTTCCCCCACCAGCCCACCATACGCAAAAACATTCATAAAAACAGCGCGACTCCTCCGCGAATTTATCAATTGTTTATATCACTACGAAAATGTAAACCAAAACTCATCTCGACAAAGCCCTAGATTATACAAAACATTAAACAATTAATTCACACAATAGAATTCGGACAATGTCGAAATATTTAAAACAATACGGGGTTTAATTTGTACGAATCATAATAATAAACACTGCGCGTTTTGAATACAATGTTAGCGGGAATTCGATTAATCGTGTTTCAGGTGTTTTTTTTTCGGATTTTTGAATTAAGAATTCGGGGTCGTGATTTCCCGCGCTCCTGGAAATTCTTTGTAATTTTTACGTCTGTGCCTGAGTGCGACCGCACGCTGCAGCCGCCCGGCCACAAATACGGTGCGTTCGGAGCAAGATCGGCCGTCAGTTTTTTTCTGCCAAAAAAGTCTGTAAGAAAGGGTCCTTTACTTTAGGGTTAACCGTAAGGTCTGACGCGACGTTTTTTATGATTTGAAATGGGAGCGTATTTAGATACGCAGATTGACCTTCGCCCGAACGAATCGAGCAAGCTTTGCGAATACTTACGTGTAGGTTGGTTTTTGTTGGTGATTTTTTGTGGGATGATATAATATCTCTCGTGGTAGCTCATGTTATCGTTATAATGACGGGTAGCAACAATATGCCGCGATGCCTCGTTGGATCGCTTACAAAAAACTACCTTATAAACGCCGCACTTAATTTTTGATAGACTATTTACCAACTTTGGGATTTTTACCACTAATTTTGTACATGTAACAAAAAAGGTTTACCTAATTATCTGCTAGGTTTGGCAGCAACCATAAAATCGATGCTAAAACTTACTTGTAAGAACATTTCCTACTAATATCATATCGCAAAATAATAAATTACACAAAAACTGTTCCTCCCTTTTAGTCATAATAATTGTAATATTTTCATCATATTATACACAACAAAAAACTAATAATACATACATATCAATTAATAGCAGTGAAATTAGTACAAAACATAAATATGATACTTTAACTTTGTTTTTATGAAAGCAGTAACTTTTATCAAGATCATGATATTTCATTTTATTATTGTTCCAATTAGTTGCGAATAAATTATTTTTTGTTAATTTTTGAAGTGAACTGGCGAAAGCTTGCAATGTAGACTTACTTCACAGTTTAGTTAGCAGTTACTATACTGTCTGCGCTGTAGGTTGTGGGTTTGATCCCCACCAAAGTCAAACATAGCTTTTAGTCTACTTGGGTGTTTAATAAGAACTTAACTTCAAAATGTGAAATATATGTATGTATTTACCAATTAAGTATTTCCTTTGGCGTCAAAGCTATAAAGGTTTGTGCATATTAATTTAGATTATTTTCCGAGATTTTTAATTTACAAACGGCTCATCATCTGTTAAGACAGGACTGTATAAAATAAACTTCTTCTTCTTGTCGTGTTACTGGTTTGAAAAAAACAGTGTAGTGAAAAGATTTCAAGTGCGCCTCAAAGAAGCTCCTCTTTTTCAAACTTTTTAGGTTCTACGACATGTCGGTTTCGTCTCGATGTTTTCCTTTACCGTTTGAGAGTACATACATTAAAAGCGCATCGTGCGAAAATTTGAGATTTAAAAACAATAATTCATAACTAAATAACTAAGTGACATTTTAAAAATCGCAAAAGGTCTAATTGTAGACTATACATTTGAGATTAATTCGAATTTAAGTGTGGTAAAAAAATATACTATTTAACATGACATTCTATTTAACGCTAATGAAAATCGTATGTCAGCGTTAAATAGAATGTCATGTTAAAATAGAACATTGTTACCCGAGTGTTGAAAGTCACGTTTTTTGAGTCCCGAGACGGGTTTGGCGCCAGAGCGTAGCGAGGGCGCCAATGGAGCTTGAGGGACTTAAAAGACTTTCATCCGAGGTAAACACTGTGCTTTTCATTACGAATACAAGGAAAGTAAAAATAAAAACATGAAAGAAAAATTTGTGAAAATGAAGATTGAATTGCCGCCTTCCTGGTTTTTTTTTTATTTTCCTCTGGCGGGCCTTCGGCTTCGGTTCGCCAGCATTATTCAGCCAAAATTTTCATTTTCATAATTTAAAAAATGGTAAATTGTTTGCTCAAATCTATGTTATTTTAAAGAAGTAGTTGAACGTACGAGTACGAATATAATAATTAAGCCGTATAAGGAATCAACACACGAGGATAGTAGGCAGTGCTAATTTTTATCATATTTTTTATAAATATGTAGGTATTGTTGACATGGAAGATATATTAATAAAGTAATTTAGAAGATATATTATTTATTTAATACTATTTTTATGTTATTTAAATTTAAATTTTACATTGCGCTCTAATTAGACTTTTTAAACTTCATACCGTTGTAATGGGTTTCCAACCTACTTGCTGAATAAAAAGTTGGAATTTGGTTGAACAACCTCCTTGCAGTTAGAAAGACTTTAGAAAGTTGGAACATGGTTGAATAAAATAGAACTTGTTTTTTTTTTATAATTTGACAGCTGTCAGTAGAAAGCGATTCTCCCTAGGGCTGAAAGTTTTACTTTCAATTAGGCTCCTCAGGCAACTTCAGACCTACTTTCAGAGTATGAGCAATGAAAAGTATATTTTTGACTGGATTTGAAAGTATGACCGGAAGGCGTGGCTGCTACTACTAGGCCACCAGTGGTCTCAAAAAAGAGCTAAATATTATTCTAAATAAAAAATCATGCCATTCTTTATTATTTAAAAGTTTATGTGTTAGGTATTCCAAGTTTTTTTTTTAATAAACCTTCAACTAGTTGAAAGAAAAAAAAAGAGTTGAAATCCACATTAAGCACACTCGCTTTATCATAAATAGTATCTCAAACTAGCAAAACGAATAGTACAAACTATTCCAAAATACTGTACGTATTATTTGGTTTTAACACCTTATTCAGACAATAGCGAACAGAAAAAAAACAATTATCCAATTTGGTGCACTCATTTAGTAGTAATAGAGCTCTTTGTGTGTGGCTCGTCCAGGGAAGTAGTACCACCATGCCTATCTCTGCCGTGAAGGTTTGAAGGGTGAAGGGTGTGGGTGCCGGGGAAATTACAGGCACGTGAGGCTGAACATCTGTATGCCTCAATTTGAAGAACGCAGGGCGGTGCATCGTTGGGCACGTTCCTGACGAGCGTGACCTACGAGGCAATGCTTTGATAAAGGCGATGGTTACCACTTAACATCAGGTGGACCATGTTTGTTCTATCAGATAATTGTTTAAAAATAAAACTCATTCTGAAGTTATGCGCTTAACTACGAACCTAACACACACCACACCACTAACAACATTTCACCGATAGATTTTTTATTTAATTTAATTTATTTAGTTTATTACAAAGTTTGAATAGGCTATCTAAAACTTTTATGGCCTCACTTATAAAACTATGTCAAAAGATAAACAGTGCTTAAACTATTGCCATCTCTTGCCACTGGGTAATGACAAACAGTGACAGAGCTAACTTAAGCATTGATTTAATTTAAATAACATTTATAAGTATGGCTGTTTATTATAAAGCGTTCGAATGAGCAGCGATTCCCTAATATATCTGTGTGAATAATGTAGTTCGATTCGGAAGGCGCGAAAATGTCACCGTCTATTTTTGACCGCGCGTACTGTTCGTCTGTCAACAGTAGGTACGTTCGCGCATTGTCTGTGATTGTTGAAACAAATAACAGCCATAATGCTATTCGTTTTCTGTCATTTTGGGGAAGTCACATAGCTTTTTAATTTTAAGTTGGAATGTAATTAATAATTACACTTTCATTCCAGCTGCTCAAGTTTTGTACTAAGACCTCATGTTAAATGTTGGTTAAAATACCACCGTAATTACTTAGCAGAACTCAAAAAAACACCATAAAAACAATTAAAATGAAAAAGCTATGTGACTTCTCAAAATGGCAAAAAACTAATGATATTTAGCTTAATTGATCAGTACTATAGAAGAATTAATCTTTAAACAATGCTTGAAGCTTAAGGAGAAATGTCAAAAAATATACATTTATTATAAAACAAATTAAATATACATTTTTAAATATACAATTTTATTATCTTCTTATTCCCACTAATTCATAAACAACGGTATTCTTAAGTGTTACCAACATCATTATAACCTTTCTATCTAGAAATAGCAGTTATAAAATAAAATTGATATAAACACTAATTACCACCTTACTCATTTACTTACCGAAGACTAAAAAGGCTTACTTTTTGATTACTACTAATTATTAGGTGTCAGTGTAGCTCATTAGACACTATTTTAATACAAATACCTATGACGACAACTAAAGAAAAATATGTGAAACTGTTACAAACGCCCTATTAGTCGTAACTAATAATATAGACCTCGAAGAACTGTTTTTCTACTCACGAGGTGTCGTATAATGCCTTCCCTGTTTGGCTGGGTTACCTCGAAAGAAAGACGACGACCAAAGGTCGCTTGTTTTTAGTAGACTACCTAGGTGTTCCTCGGTAACACTTTCTGGTCTAGCGCTTCTGTTCGTTAGTGTTTATGGTTTAAAGTATTATTCCTGTAGGAAGAAGTAGCTGACTCGTGGTTTTAAAGATTTCATAATTAGGTATCGTATGTCAAATTGTAGATTTTTGTAGTGAAGCAGTTCCGCTAAGAGAATATTTATTGTCATAAGAAATAATAACATGTCGCTAAAAAGACAACATAGGACTACTATCTAACTAAACGCACCATTCGCATGATTCTACATCGGGCCGACCCAAAATAAAGATGGGATAAGGCTCAAAAAAGACACTAAAAAAAGAAAATGCACTCATATTATACACTCATACTATTCACAGACAGACATCACACACACACAGACAGACACAGACTCATTATTATATATAAATAAAGCGTGTATAAAAATAATGGTTTGTATGTTAGTTATAAGCGTGTTTCTTAGATTGCATTTTCACTTTCCCTCAGTGTGATAGCATTCCAATTAGCTGTATTAAAAAAAATATAAACAACTCTCAAGGTAAGAGTACCTGTTTTGCCTTTGATAATTTATAGTACGATTTGATGATTTTTTGTCTACAAAATGCACAGAACAGTGTCTCACACGCAAGCCTTTTTAATCATCAATTGACCTATTTCTTAGTAATACTAGACTCAGTTTTCATAAAACTTAGCTCAAATAAGTCAAGATAATATCTTTAACACCTGCTCGCTTATAATTGTAAATTAATATTAATTGAAGATATTCGTGCTAACTTGTAAACAATACGGTTCATTAAATTGTGAATTGTCCTCAGCCTAGCTTAATAGTCGTAGCTAAATACCTATTGATAATAAGTAAATAATTTACTAAGATTGATTACATGATTTCTAAGAGGATTGTTAATGAATAAATTAAATGAAATACAAAATTGAAACATTGTAAACATCGTTTTTATATTTTAAAAAAAGTACTTCGTAGGTTCGATCCCCACCGAAAACAAATAATTATTTGTATACATGTTTTTACTCGGTCTGGTGTTATATTATATTCAAAACATGTTTCATGCGAAAATTAAGGCAAATTGGTACAATTTATGATAACTGTAGACGTGATAGAGCTGAAACGGGCTGAAATACTGTTTAAACTTGATGAAAACGTCTTCAAGGCGTAAAAAATCTGCTAGGGGTCCGGCAAACCAAATATTTGTAGGGCGTCAAAATATCGATATTGCAGTGTTTTTTGACAGGACGTCAATCGACTGGCATAATAGACAGCAGTAATAATGAATTTGATTATTCATTCGTTTTCTGTCATTTGGGAAGACGTAAAGCTTTTTTTTTTAATGGTTTTTCTTGTGTTATTTTGAGTTCTGTTGTGTAATTTAAGTGGTGTTAACCAACATTACTTGAGGCCTTTGAACAAAGTGTGAGCAGTTGGAATGAAAGTGTAATTATTGTTTATGAAAGTTAAAGTGTAACCAAAATGTTTCCGATGGTTTTGAAGAAAAACGCCCCCATTTTCTGCAATGCTAATGACGGCCAACTTGTCTATTGACTGACTTGACCAAAAACAATATTATTTCAACGTCTTAAAGCCAGGTGAGTCTAGGTGCCAGTTCCACGCAGCCAAGCCTACAAGAACAGACAGCAAAAAACGGCTTGATTCATAATACTTGATGAAGGTGCACTAGCAAATGTGACCACCACCTTAAGGGTGATGATAAAAACCACCAGCGGTGACCTGTGAAAGTGAAAACAGTAAGAAATAATTTATTATAATTTATTTGATTTATACTTGGAAGTGTACATGAAATAATCAGAAACAAGTTGTTTTAATCATTGAATTATTAGTCTAATATGTTCATTTATCCGTCAAAAAAACCGCGCATTTTTATGTAAAATTACCGGTCAAGGTTAGTGCTTGCGCTCGTAGTGTTCCGTGTGAAAGAACCAGTGCATGTCATTTCAGTGAATTGCGTTTCGCAAGATCTATTTATTTTTATAACGCTTTTATTAGCTTCACCTGTATGTTTGTATGTAACGACCCCTTTGAGCTCGATTTTGTCCTACTTTGAACGATCAGATTTGATTCAAACTTTGCACACCTGTCAAAGGTCGATGACAATGCAATAATAATTAAAAAAAAAATACGGGTTGCACTCCGGGAGTGCCGGCAGAAGTGAAAACTTGATTATTAACGTTGAGCATGTTTGATATTTTGGAATGGTTAGGGGGGGCTTGTTTGTTATTTGGCACGCTGTAACATACACGAACATTCGCGCAAGCGCCCTGCGCTGCCTAAACGAAACAGTAGGCCCAGGCATACTTTTTCGCCGCGCCGTAGAGAGGGGATAGCTGTCTACTCTCCATCCGTCTTACGCTTTTTCGATCAGGTCACGTGTCCTGACGCGCTGACGCGAGTTTAAGATTTTATACCCATTACAGAAAAAGTGCTCAACGCCGCTAAAGAAGTTTTCACTTCAAAAATAAAGTTAAAAAAAAATATAGTTAAAAAAACTAAAAAAAAATGCTTTTATAACTAATTGAACTAAAAAGTTAAAAATAAAATTATAATAATCAATTGAAAAATTTATATTATTGTACAAACAGCGTGGGGGGCCTGATTTTGATTGTTGTAAATATTTTATCAATAGTTTATTATATCTGAAGTTATTATAAAAAGCACCCGACGCTTTTTTGTACAATAATATAAATTTTTCAATTTATTATTACAATTTTTTTTTCAACTTTTTAGTTCAATTTGTTATAAAAGCGTTTTTTTGTTTTTTAAACTATAATTTATTTAGCAAAAACAGAACGTAAGTATGTTTTATGTGACAAAAAAATTGAGGAGCATTAGGCTGGCGTGGTACGGGCATGTCATGAGGAGGGATGAAAGTCATGTGACTAGGAGAGTGATGAGTATGAATGTAGATGGATATGTGGGTGACCAAAGAAAAGATGGATGAACTGTGTGAAATTTATCAATAATAATCATTGTAGACAATCCACACAACACTATCTAAACCCTAATTAAGCAAAGCTACTACTATGGGAACCAAATAGCTAATAATGCTAATATTTATTTTGTAAATACATACTTATTAATACAATACAACTCCCAGACAGAGAACAAACATCAATGTTCACCACACAAATATTTTTCCTCGGTGGGGATCGAATCTACGGCCACAAGGTAGAGTACAGCACACAAGGTAGAGCTACTACCAACTGAGATGAGAGACCAGTCAATGACATGGATATGAAAGAAGTGAATACAGAGATGACGGCTGATAGAAGAGAATGGAAGAGAAGAACATGTTGCGCCAACCCCACATAAAGTGGGATAAGGCCATCCCATCACCGGACCACTAGACGTACGGAAGCAAGGCATCCATTCATGGTTGATACACCTTCTTCCCGCACTAAGCGCTTCGCCTCCACATTTATGATGCGGACACTCGGACAGCCAAAGAGTAGAACTCGTTGCCAGCGTCTATGCGAGTGCGCTACACCGTCGATCGCATCATCACTTAACATCAGGTGAGATTGCGGTCAAGCGTTAGCCTATAAATTGTAAAAAGGGCAGGAAAAAGAAAGAGAGACCTAATTAAACCTAGAAAGGGGGTAACCTACTAACCTAGGTCTAATGGATCATCAAATGGTCGCGCTTGGGCAGAATCTTTTAGAAAAGCAAAGGAAATTAATAATGTTTTATCCAGAGCTATGCAGCTGTTACTTATTATACTTAAGGTTACTTAAGGTAACGCAACGACAAATACTTTAGCTTAAAAACTAGAAAAACCAACTTTAAATTCAAAAGTTTAATTTAGAAATTAAACTACAAAAAGCCTTGTGAACATCTTAAGTGTTTTACGGTGGTGATCAGAGATACGCGGTCATATATAATTCACGCAAGATACATTTTTAACTTATTTTTATGAAATTTCTATGGGATGCACTTATAAGTACATCCATTCATATAAAAAACACTCTGAACCTCCGATCTTTAAATGCCTAAGTTAAAAATGATCGAACGCATAAAGCCATAAACTTAAAAACTCGATACAACACACGATTCCCATCGTTTGCCAAAAAGAAAAAAAAAACGATTGATAAAATTAAACTTTTTAAGAAACAGTAATAATTCCTTTTAAATATGAAGTCGACATTTTCCGAAGTATCACGTCCAGGCGCCCGTCCGCATAATAATCGCGAGCTTGTGTGTGTGGGTGCGTTCGTGTGTGTGCGAGAATGATACTTTCCACACATGAGTTGTTACTTGTGTTAACAATAAATCATATGAATGTATTTGTGATCGGCCGGCTTTTAGGGATGGCAGATATACGTATCGATTGTATCGATGCCTTATAATGCTGATTTGTTATTTCATCGCAAATGAGTGAGCACTCAGCTCACTACTGCTACTGATTATTATTAGTTACTGCTCCGCTGGCGCACTCTGTTGAGGCGTAGCTAGCGTAGGCGTAGCAGTAGCGTGCCTAGCGGAATAGCGCATAGGCTACAATGGAGCACGGAGAGAAGGCTCTCTCCGTGCTCCATTGTAACCTATATACGCTGAACAGACGTTCAGGTGAAGCGTAAGCGTAGCAGTAGTGAGTACGTAGCGGCATAGCGTTTACGCAACAATAGAGCACGGAGTGTGGGTTTATTTGCATTTAAAAGTCACACCCATCCCAATACAAAGCTCAGTCCTACTCATTGTCTTTGGTTCTTTTAAACATAAAATAAAAATATTTGAAATCTTCAAGGATTTTTTTTATATATTTAAAGGGTTTTATCGCTAAGCCTTAATAACACATCACCTAAAACTCAACATAACCTTAATAATATCTAGTTAAACCTATTCCTGCCATCCTTTGAGGTTGCAAACCTATCGACTGATATCGATATCAAGATTCATCTATCGACGGGTCCCTTCCCTACACCTCTCGATGTGTGAGTTACCGTACCACGTAAACTACGCGCATGTGTTCGAATCGTGTTGCATTTCTTTCTCGTATTGTAATTTATTGGTCTGTAACGAAGTTAATTATTGCGATTTTTGTATTAAACGTTGGAAATTATTTTTAGTATTGCAAACGATGTACTCGTATCGACTTTTTACCGAGAAACGTCTCTTCGTATTGCTAAATGCAATATTAATACAACATAGTGAGTACCTAGGTATGTTTGAAGGCTGTAATGCTATAATTGAAATTCTTTGCATGGCCGTGGTAAAACCGTACGTACTTAGTAAATTAATGTTCGATTCCAATTTTCTTGTTTATTGAAGTTTTGTTTGTCGGTTATTATTGCGACTTGAATAAGTGTCTACTTTATTTACACGAGCAAAGTTTTATAAAAAGACTCGTTATTTTTTGTCCTGATTAGCAACTGCATTTAAAAATAGCACTTCATTTTGTAAAAAAAAATATAAACCACCTTTTTTGCGTTTCAAGTTTGCACTCTACTTTTTAAAAACACTTGATAATTTATAAACAAACACTTTCTCTCGTAAATAAGCTATTTTAATCAATCTATAATCTATTAAGTATTAAACGCTTATACATATTTCATATTTTGTAACACTTGACGCCTTAGGTTGAGCTTGCAACGTTACAACTCTATGGCTAAAAGTACAGTTTGCAAACCCCAAGTACAGTTGTCCAGGACACCTGGTGGCATGTGACACATTTTGGTAGCTAGAGAAGCCTTGACCAAAGGGTGGTAAGCCAAAGACAGCAAACGAATGAGCTTCAGCAGTGGGAACTCTGGGTGTGTCTTTCCCGTCTGCTTTCACTGATTGATGCACTATAGTTGACTATTTTGACTATAGTTAACCAGCTATACTTCTTCTTCACCAGAGGTGGTGCTGATGCGCTGCTGGCCTTTTAAGAATAGATAGACCCGCCTTTTGAAAGACCCCATGTCAAAGCTCCGGAGAAAAACCGCAGAAGGCAGTTCATTTCACAACTTACTCGTGCGCGGCAAAAAGGACAGCGGAAAACAAACAGTTGTGGAAAACCAGCTACCTTAAATCAAATTTAATCATTGCTTAAAGTTCTTTAAAGCTCTGCTTAAAGTTAGCTCTGTCACTGTTTGTCATTACCCAGTGGTAAGAGATGGCAAGAGTTTAAGCATTGTTTATATTTTGAAATATTTTTATAAGGCCATTGCAAAGAGTTCACGCAATAAATTATAATTACAAAGAGACTGATAGGTTAATTGCCATAATATTTATGAGTATTTCTCAAAACCCTTGTAATTTCTAGAACGTTTTTGAAATACGAAGTTGACATTGTATTTCTTGGTAATTGTTTATTTGTGTTTGACACACTTTTGCCTGTGACTTCGTCTCCGTCGACTTTATTTTTCCCTCATCTCCTACTAAGTAAATTTAAAGTTTTCAAAACGATTTGTGGGCTTGGTAGGCCTATTCCTGCTTTTCTGTCACGTCTGTTATACAATAGTGAATTAAGTAATTTCAAAATGATCTTTAATTTACAAGTCACATTGTAGATGCAAGTGCCGCATGCAAAAATGTGCTAAATGTGAAAATGTGTAAAAAGTCTATCCCCACACATTTGTGGCGTGTCAGGGACAAGGCAGGACCGTGGCAGAGCCATCGATTGAATTTGAATCCTATCAGCCCACACAATGAGTTGAATTCATATAGGACAATATTACGTCGGCCGAGCTCTGGCCGGATCAGAGTCAAATACGAGAATTCCACTCAATTTACACAGATGTAGGGTTCAAATTCAATCGACGGCACCGCCACGGCTCGGCCCCATCCCTGACACGCCACGGATGTGTGAGAATACTTTTAACCTTTTAATCTCTGTCGTCTATACTCCATACCATCAAGATCGGATATAACTTAACGAACAGACACTTTAGTATTTATATTATTAGTATAGATATTATGAATTATTCATAACATTGCCAACCGACTTAGATGATACAAGTAGGACGGCAGGTGTAAGTAGATTTTAATTATTTGCCATTTTTTGTTTGAAAAACCTTCGTTTTTTCGCTGAATTTTTATTTTCTTGATCACCTTGTTTAACAAGTACCGACCCGATGACACGAAATAGTACATTACAAATAGCGGCCATCAGAAGAAGTATTATTGGACGAACGTGTAAATACATAATTAATTTTTACTACCGGCCTTTCAGCTCAGTTGGTAGTAGCCAACTGAGCCGTAGATCGTGGGTTCCATTCCCACCGAGAACAAATATTTGTGTGCTGAATACAGATGTTTGTTCTCTGTCTGGGTGTTATATTGTATTCTTAGTATGTATGTATCTTATTTACAAAAATGAATATAAGTATTATATCAGCTTTCTAGTTTCCATGGTACAAACTCTGCTTAGTTTGGGGCTAGATAGTGTTGTTTGGATTCTCTATAATATTTATTATTTATTTATTAATCAATTTTTTTTTTAAGTTAAAAGTTGTTTAATCAATGCCAGTTATTATTTATTTATTATATATTTATTTAGTTGTGGCCAAGGCTTGCATAGTACATACTATAGAAAATAAATAAATATTAACTTAAAAGCTCTGAATTTTATGAAGGGCTTAAAAAAACCGCAATCTCATTTTCTCACAAGACTTTCTTCAAGAAATCTGCGAACAAAAAAATATAAGTAATGTCAATAAAAAAAACAACTGGATCGAATTTCAAAATACGCAGGGTTAAATCCAGTTCACAATGTCGAGACCTCATCATCAAATGGGGTCACATTTTTACAATTTTTAAATCTTTTTTGCAAAAAATGATCTCCTATTTTAAAGTGATCTCTCAAAGTTCACTAGGCGTTAAAACAGATAACCCTAAAATTGGGGTGAATCGTGAGAAACGGGACTGGTTATAGAAAATAGGGGTGGAGGTCGCGAATCTCCAAAGATAGGATTTTAATTTATAATAAAATGTATTTTTTACTGGGATCCCGTCATTATAGTGAGTACACCGAGTTATTCTAATTGCTTTTTTGCTGTTTCATGCAGAATATTATCTTCTCATTTGAATTATTTCGTGAGAACATCACGCACCTGTCATTAAATTTACAATAAATTGAATTTAATATTTGAGAAACCAGGTTTTGAAAGACCTAATAGTATATTTGGTAGTAGCTCTACCAATTTCGCTGTTATTGAACCCGGGTTTGATTGTTTGCCGACAAACATTGTGTGCGAATTATATTTTAGGTACTTGACTAAGTATAAATGTAGGTATGTAAAAATAAAATAAATAAATATAAATACCTACATACTTATAATACAATATAAGACCCAGGCAGAGAACAATCTTCTGTGTAGGTACACCACACTAAATTATTTATTCTCGATGGGAATCGAACCCACGACCTACGACGCAAAAGGCAGAGCTACTACCAACTGAGCGGCCAGTCAAAAGGTGCCTTCGTATTCCAAAAAAATGTGGATATATAGGTACACACATTAGCTATATTATGTAATATATAATCATGTTTTGGGGCTAGATAGTGTTGTGTCAAATGTCACACGATATTTATTTCTCTAAATCGGCTAAATCCTTTCCCAGCAACTTTGTAAAAAATATAAAATACATAATATATTGTTATCAATAACTAAATTTAAAAATTGTACAAAAGAAAGGTCAGAAAACTTTCTAAGCAATCAGTTATCAATTGACCCGAGGTCACACAAATATCGAATTACAATTTCTGTAAAGAATCACAGTTTCCGCAAAAATCAATTCACTAACTGACCTCTTTTCTTTAAAGTGCTAAGAAATGACCCCGAAGAATTAGGGGGTCAACTATAAGAAGGGGCTCAATAGGTGACTTATGACATGGCGACCTTTTTTGAATAAAGACCTTTTTTGTAATTGTTTGCGACTCTGTGGTCAGAATGCGACATCTTTGGCACAATGCACACGTGGACAATGGCTGACTGATTGGATCGGAAAAAAGTTTCGATAAAACTGTGTTTTATGGTGTACAAACGCGTTCCATCTTTTTTAAAAATTTGAATTTCGATATTCCTTTTTGTAAAGAGGATATTATGCTAAAATAACATCTTAAAATTGAAATTACTATTATACAACTTTACATTCAAAATGTAATTTTATTAAAAAATGTAACTGTTAATTTGTTTTTGATGTTTTATATAATATCAACGTGTCGTAAATAGAAGTAAAGAAGGTTAAAAGTCTATGTATGACTTTCATAGTTAAAAATGGACACCCTTAAAATACTCTGAAAATGGTAAAATAGTTATCTCATCTACTATTTTTCCCAGCCGCAAAAAGCGAAATTCATAAAAATCCCAAAACTATAAATGACACAGCACCTTTTATCCGAAAACCGTTAATAAATCCTTACAAAATCACCCACAACGGCACAAAACTCTAAAACTCTCAAATTACTGCAAACAGTTATAAATCAAAGTACGAAAAATTATTAAAAAAACTATCTCACGCGTCTCACATCATCTGTTGCTTCCTAAAAGGGGTGAATTTTGTAGTTTTTAAAAGTTACCTATACAAAAGGAGCGTTACGCAACGGGACCCTTTGCGAAATAGATAAAAAAACGCGGAAGATATCTAAAAAAGCGGGAAAAGGGAGTAACTCTTTCCCATGGGTCTTAACCTTGGCGAACTTTTTTTGTTAGAATTGAGACACCTTTGCCATCTTTACGGATTTTTCGCGTTTTTTTTACACGGAACCGATGCGCTTTGGCGAGGGGTCGCTTATTGTGCTTGCCCTTTATTGTTCGCGCTAAGAATTAGCAGGTGGGTCAAACGCTACGGAGATTCTTTGGATACTATTGCATAGAGCTCATTTATTTATTAAGCACAATTATTTTGCTTTAAATTATTGTTCTTTATGATTCGAAACTTACTTAACCTATCTAAAACCTTGCGCACATCTAAGGCCTGCGCACACCTAGGTTGCTGGCGATGGCAATCAATGAAACACTGTCAAATATCACTGTCAATTTTGTAAGCGTTTCACTGATCGCCATCGCAAGCAAACTTTAGGTGTGCAATGGCAATCAGTGAGACGCTGTTAAATACGACAGCGTATAGATAGTGCAATAGGCATGAAGACAGTAATCAAGTATCGCCAAAATATTTATCTGATCTAATGAAAAAGGATTCAAAGATTTTGAAAAATGTATTTATACTTATAATAATGTCGAGATTGACAATTTATTTGATAATATAAATCTACAAAATACAACAATCCGCCATGATAGCTTAAACACCGGTCAGAGCGAATTACGTCACGTTTACGTAAACGTCATTCTGATTTAGTACAAAAGCACCAATGTTTACTGTTGATATACAGAAACGTGACGTAATAACAGACGCCATGACACCAGCGAGCGTTTTGGCGTGAATTTGAAAATTTCAATTTAAATGTACTTTTATTGCACAAAAGCTTAATTTTCTACATAAATATGATATATTTTAGACATAACAGATACTTCTGAATATGATAGAAGAGATTTTGAAAATTAGTCGTCATGCCTATTCACGAAGACGCGCCCCTCGCGGGGTGCGGAGAGTTTGCTCCGAGCGGCAGTCGCGAACCGTAGTCTATTCATTGTAGTGTGCGTGTGCACTCATAGGTAATTAGTGTGTACCGATAACACTCAAACATGACGGAAGCTTGCACACATAGGTATACTATAAACGGTTAGGAGGAACAGTGGGGCGCGCCTTCGTGGATTGCACTATCTTATATAATATGCTGCTTAAATATCTCTATTATAATAGACTATTAAGAAGTTTACAAAACCAAGTTGATTACCTTCTAAGTATTAGTTTTCACTATTAACTTACTTTAGCTATCTCTCAGAACGTGATAACAAAAGACAAATGCCAGTTATATGCGAAGAAAATAAATTCTTTTGAAATAACCAGTTATTTTTGAGGAAAAAAAATCTTCTCAGATCATTGGTTATCTGACGTAACTTATCTGAAAGGAATAGGCGAAACAGGCAAACGTTCTTTATTTTTATTTTATAACTTGTCATGGAATCCGTTCCTGGGCATTTCGTACAATTCCTCATTTTATTTTCAACAAGGTGATAGTAAGCAGTAATCCGTCAAAAAAGTTTCCGATCGAAATATGTGTAATCAAAATTATAAGCGAGTCATCACGAGAATTTTGTCAAAATTACTGCTCCAGAAAAAACAAAACGACTTCGTAAAATGTGCGTCCGGCTGGTGAAATGAGTGGAAAAAAAAGATATCTGCCAAAGTTTTTTAAATTTCATTTTACTAAATACAATCAATTGGCTATGCTCTTTTTTTACGGAATTCAAATAAAAAGGAGGTTCTCAATTCAGATGTATTTTTTAAATTGTTTATTAACTTATAAATTCGTCATTTATCAGCCGATTTGAACAAATGTGTGTAAAAGGTTTATACTTTCAGATTGGTTGCAAAGAAATTTCATCAAAATCAGTATAGCAGTTCGGCAATGAAATCGGTTTCTCCTTTGATACGTCTCAAAGCTAGGTGAGTCTAGGTGCCAGTTCCACGCGACCAAGCTTAGAAGAACAGGCAACAAACTACGGCTTGGCTCTTTATTATTTTTTTATAGAATTTTTTCATTTCATTTATAAAAATAATATGGAGTAAAATTAAATACCTTCACTGATTCATAACAATTTCACTTTCATTACTCGCTCAACTGTCTCGCTCTCATAAAAGAAAATCCCACTATCTATTTCACTCGCACCCGAGGCATTAAAAAACGGTACGCAAAAATCCCAGCCGCGCAAAATACCCGGCATAGTTGTCGAACTGAGATATGTCAGTTTTGTTTAAATTTTGAAAATTAATAACATGCGACGACCGCGACATTTTTGCGCTGGTCCTTTAATTAGAAATATTTGGGGATTTAGCCGTTTTTTGTTGGAAGGTGGGGAATGTGAAATAAAAATATATTTGATGAAATGATGGCAGAAAAGTTGAAATGCTTGCTTTTTGGTATTTTTTGATTATTCTGTACAATGTCAGCTTACTTATTAGCTAAAGAACCTAAATAATAAGTACCATTTTTATTCTCAGTTTATAGCAACTTGCTAAATACCTAAGTACTCTATCGGTAAAATAAAATTACGTGGTTAGAAAATATAAAATAAGTACGACAATCTCGTAAGGAATCAAACTTCAACAATACATCTTTCATCCTGTTCCGCTAGACTTTTTTATTTTATATTTTTTGTCGCAACACCAGGCCGTAACGTGATTCTGCAGTTTTGTCAAAATATTACACTGTGTACAATTTTTTTAGAATAACCCCTTTTACGTGACATTTCTTTGCTTTGAAAGGGTTTAGTGCAACATCTGATACTTTTTGCGATCGTACCAAAGATAACGGCTTTAATTATAAGATCTGAACTTAACCAGAAAAAGTTATGCTTTTGTGTGTGTACTTCGAAACGTAGGTTTTTCTAAACACTTTTTTAGTTATCTTTCGTAAAAAACTAAGAATTTATTATTTTAAACAATAATTAAACCAACCTACATTCATAGCTGCTCCAGTAAAATATCAAATATTTAAAAAATATTCAAACTCGGTGTCTTGTTCTAAATATATAGGTACAATCTCTTTTTTGAATGAAAGGGTTAAGTTAAAACGTTCTATTTTTGAAATGTTAAAAAGCTACACTATGGAATACGTCAAAACTTCATACGTAGGTATCTTCCTACAATGGTTGCTTAGTAAAAGTACTGTTGTCAGATAAAGTTGAAATTCAGCACAACAAAAAATGTGTTTTGATTTATTTCGGAATATGTGAATATATAAATAAATAAAAAAGCATTTTAGTATTTCAATATTTGTATTAATTTAATTGACTAGAAACTACCTGCTAAGCAATGAATAATAACTTACAAATTAAGATTAAAAGAACTAGAGACTGAGACATACCTACATGTTATAGAAACATATCAGAATTTAACCAAAAACATACATTTGCGCATATTAGAGTCTCAAGCGTTAATATTTTGACAGTTCTTCATTGAAAAGTGTCAAACAATCAATGCTTGAACCTCGACTCAGACTCCAGATTATTTCTGCATAGGGCCCCTAGACTAGATTTTTCGAAAATATTGCCATCATAACTTATAACCCACGATTTCATTAGAACACATTTCATAAAGCCGTTTGTCTTACTCCAATTACAACAAAATTAGTCTGTAAAAAGTAGTCTGAGATTTTTACTCAAACAGTACAAGAGCATTATTCCTTTTTCGAATGATAGTGAAAGACACAGGAAGCACGCGTTTTTTGTCACTTCCACATCTTGCTGTTGGTACTGATTCTGTATACCTCTCTCCCTCTTTCATATTCAATTTTCTGAAGCGTGGGTGAGTAACATATTTTAGTTTTGTTCTCAGGTGTGTTGACAATAACAGATGTTCGGCGGGAAAATATTACACAATTACAATTCTATTTAATTATTTTTTCTCGCGTTTGTTATTAGGTTTTGGATCGTGGGCGTCGTTATGCAGTATGGTTATTGTATAGACAAGTACCTACTTACTTAGTTTATTAACCATTAAGAGGGTTACACAATGCGGTTTTAAGTAGCGTTACTAACCGTGTAGTTGAAACGCTGCAAATACATGCAGTGTGGAACCGCTTTAGACAGTTAATAATATCTTCTTAGCACATCACACCTGGATCTGACTTTGATAAACCAATAGAGGTCATTTAGGGTGATCTTTTAAGACATAATTTCTAAGGCCAGAAAACACACGTACCTAGGTACATGTTTGATTTTATGTAGATTTTAATAACGGAAAAGAGCACGGTAGTGAACTTGACTTCGATCTTGTTTTATTTACTGGGACGTTCGGGTCGGATGGACCTATCGAAAATTTCTAAATTTTTGACAGTCGTATTACGTGTACCTTACGCTATGGGCATTTTTTTTTTAATATTTGTTTTGAAGTAAATCAAACGCGAATTTATGATTGTAGGCACGTACGTGTACGTAGTATTATGCAATGTAATGATTATGAGTATGAGAAGTATTGGTTATGGAGGGAGGTCCTATCTTTTCTGCGCTCCGTAGCTTCGTAATAGGTATTGAAGTGATAAAAAATAAAAGGTGTGGTTACAGCGTGGTCATGAGTTTACAAATAACGCAGAAAACGCCTCCAACAGTATTTTCTATGCCTCCATTATATTTTAGAAGACAATGAATGGGTAAGGCACCTACTCACACTTTTCGAAATGTCATGTTGTTCCACAAGCACTTCCGTTAGTTGGTGAATTTTGATTTGACTTGTTAATTTGACTTTGTAGGAGGCAGAAATTGCATTGTAACCTTTTTATTCAGATTTTTTTGTGTCTTATTTTTGTCTTTTATTCAACAAGTGAGGTTTAAAAAACATGGTCAAACTGCTAAACTGATTTTGATATAAATAATTATTGAAAAACTTACAACCGCATTAGACGCCCCTACGATTTTCGGAAGGTCCCCTCGATTTATCTGGTCTGCTATAATTAAACCCTGATTTTCTTATCATGGACCTTTGAAATATTTTCTTCCCAACCAAAAATAATCATCAAAATTGGTTCATAAACGACGAAGTTATCCGCGAACAAACATAAAAAAGCGTATATACGGGTCGAATTGAGAACCTCCTCCTTTTTTGAAGTCGGTTAATAAAGCCACGAGATTTGTTTTGAAATATCTTAAAAACTTAGCACCAAACCTAAATAAAATTGTCAAAAATATTAATGAAAATAAACATCTTATCAATCATAAACAGCTCACAAACGTAATTCAGAGCACATTTATAACGATTTTAAAATTTAAACTTTAAACTCTGACAAAAGACCTCGAAACACAATATCTCATTATATCCACAAAAAGAGAAAATACAGATTTGACCCAAAAAAATACACCCTTCATCAAAGGGTTACGAGAAAGAGGCAGCGAATAGTTTTGTATAGTTAAAGCGAGATGGGGGATAGTCAACCCTTTCCTTGCACCTGGACCATTTTATCCGTTTTTTGTGAGTAAAATTTAAAAAAGTGCAAAATTTCATATTGTTTGGGGTCAATATTGATTTTTATATAGAAATAGAGCAGTTGACAATGGGAGTTCGTTATCTGACGTCGTTCAAATGAGGCCATTAGTTCACCACCTCAATGGATACTGTCAACATTTATTGGCAATTTTTGATCAAAGGTCGATCACAAAAACTTTTGCTCTCGATGGTACAATTTTTGCCGCCAACACGAATTAAATGGATCAGAGTTCAATTTCAATTTTATGTACTTGGTAACCTTGTATGAACTTAAAGGAAAATACCTTCAATAGTAAAATGACAGAGCTACTAACTGAAAAATAGTTAAAAAAAACCAGCTATGCTTAGATGTATTAACACTATGGTGAAATGAGTAATTATAAAATATCCATTATGCCCATTGTTATTCATAGTTAATCCATTTTAATTTATAAGCAACCAGTTTTTTTTTACTATTCAATTCAATAGTTTCACAAAAGATTCATAATTAGGCAAATTGTTTCCAACAAGAAAGCAATTAGTCATACAGAATCCAACCACAACGAACTAAGCAACAACAAGCAGAGTCTGCGTCGGCAGTGACCGCCGCCGGTCACAGATAAAATATAAATTAAAACGTCTTACAAGACCGAAACAGAACAGATAGCCACATTATTGCAGAAACAGAACGTAGCCCTTTAAGGAACAAGCGAAAAAAGAGTCAAAAAGTAACACAATCAAATGAGGGATGCACAAAAACGGCACAACAAAAAACAATAATAAAATAACAAAAAACAATATGGCGGATTGTTTTTAATTATCGAGTATCGGCATAAATCGATGGCCGTCGCCGCGGGCCCGCCGCGACGCAGGCGCATCTACGGAGTCGAATGTACTGCTATTATTTAATTTAATTATTTATTAAACAAATAAATACCATGAAAATCCACAACTGCTGAACCAATTTTGTTGGAAGGAATCTGGAAGCATCCTTTCAGAAATTTTTTTTTTTTTCTAATCGGTTTATAAAATATGACGAAACAAAGCCATAACAATATTAAAAAAATTTAAAAATACAACCAGATTGAGAACCTCCGCCTCTTTATTTGAAGTTATTTATACAATTCGTATTAAGAGCGCATCGTGCGAAAATTTGAGATTTAAAAAAAAAAATTCATAACTAAATAACTAAGTGACATTTTAAAAATCGCAAAAGGACTAATTGTAGACTATACATTTGAGATTAATTCGAATTTAAGTGTGTTAAAAAAATATACTATTTAACATGACATTCTATTTAACGCTGACATACGATTTTCATTAGCGTTAAATAGAATGTCATGTTAAATAGTATATTTTTTTACCACACTTAAATTCGAATTAATCTCAAATGTATAGTCTACAATTAGTCCTTTTGCGAATTTTAAAATGTCACTTAGTCATTTAGTTATGATTTTTTTTTTTTAATCTCAAATTTTCGCACGATGCGCTCTTAACACATTCGTAGCTCTTTGTTTTCCTTAGCAATTATTTCCTACACAATTTATTAATCATCATCATCATCCGCTTGAAGAACTCTAATGCTGGACAGCCTTCCCGCTCAAGAAGAAGCAAAGTGAAGAGAAGAGAATCGTTCTTGGTTCTGAGCTCTTTATAACTTCCCACGATCTTAACAATGTCGTTGGACCATCCGGTTGGGGTGGGTTTTTAATACATATTTTTAAACAACAAACTTTTTAGTTTTCTACTCAAAATGAAATCCGTTATTGGCTGTATGTTAGAAATTTAAGTATTTACATAGTATATTAAGAGCTGTGGATTTTGATAATGTTCTAAAATAAAATAAACAAAGTCTCCACAGTTTTCATTTTCTGTTTTCATAAAATTCATATGTATGGGTGAATGTACAGTCGAGATAGATATTATATTTTACGTATAAATACTGAAACATTGTGTTGTACGCGTCGGCGTGTCGTTGTCGTATTTATAGGTCCAACTTGAAGGCAAAGTCAAAGTTAGTCGCGGCTTAAAGTCGCGACAACACGATACCCTACGACAAATCAAATAAATTCACACGGATTTAAGTCGCCTTGTAGACTAGCTAAATATTGACCTACGAGGCAATACGTTGTTATAGGCGATAGTTACCACCTAACATCAGGTGAGACTTAAGCTTGTTACATCAGCTAGTACACAAGGATACTTACCTTTTAATGTTTACACTGCTAGCTCTTATGTCCTTGCAGTAAGCGTCATTTTTCTTTGATAATAGGCAGCTTGAGCTGTATCCTATTGTAGTATAAAAAAACTAAAACAGTTCCACTAAGGCTAGCAGAACTGCAATGGTACATAATACCTAATGTTTATTTACGTTGCCAAATTAAACTTAAACATTGGTTAAAACTTGCCTTTCAATGTTACCACTAAATCATTACGCATTTCTTTAACCACACGCACTGGTTCAAAAGAACTAATGACACTACAGGTAAAAGAAGAAGCATTTGATGCTAAAGGTAACCGCATTTAGCTACATTTTATTCAAAAAATGTTATTTTTGCAGCCTCTGTCATGACCTAACTTAACGATAGCTTAGCGAAAGGGTAAATCAGAAGTAGATGACGTAATATGACGTAGATGCTGTGAGTAGTCTTTGTTGGATTGACGTCTGTGGATCCAATTTCTCATCAGGCTATAAATAGGTGTGATGAGTTGTCACAGTCTAGCTAAAAACTATAGCCACGACTGGCATGGATCTTTTTACCCGCGACTATTAGTCGCGTCCGCTAATTTATTTCTAGCTCAAAGTCATGCAAGAATAGATTCCCCGTGATTGCTCTTTTTGTGCTAATTGTTTTGTTAATCGCCTTTAGCTTGTTTCTTGTTATTTAATTGAAGTAAGCGTTTTGGATATTATTTACCATTTCTAGAAAAAATAAGATTACATTACACATTTTAATATTTATTTATTACTCGTAACTAGGTACTTAGTAATATTTAATATTTGTACTTATAAAAATAATTTAAATTATGTAAGTTATTACCAAAGTTCATGCAAGTTAATTATATTATGTAAAAATACAAAGTTTAACAATGCCCGGCTGGCTGATTGGGTTCTTGGGGGTTTGGAACACTGCAAAACGCTCACTGTTTGTTCATATGTATAATTAGACAAGAATTAACACGGTTACAGCAAGAAATACAATTAAAATACAATAAAAACGTAAATGCTAAGCGCGGACAGATATTATTCGCGGTATCGCGCCGGCCGTCTCGTTCTCCTCGCGTCCCGACAGGGGGCGCGAGGATTCAATATGTTTACGACCCTTGCCGTTGAGGCGCTGCGGTCGCGTAGTTCACCCACATCTTGGCTAACTGGTTGACTTAAAGGATGGCGCGCTACATACTCCCCTTCCAAGTTGGGAACGCGTCCCGAGTCCGACTTGGGACTTAAAACACGACAGCGTGGTCTCCCTCTGCGCCTTTTAGGCCTTACTGGGACAGTGGAACTCAAGGGAGCTGAAAAGGGGGTTAGGTCCGAGCTATGGTACTTCCCTATGATGGCGTCTGAGAGGTCAGCTAAAACGAAAGTGGTAGGGCTAGAAATTTCCTTAATACTATAGGGACCATCACGCCTAGGCATAAACTTTCGTGTGATACCTTTAGATGCATTACTAAGATCGTGCGTCCTGACCAACACCAAATCACCTACGTTGTACTTAGGTTCCTTTTGACGGGAAGCGTCTGCTACCTCCTTACGGACATCCTGAGCCTTTTCCACACGGTCCCTAACGTCTGAGAGAGACGAGATGAAGGTTCTCAAGTAGGGTGTCACTTGAGGAACGAAATTCTCTTTATCAAGAATACTACGCAGATCGTGATGGACATCGAACGGAGTTCGCAGCTCACGTGCGAAAGTTAAATATGCAGGTGTCTTACCAGTGGTTGAACACACGGCGCTGTTCATAGCGAACCTGACGTTCGCCAAGTGTTTAGGCCAATTGGTGTGAGTATTCTTCACCAATATGGAGAGCTGTACCTTAAGGTCTCTATTTTTGCGCTCAGCTGGGTTTGCTTCTGGGTGATACAGTGGTATAAGTTCCTGCTTCACACCCATCAAATGCATGCACTGCTGCATGACAGCGGACACAAACTGCGTGCCGTTATCGGATATAACCCTACGCGGTAACCCGTATCTGAGAAAGTACTCCTCGAGAAGAACTCGAGAGCAAGCCTCGGCGGTAGCCTCAACAAGTGGAAACAACTCTACCCATCTTGTAGCTACGTCTTCAATTAAGAGCACCCAACGCTCCCCTTGGTCTCCTGCTGGTAGCGGACCAAACAAATCGATCGCTAAAACTTCTCCTCGCTGTTGAAGCACGGGGGTTTGTAACAACCCAGCAGGCTTTTGATTAGATGGTTTGTAACGGAGGCATTCGACGCACGCCTTTAGATAGTCGGTTACAAACCTACGCATGCCTGGAAAATAATACCGTTCCCGAAGTCGCTGTAGAGTTCTGTCTACGCCTTGGTGACCAGCGGTGGGAGAATCATGTAACTCCTTCAGGATCTCATTCCTCATAGAGCTCGGAACCACCAACTGAGCCTCTTCGGAATCCAAATCTGGATCATAGCGGTAGAGAACTCCTTGAAACAAAACGTACCCTCTTTCAACCCATCTGCTAAGGGTGAGTTCGTCGGAACTTTCCAGGTCTTGGATGATCTTTTGAAGATCAGGATCCTCGAGTTGAGCAGCACGAAGGTCAACTGGACTGGTGGAAGGCAAGTTTAAGACGACGGAACACATACCACACTCAGTCGCATCTTCTTCACTACACGGCGGACGGCTCAGAGTGTCCGCCACCACGTTGACTTTGCCAGGAGTGTACTGGTAGGTGATGTTAAAGGCTTGTAACTTGAGTGCCCAACGAACCAACTTACCTGAAGGTGACTTCAAAGTAAGTAGCCATTTCAATGGTTGGTGGTCACTTCCTACAATCACCTGATGTCCGTCAATATACCCTCGGAAGCGCTCAACAGCCCAGACGACGGCTAGAGCCTCTCGCTCCGTTGTGCTATAGTTCTTCTCAGCGGACGTAAGTAAGCGGCTGGCGTATTCAATGGGACGTTCCTGAACGTCATCGCCCTGAAGAAGCACCGCACCGAGAGCGTAGGCACTAGCATCCGTTCTGAAAATGAACGGTTGTGAATAATCAGCCTGTATCAGAATGGGAGCGGAAGTGAGACGCTTCTTTAGGACAGCAAAAGCGTCGGCCTGCTCGGCCTCCCACACCCAAGGCTGATTCTTTCTTGTCAATCGAGTGAGTGGTTCAGCTATGGCAGAAAAATTAGACACGAACTTGCGGAACCACGAACACGTTTGTAGAAAAGTTCTTAAATGTTTCAGATTAAGAGGTGCGTTCATCTCCACCACAGCCTGTACCTTGTCGTAATCAGGAGATACGCCGTCCGGAGTAATGACGTGGCCTAGGTACTTTACCTTTCTACGGCAGAAAACGCACTTCTCACGGTTTGCTCGTAAATTGAAAGTACGCAGCTTTTCAATGACGGCGCTTAGGGCAACCAGATGACCTGAGTAAGTCTCTGTTATGAGCAGAAGGTCATCCTGATATGCTAGAAGCGTTACGTTGTCGCCCTCGATTTGACAGAAATCGCGGTTCAGAGATGAACGAAGCTTGTCGATCAGCCGCTGAAAGGTGGAAGGAGCATTTTTCAATCCGAAAGGCATCCGACAAAAGCGATACGTACCAAATGGCGTTTGAAAGGCTGTCTTATCTTTGTCACACTCTCGGACGGTCACCTGCCAGAAACCGCTTCGCAGGTCTAAGGTGGACATGAAGCAGTTACGCTTAGTCGATTGAACCAAGTCATCAATGTGCGGCATGGGGTAAGCATCAGTTTTGGTTACCGCATTGAGTCTGCGGTAATCTACGCAAAACCTTACCTTTCCATCCTTCTTTGGAACGAGCACTGCAGGAGAGGTCCAAGCAGACTCGCACTCTTCAATGATGCCATCCTCCAGCATCTGATCGAGTTCCACCTTCATGAGCTCTCTTTTGGCAGGATTCAGCCTATATGGAGGAACCGATATTGGATGATGATCACCTGTGTCTATGTGATGTTCTGCGAAAGATGTAGGCTCCCCCTGCATTTCAAAAATTTCGCTATAATGCTGCAACAGATCGGACAGCTGCTGCCTGTCATCGTCGTTCAGCATGAGGCCTTCATCATCACGCAAGAACTCAGCGGCAGCAATGGACGCGATTGGCTTGGTAGGATTTTCATATTCAATCGGGTACATGACATGGTCACCCGAAAAGTACCAGATTGAAGTATGAAAATCGATCACTATACCCGCGGCCACCAAGAAATCCATTCCAAACAAAGTCTCATTATTTTGAGCATCGGGAAATATCGTAAACTCTAAAGTTACTGACCTTTCTGGGCTGATTCTTACCTCCAAGGTAGTTAATAGTACTTGCCGCGTGCGCGCGGAACCGTCTGCAAGTCTCACCCGTCGAGTGGTCTCCACGCACGGGTGGTTATGCTTTAACAACAGCTCATAAAGCAACGCACCAGCGATACTGCTTTTAGCACCTGAATCCAACATTGCCTTCCCCCTTATACCTAAAATTTGGACGCTTAAAATAGGCCTTAACCTAACCTGGTGCTTAAAAGAGTCACTCAGGGAATTATTTTTCCCATCAGATTGAACTGTGGAAAAATGTTTTACATTTTCCATGGTCACCCTACTTTTTGTTGATGTGGTCACCCTAGTTTTGTCCGCAGGTATTTCGGTTTGTTTACGTTTAGAAGGTAAGTCCGCACGATCAAAACAACGCTTAGGTATATCGCAAGCACTAGACCTACCTAACTTTGACCTAGACACGTCATTTTCGAGGCCAAAAAGGTGCAGAGGGAGAATTGCTGCAAAATCCGTGGGAAAGTATTCGACTACGTTAACCGTGTTTGCATTGCAAAACAACATTGGTAATGCCGCTTTAAAGTGCGTAGGGAAATACTGTCGCATATCTATTTGTTTGTGTTTACAAACATAAAACTCGGAACATAACTCGGGAACTATACTCGAAAGGGAAGTTGTAGGTATAGTTGTAGATTTGATGCGCTCAGTACATTTAGTCGTACTTACTTGATTTTCGACCTTACCGGTCGAAAGCTCGGATGTAGGGGTGGACCACGCGACGTCAGCGGCGTAGTAGTCGGCGTTGCACTTCGTACACTGAGACCTGGTTACACCTTTTTCGTTGCACCCGTAGCAAGATACTACAGCTTGCGTATCACTACTGTCTGGTTTTCCTTTTAGTTTAAGGCACTCGTCACGTTGATGACCGTACTTTTTACAGTATACACAAAACCGATATTTATTTGATGACGTAGTATTGCCGTCGGCAGCCACAGATCGCGGAGCGGTAACATCGCGCGGAGAGAGACGCGCGGGAGCGCTGCCGGCGTAACTACGCGGCGCAGCGACGTCTCTGTTGCTATGCGGGTTCTGCGGGCCGTGCGGGCTGGCGCTCGACGTAGGAAGTCCGCGAGTCTCACGCGGCGTCGTCGGCTCGTACCGTTGCGGTTGCGGCAGCGTTGATCTACGGGCAGGAGTTTCAACTGCGGTAGATGATGATGGCTGGACCGGCGCTTGACGTCGGTTCTGTAATCCGTTGACGTTCTCGTCGGTAGCGTCCTCGACATGTCTCGCCTTGCGTAACAAAGTGTCGAATGAAGTTATTTCATCTCGGCGCAGGCGCTCCCGTACTCGCCGGTGTAAAAGGCCGTAAAGCATATCCAACTGAACTTTTTCACTGACGTCGCCATGTGGAAGGCGGGCTAGTAAGGCTCGGACCTTAGCAACAAACAGCTCGGTTTTTTCTGAGGGTCCCTGAGACATGCTGAACAGCTCCATGTAAATGCGATGAGGCGGTCGACTGTCCCCGAAGGCGCTTCGCAGTGACGTCACGGCTTCGCTCCAGGAGCCGATGGTGTGCTTGACGCCCTGCCACCATATCGCTGCATTTCCTGTCACCAGCATGGACAACCCTCGTAGGGCGTTGTCGTCTCCTACGCAGGCGCATTCTTTGTAGGCCTCCACAGCATCAATGAATCCATCGAGCGAGTCGCCGCCGGGCGCTCCGCTGAACCGTGCGGTGCATAGCGCGAAGGTTCCGTGGTGAGCGGGCGCGTACGCCATGGCGGGCGAAAACGCCGCCGCTGGCGTCGGTGGTGACGACTCGTGACGAGTGAGAACTCGGTCGAGAAGGCGTTCAAATGCTGTGGCTTGAGTCTGCTGAAGAGTCGCCATGATGGACGCCATAGCGTTCATGTCGACGCTTGCTGTCGGCGTGCTGTGAGACGGCGTCGTCGTTGGCACTGGCGTCGGCGACGCGGGCGCGGAATCCGTTTCGATCGCGTCTTCGAAATCCGATTGTCGACGCGATTGTCGGCGCGTACGTGGCATTGTAGATATTGTATTTATTGTCCGGGAAATTCACTATTACAACACTGATCTGTTCACACGTTCACGTTTGCAGGCCCTCGCTTGGGCAGCCAGTTTAACAATGCCCGGCTGGCTGATTGGGTTCTTGGGGGTTTGGAACACTGCAAAACGCTCACTGTTTGTTCATATGTATAATCAGACAAGAATTAACACGGTTACAGCAAGAAATACAATTAAAATACAATAAAAACGTAAATGCTAAGCGCGGACAGATATTATTCGCGGTATCGCGCCGGCCGTCTCGTTCTCCTCGCGTCCCGACAGGGGGCGCGAGGATTCAATATGTTTACGACCCTTGCCGTTGAGGCGCTGCGGTCGCGTAGTTCACCCACATCTTGGCTAACTCCTGGACTTATTTTTTAAAAGAAAAGAAGACGGTGTCCTGCAATGGGCGGTCCTATTTCTCTAGGTGATTTCTTCCAGACGACCTTGGGCTATTACACGTTTCCAGGAAGAACGGTTCTAAGCCCTTTTTATCCATAGACTTCATTCGTCTTTCGCCTTCCGGTTCCTGGTCGCCATTCGAGAACCTTTATTCTCCAACGGTTGTTGTTGTTGGTTTTTGAATGGCGTAATTGTAATTTAGGTAGGCCAGTTTAGTTTTTAAATCATGTTTTCTAGTTTCAATACCTCGTTGTATTTTGACGTGAGATCTCAACAAAACAACTCCGACAACATTAACACAATCAACTAAATCTGTCCGTCCGTCTGTCATCAAAACCTCAAGCAAATCATAAGACTCGCTCACAATAGAGCCGGAATATTTAACACAATCCGAATTCTTCATTTCCTTCAAAACTCGTCTCAAATTCTCGTACAAAAAACAAAAATCCTTTACCCTTTTCAACCGAAACTCAATACAGCGAGATTTTTGTGGGTTTTTTGAAAAATGATCAATGACAGCCCACAATGATGAAATATTCCGGAGTTTTTATTTTCCACTTTTTTGAAACGCCCTTTTGTGTGTGAGACAATAGGGCCTCGGGGTCAATGACTGCATTATTGTAACGATTGAGGGTCCTACGTTAGTTTCCTTAGAGAGCATTCACTATGCAGAAAAGGGCTGTCCGGACAATAGTCCGCATTCCACAAAGGGAATCCTGCAAAGAGCATTTCCAGACTCTTGGTATCCTAACTGTTCCGTGTCTCTATATTGTTGTCATTCTTTCTGACGTAGTAAAAAACCCATTAAAGTACGAAACTTTGGAGCAGAGAGCTCATAGACGTAATACGAGACGTAAGGATTTGGAGGTTCCTATAATTATGTCCAAGGTTGAATGTTGTGAAGCACGGCTCTCGGTATCAGGCTGTTAGACTTTTTAACTCACTACCTACTGACTTGAAAAATATAGATAGCTCTAATGTTTTCAAAACTAGACTAACTAGTATGTTGTTGAAAGGGTGTTTCTACAGCATTAATGAATTCTTGACATGTGATAATTTAGAATAGTATAAGTATATTAATTTGATAAATGTAATTTCAATTCTTAATATTTAATTTTAAATTTATTTGTGTCATTGTTATTATTATAAGTTGAATTAAGTGTTTAATTTTAAGTCATATTCGAATACGATTTTAATTGTTTAATGAATAAATAAACTGAAACTGAAACTTAGAAAGCATTGACCATCAAAATATCGATTGAATGCTTAGAGAATATTACTTAAAAACTTTCGACCTAAGCAATTAAAAATGAATGTGTTTTGGGTTCGGTTGTCTGGCAAAGGTTTTTAAAAACTAGTTCCTTGATTAGGAATAGGTACCTACTAACTACGTATTTTGCGACAAACATACTAAATTAGCATTGAATTGTGTCAAAAACTACAAAAAAAATTCAATAAAAAAAAAATTGTGAAAATATGGGTCTAGTACATACATAATAAATTATATGATTTAACTTAACTTCAATTGACAGCTTATTAATTTAGTTATTTATTAATTTTTTTTGCGACTGAAAGTGAATTTTTTGTTACCAATAATGATCAATAACCAATCGGGGGCCTTGCCGAAGTGCCGAGTCTGTTTTAAACACGACGGCAAATTAAGGTGACCGTATTTTAGGAACCCCCCGCTTTAGGGCTATTTGTGACTTATATTATGATGGACTGCGGTTTATGGATTAAGATGCAAATATATTATAAGAAACAAAATCGGCATTTTTGCAAACTTACTTTGCAGCATTTTGCAATAGGTAGGTATATTATGAGTTTATTTTATTTAAAACGATGAACACTTTAAAACAACTTCTCGTTTGCTAGTTTTCGTTTTCTATTATAAACTCAAACTCAATAAAATTTTATTCAATACGATAATATGAAAACGATAATATGAAAGCTTAAAAAAATTGATCTAATTCTAAAGTGATCAATAATTATTATTTTAGGATATATTTTGTGAAGTGACTTAGCTCCTATTATATTATATAACTAAGGTATTAAGCTATTCCATTCATACATAAAAATAAATCTAGACGATCAATTTGATAACAAAGTAAATAAAATAATTTTGCATCAGCTGAAATAATTCACAGTAATTTACATTCCGAATTTATCAAATAATACTTATCTACTTCGATTCTCAGTTGTATCCTTTACTTATTAATTCTAAAAACAAAGCAATTTCAACCTTATTTCCAAGTGCAACAAGTCAGATTACGATGCACTCTCATGTTGTGTTACTTAAATTGTTGCAAAAATACAAGCGATTGTAGACAAAAAACATTGTAAAATAAACCTTAATCATCTTGTGATAAAGAACATTATGTCCGCAAGAGAGAAATGATCGATGTGAATGATACGCCGGACTAGTGTTGGGATATAGAAATATCGGAGTCTTATTTACCTTAGTCTTGTTGTGAATTACAAACGCACTTAAACAGAATATTTCTATTTGTCACAACGGATTACTGCCTATTATAAGATGTGGGCCGGACCGCGCGTAATTATATTTTTTTAATTTTTAATTTACCTTCTTTTTTTTTTGCTGCTTGATTCATAAATATTGGCGTAATGAATCATGATTTATGGTTCAGTTTAATCTGGTAGTGTTTATTATTTTCTAAAAACAAAAACAAAGCAGAAACTGAAGAAATCTAGCCATGAATAAGAGAAGGCTCCCACTATCAATGTAATTTGGGGTTAGGATTTATAACTATAACCAACGGTAACGTGATGACATCTTGATTTCTGTGATGGAAGCATATTTTGTAACTGCCATTGATTTCTGTGATGGGAGCATATTTACTAAATTCCACCGAACAAATAGATTGATTTGCTTAGTCCACTTCTAAAACAAGACCGAGACTGAGAAATCAACGCGCATCCCTAGCGACGTATAGCTTCACAAAGAGCACCCGGCCGGGAATCGAACCGAAGACACATGCGTTTTAAATCAGTACAGAGCGATCGCGCAAATAAACGAACCAGCAACGACGTAATAAAGTATTGTGAGTGTGGGACAAACATACGGTGGAGTAGTCTTTACCTCATAATTTTGTCTTGTTAATGAAATATTGTATTCTAATTTAAATATTTTTTCTCTCCTCTTGCTCAAAACGACCGCCATTGTAGCGTAACAGGGCCGTTATTCACTATTGCCAAACCACGCGCGTTACGTGAACACGTTAAGACATCGGCTTAGCAATCGTCGGATTTTGAACGAATCATGTGAAATAACCAAAACATCAAAAATAACATAGACAACTAGTCTTGTGGCATACAGAATACCATTTTTAGATTCCACACCAAGGCGCGTTTGCGTTTAGATCACGTTGTAAAGTCACACGTTTTGGGCACGGAATCTCCAATGTAATAGCGAATAAGGCCCCAGAGCGAAGAAAAATTAGCATTTCTTCATCTAGGGGAATAAGTTTTTTTTTTCATTTTTGTCTTTCAAATGACAATGAGCCTACAAAAACGAAAAAGTCTTTAGTCATGAGTAAGATAAATTATAAATAAAGAGTCGACTTATTACTGTTTCATAAAAAAATAAAAACATTTTTGAAAATGGAATTGAAATCGGCGATATCTTTAGCAGTAATGATGTTTGTTTTCTGTCTGGGTGTTAAATTGTAGTATTCTTATGTATTTACAAAAAAATATGTGTCATAAATCTGCTATCTGGTTCGGTAGTACAAGCTCTGCTTTGTTTGGCGCTAGATAGTGTTGTGTGGATTGTCCACAATATTTATTTATTTAAATGTCGTCTCCATGGACGTCGCGTCCTGAGTCGGAGAATCCAATAAAATTATGGAAAATGAACTAATGCGTCCAACTCACGGTAATACGTAAAACGGTTTTTACAATTAATTATTCGTAATAAATGATTTATTGTAATACCGGTGCTGTCAGGTTGTTACTGAGTTGCCGGAAAATAATTCCGATGACATGTTGAAGGATTTGGGATGTCGGTGGATTGGATGGAAAAGGCTTAGTTTGTCTGACGCTAATTTCATGATTAGCAAAGAATTGGAATCTTAGATTGCAGATCGTCAAGGCGATTCCAAAGTGTAAACATTCATCAAAAGTGAACTGTTTTGAAATCAATTGACAAACTAGAAAAATTATGATCACCTTGTGATTCTTCTTCTTAACGTGTCACTAGGATTCTATGTGCTCCTCAAAGAGTATCTTTTCGTGCATTATACCTACACATGTTTTCGAACTTTTTAGGTTCTTAGACATGTCGGTTCCAATTGATTAAAAAAAAAATGATACCTACGAAAAAAGGGTGTAATGTACGCCTAAAATAACAGAGTTGTTACCTAAACTAGAAGACTATGAATATAAATATATCACCATCTTATAGCAAATCAAATCAGAACAAAGAAACGTCAAAAACGGAAATCTCCGGCGCGAGCGCAAGAAACACAAAAACGGATCATTTTATAAATGTATTCGTTCCTCGAGCTCATTTATAATATGAAAGCAAATCCAAAAAAAGAGTTCCGAGTTTTGTTCGAAAACGAGCGATCCTGTGATAAATATTGAAATATGGAATGGAGATTCGATATGTAGCCACTCATTTTTGTTTTTTTAGAGTTCCGTATAATATAAAAAGTAATCGGAAAGTTAGTCATTATTTTTGCAGTTGCCTTCTATGGAAAATAGCTCGATTTTTATTTAAACTTGATGGGATTTGAGAGTAAAAATAAAACGATGGGTGGCCTGTTACAGATTAGGTATGTTAGTGTATTTTTTTGGTGTAAAACGGTCAAAGTATCAATTTTAAAACAATCCGATAGCCCAGCCATGGTTACCGCTAAACATCAGGTACCTTTACTTTGATATAGGTATAACATGCAGTTAACCTACTTAAATAAAAGCAATCAAATTTTGTGCAACAAATTGACCTGTCAATAGGAGTTCCTGAATCGCATCTATTTTATAAAACACCACCTGCGGAACACGCGAGTGACACGCATGCCTATATATCTCTGAATAGTTTTTTGAAGAAGGCCTAATGGTGGGCATCCCGGGGCACGCTACTGTTTTATGACTTTTATGGTCTATTATAGGACTTCACACCGACTACCAAGCTTTAATGGGATTGAAGCATGCTCGGAATCAAAACGAATTTCAAATCAGTTATGTCTTTGTTTTACTTGACTGTGTTTTTTCGTATTTTTTTTCAAATAGCGTCTCCACTTTTTTAACGGTTTCACTAACGGGCTAAGGTTTCCCCAAATTATTCAACTCAACCCTATTAAATGCTAATTTTAGGTAGGTTCTTCCTAGTACTCCCAAACTTATAACCAATTTAAATGTTCATCATAAAATATGTTACACTGAGGCCCTGGGTGGGTATCGAACCTACAACCTACAATGCAGAACCTTCTGCATCTAATAGAAGAGATACACAACCAACTGTGCTTTGAAGCCAGTTTTTTTTTAAATGACTTCCCCCTAGAATTTTTTGTGAATAACGCCTAGAAGTTTATGAGGTAGATAGGTGCTGTTTTAACATAAAAGTTATAACTAACGTTACCAGTCATTATGGTCTAACCATACTCTATAACATTTTTATTTTTATCCTCAGCACATGAATGTAAAAAGTATAAAAAGCGAAACGTTTTCCATAATAAAGCAAAAAGTGCTCCGTCACTTCTCTCATCGCTTGCTGTACGATTTGAAAAAAATAAAAATTAAAAAGTAATAACTCGTTCGAGGATTCCTTATTTAAAAATCCACGGCTGTGTTTGTGCCAGTCATGATGGATTTAACGCTCTAAGCCAACGTTCCTATGAGTAGGTAGGTAAGTACTAGGGCATGCAGTATCGGAACCATTCTCAGAACCGGGAATTTTCGCCCGATACTGGGCTCGGAACCGGGAATTCCCGGGAATTTCGATACTTTCGATACTGACTTAATTTTTTTAATAAAACTGACCGTAAGATTTGCAATGAAAAAAAAACTACTGAAAAAAACACTTTGTATTATTGAGATATATTTTTTTATTCAGAACCGTAAACTAACCCACACACAACCACAAAATACACGTTTTTTTTACAATTTATAGGTTTGCGTTTGACCGCTATCTCACCTGCTGTTAAGTGATGATGCGGTCGACGATGTAGCATGCTTACCTAGAAGATACCTATTCACTCTTCTCTTGAAAACGTCCAATTTGTAGGTACTCGGAAAGACAGACGCCGGCAAGGAATCCATTCCTTGGCTGTCCGCAACATAAAAGTTGAAGCAAAGTGCTTGGTACGGACAGTTGGAACATCAACCAGGTATGGATGCCGCATTTCCGTGCGTCTAGTTGTCCGATGGTAGAATGGGGATGGGGGAACTAAATTGTGAAGTTCCGTAGCACACTCTCCAAAATGTATCCTGTAAAATACCGATAGACTGGCTTTTTACGGCGATGTTCGAGACTTAGGAGCTTGGACTCGACTAGAGTGTCGCTACCAATGAGCCTTTTGGCTCGTCTCTCAATAGCTTCCAATGCCTAAAGCTGGTATTTGGCAGAGCCATCCCAGAGATAAGAACAGTACTCCATACACGACCGGACTTGTGCTTGGTACAGGTTAAGAAGCTGTCCCGGTGTGAAGTACTGTCTCACCTTCGATAGAATGCCTAGCTTCTTCGCAGCTGTCTTGGCTTTGGATTCTATGAACGAGCCAAAATTCAATTTACTGGTTAGCGTAAACCCTAGAAGCTCTAGTTGGTCTGAAATCGGAAGGGATACATCTCGGAAAGTAGGAGTTAGGTGAAATTGACTTCTCTTAGCGGAAAATAGACACGCTTGTGTTTTTGAAGCATTGAACTTTACCTAATTGGCATCGCCCCACTCTGCGACTACCTTCAGCGTTAAGTTCATGCGTTCAATCATTGCCTCTCTATGAGACTGGATCTGAGATCCACTGGAACGTGCTTCAGGTATGTATCTCTCTACAACGGTGCTGTCGTCTGCACACCCAATGATACCGGGCCTAAGCAGATCGTTGATGTGCAGCAGGAAAAGTGTTGCAGAGAGAACTGACCCCTGAGGAACTCCAGCATTAATTGCCATTTGATCAGACGAGCAGCCGTCAACGACTACTCGAATTGATCGGTCCCTCAGAAAGTCTGATACCCAAACACATAAGCCAGTGGGTAATCCATACGTAGGAAGCTTGCTTAATAGGCTGTCATGCCAAACCCGGTCAAAAGCCTTCGAGATATCCAGAGTAACTGCTAAAGCTTCTCCGTTTCTCTCGATGGCTTCACTCCATAAGTGAGTGACATACGCTAGTAGAAGGTCTCCTGTTGACCGATTTTGGTGAAATCCGTATCCGTATACTCAGGAGGACGGTCACTAAGGATATTCTCATTTATTTTGTGTATATCTTCATTATTATAATACTAAAACTCTCTGTGCGTGCACGCAACAATCAGAGCTAGGTTATATCAAAGTTAAATCGAATATCCATCAAAATCGAAATATCAGCAAGGCGTAAGTTGAATGTAAAAGCATTTCCATCTTTCGTAAAGAAAGCCGTTCATGTTATTTTCGTTCTTTTTCTAACAGATTTTGTCATAAATAGTAACGAACATCTAACTAAATATGAAGATTGTATAGGTAATACAATATTAAACAATCTTCAATTTAGGTAAAATAAACATGTCATTTTCGTTTTGACTTGTCCGAAATTGTTGAGATATTATCTGAATGATGGAAATTATAGGTTTGTAATTTGTCAAAATATCTAGTAATGTATACAGAAAAGAGAAACTGAACGCATAGCTAGTGTTTTTTATCGACATTTATTTATATCGTACTAGAAAATACCAATAATTGATCATTGTCATCAGTATCGAAAGTATCGAAAGTATCGGGAATTCCTTCGTGGAGAACCGGTACTGGAAAAGTTCAAAATCAGCGATAATTCCCGGTACTTTCGATACTGATACTTCCCGGGAGCATGCCCTAGTAAGTACCTATAAGGCTCTTTGTTTATGGTAAGTTAATTTTCTATTGGTTAAATAATAGTGCTAGGTACACCTAATTAATTTAGATTAACCTAGAAATCAATCTATTTTAGGAGAACGAGGTGACGGACCAAGTAGGTGGACTACAAGTAGGCCTATCAAGTTGATTTTGTAAAAAAAACGGTAGGAAACAAGCCGTAGTTTGTTGCCTGTTCTTCTAAGATTTTTTTAACTGGCACCTCGACTCTGCTAGCTTTAAGACGATTCAATGTGATCCTTGGGATTGTACTGAATAAATACACATTTGATTTTGTGATTTTCCAATAGTTCTACTGATGAATTTGCTATTAGACTATCTACTAATAACACTTAGTATATAATATGAATAATCATTATTTGAGCCTGGCACTGGCTACCCCGTATTTCTCGAAGGCCGTCTATAAAGTTTGCAGATATCAAGAGATTGAGGCGCCTGTATTTTTATGATCGCAACGCGTATTGAGCTTTGCAACAATGTTATAGAACGTATCACAAAAGGAATGGAAACAAACAACGTTCTTGACAGTCACCATTTGGATAGGAGACTACTAGTGGTAACACCACATCTGAGCGCCTTCATGCTTTGGAGCCTAAGTCATTAGAAAGGATTTTATTTACCTACAAAATAACAGTTGGAACCTAGCCTTAGTGGCGTGAACTTGCACCTAGATACCCCCCCTAGATTTATAATGTTTTACCAAAGTGATCCTTGACTTTCAACTGAGTTATCACCGACGGCTTCTTATCTAGAAGTCATTATGCCAAGAACTAAGGCCCAGAGGCGTCTCTAGCCCATGTAGCGCCCGTGTGCAAACATTACCCAAGCGCCCCCTAGTAAGTGCGCGTTCAAAATGGAATGGATACAAAGTACAAGTAATAGCACATCAAGTTACAACAAACTGTCAAATTTCCCCAATGGGTAAATATCTCTATTGCTTGGAGATTTTGAAGAAGAAATGCAGTTTGGTTACCACAATGTCCTGTTGACTATATTTAGAATTATTATGCAAGGTGTTCTGGTGTAAACCCTAACAAGCCAAAACTTATCGAAAAAGAACTTAGAGAAAAAGGGGGAAAATGGTTTAAAAAAATCAACGCACAGCCTAAACCGTAAGTTCTAGAAGCATGAAACTTGGAGGGTGTGTTTCTATTATAGCTTAGAAATGCATTTAGAAAGAAAATTTGAAAATTCTTTCTTTAAGAGGAGAAAAAAGGGAAGGGGGGAGGGCGCCGAGTGCCAGCGGCGCTCGTCGGCCCCTATGATGTTATTCATCAAATATTAGAAGAGCTCAAGATGCTATACAAAATCTATGCAGAGCGGAGCTTTTTTTACGTTGGTCATTGAAAGTGCGGCGCCCGGCCAACGCGCCCGCCAAGTTGAGCTCCTTAGCGGTCCTAGGGGGCGCCGAACGCAGAGCGGAACCCTTTTTACGTTGGTCATTGAAAGTGCGGCGTCCGGCCAACGCGCCTGCTGATAGTGGCCGAGCGCCCCGCCGCGGCACTCGGCGCCCCCTAGGAACGCTGCGCCCGTGTGCACCGCACACCCTGCACAATAGGTAAAGACGCCGCTGCTAAGGCCTCTGCCTCGAATTTAGCGGGCAGCGGGGCGGCGGTGGCGCGGGCGCGGCTGGATCTTGTGCGTAAAATCATAGACTAAGGACTTAGTCTATGGTAAAATCAAATGGACCCCCCGCCCGCCGCCCCGCTGCCCGCTTAATTCGAGGCAGAGGCCTAAGGCCTCAAAACTATGTCATTGGAGCTGCAAGCTTAGGTATACGAACTTTCTCTCTTTCCGGGAATCTGGGGGGATCAGTTTCAAATTCTTCTTCGTGTCATTGGTTCTTTCGAACCAAGTGTGGTGAAAGGATTTTGAATGCGCCTTAAAGAAGCTCTTTTCGTGCACTTGACATAATATTTTCGAACTTTTTAGGTTCTACGACATGCCGGTTTCATCACGATGTTTTCCTTCACCGTTTGAGAGCACTGGCACTAGCATAAGTTTTTCTGCCCAAAAATGTATGAACCTACTAGGTACATACATTTTTGGGCAGAAAAACTTATTGGTAAGTACACGACTGGATTTGAACCCACGACCTTAGGACACCCACGATCGGAGATGAAAACATTTGAGATAAAATGCACCTACCTCTATAAAAGAAGCACATTATGTAAGCGATTCCTTCGATCAATAAAATGAAACGACAACATTATTTTTAAGTATACATATTTATTTGTAAATTACGCGGTCACATAATATAAATTTAATTATGTACAATTAAACAATACAGTTAAATTTATATAAAAATAGTTACAGGTTCAGTTCGGTGTTTCAACCGTTACTGGGAAAAGGCGGGTGGCGTCACCGAATCCCCGAAACGATGGAAGACATCAACAGAACCAATGCGATGATTATTGAAAGCTTAATTTAGAAAAGCTGCATATCTGTTAGGAGGACAATAAACAAAAAATAACAATTCGAATAAATAAAACGTTAACATTGACTAGAGATTCGACTTCTCATAGGCATTCGACAGGGTGTAACACTTAACCTAACCAATAAATAAATAATTTAAAGAGTTTGTTACGAATCCGTATAGTATAAAAATCGTTATCCATATACATTAATCGATATAAATTAAATTATTCCAGTTTCAAAGAGATATAAATTGTTTTTAGTTGGGGAGTGCTACAAGGCAGCATGTTGGGTCCCTTTTCGTTCAGTCAGTTAATCCACGTATATGTTAAGGTAGAAGGCTGCTAGAGAGTCGCCCTTGGAGCCGACGGCGCGTGCTTGGTACTGGCCGCTGTCGTCGGAGCTCGGCTTGGCGATCTCAAGCCTGTACGTGGATGTGCCTTCCATGGTGAACCTATACCTAGTGGAGGTCTCATCGATCGGCTTGCCATCCTTCAGCCACTGCAACTGGAGTGGTGGCTGTGGACAAAAACATTGTGTTACATTGTGATATGAATGAATAAAAGTATGGCAAAATTTTAAAGCAGGAATCTGTTGGAATAGTGGTAACATAGAATAAACCGGCGATTAATATAAAATAAGTTTCTCTTTCACGATGCACAATGTTAACGCGTAATGTCTTTAACAAACAAGATAGGTATGCCAACATTGTGAAACTGGTGGCTGTAGTTCATTAGAACCTGTATTACAGATCACCAGGTCCTACTCTGCGAGCAAATCTAGTCTTGGTAGGAAGACCATTTAACAAGGATTTAATAACATTAAGAGTTAAAAGTGCAGAAGATGTTGAAGATGATTCAAGGATTTCTGAAAGACTACTTTAGGAAGCAGATCTGTCTGATCACCAAGCGTTCACGTCATCATAATCACCTTATCGAGTGCTGCGCTGAAGGCGACCGGCTCAGCCGATGCGACGGTGCTGGACGCCGGGAAGGCTGTGTACTGCGGCGTTGCAGACGCCTCGCCGGGAACTGCGACCACGAGGGTGCACGACGAGAACGATTCGCCGGCGTCGTTGAACGCCTCGCATGTGTATACACCTGCAATAACAAGCATATTATTGTATTCTAGGTATGTATATGTTAGCCGGTTTTGGGAATAGGACATCCCTATTACTTCTTCTTATCGTGTCACTGATTCTTTCAAACCAAGCGTGGTGAAAGCATTTTAAGTGCGCCTCAACGAGGCTCCTTTCGTGCACTTGACACATATTTTCGAAGTTTTTAGGTTCTACGACATGCCAGTTTCCTCACGATGTTTTCCTTCACCGTTTGAGAGCGCTGGCATAGTGTACATACACTTTTGGGCAGAAAAACTCATTGGTACACGACCGGATTTGAACCCACGCGACCTTAGGATCGAAAGGCACGAGTAATTTCAAATAGCACCGTTTAGCCGCAAAATAAGCAAAGCTTGTACTGTGGCTGATATAATACTTATTTTTAATACTTTTTAATGTCTTTTACTTTTGTATACATGTGGACTGTATTTCTTCTACTTGATTGTGCTATCTAGCCTAAGCTATGCATGTATATTGTACTAACCGGCGTCTTCAGGGAATATCTCCGCAATATGTAGCTTGTGGATGTTGGCCTCCGAAGAGTACTGGAAGTCCTTCGAGGGTTTGATCTCCTTGTTGTTATGTAGCCATACCACGTCGAATCGCTCAGCTCCCACGATCCTGCACATTTAAGAAGAATATAAAATCAGTGGCTGTTTTAGGAAATAACCGCGCTAAAGGGAATTTTCTAGCTGCCTAAATTCAAAGATGGCAAATTCATCATCCGCACCTGATGTGCGGACTGGTTTCCGCAAGTAGGCCGCTGGCGGTCCTTTTTGCGTGACGCTTGACACGTGTTGTTCAAACTTTTTTAAGTTCTACGATACGCTCGATTCCTCACGAAGTTGCATCGCAGGCTTTAAAAACTTTTCATCATGGTTTTTAACACTATTTTTATGAACCAATAGTAGTGTAAAAACCAATAAAAGAGTCCGAAAAAAGATGGATTGCCGTGTCTGCCAATAAGATTTATTTTACTCGTGGACTTCAGTTGAACCGTGATCATGGTGCATACAACTGTGCCAAAACATCAGGCATCAAAACTCACAAAATGTAATCTACTATATAAAAATAAGTCGGGTTTTCCTTCCTGACGCTATAACTCCAGAACGCACGAACCGATTTCCACGGTTTTGCATTCGTTGGAAAGGTCTCGGGCTCCGTGAGGTTTATAGCAAAGAAAATTCAGGAATATTCAGGACAAACCAACATCTGGTGGCGAAACGGAGTTTGCCGGGTTTGCTAGTCATAGTATAAATATCCCGTTGCTCATAAAAATAGTTCTATATACTTAGTAAATAGTAGTAGCACATACCTGCATGAGAGCGTAACGCTGTCTCCATCTGTGACGTTCTGCGACTTGGCGTGATCGACTATTCTAGGCGGCTTGTCGCCTTTCTTGGTCGCGCCTGAGGTCACGCTGGCGTCCATAGCTAGATACAAACATTACACATTAATAATTAATCACGGTATACATTTTGACAGATCAAAAGGTACCAAATCTCACGGTAGGACCTAAACCAACTCTTTGAGGATGTATAAACATGGGTTGTCAGAAGTACATCTAAATATTACGTTTGGTATAAAACCATTTTTTTAAACGATACCCCATGTCTTATAGGAAAGCTTAACAAATTTTTAATTTGATTAATTAGATTTTAACCGACTTCAAATAAAAAATGAGGAGTTTCTCAATTCGGTTGCATTTTTTTCAGTATTTGTTATTCAAAGTGTTTCTTTTTGCAACAGTTGTTATTCCATACGTGACAGGTAGCAAGCCCATCGCCACTTAATAATACTTACGTTTAACAGTGACTTTGCATTTGGTTTCGACTTCTCCCTGGCTGTTGATAGCCTTCAGAGAGTACTCCGCTTCGTCTTCAGGGAATATCTCGTTGATGGCCAGAGATGCCACGCCGTTCTTGTACTTGAGGTCTACTACCTGTGATTTTAATAAAAACATTAAAATACATACTCCAAAAAGCTAAAACAGTAAACAGGCTTTTGCATCCCAATCAATAATATGTCGTCAAGGGCAACTGGTGATTACACTAAAAACTCAAAAAAGTACCTCAAGTGCCTCAAAAATCAGGAAAATCATCATCCGCACTTGGTGTGCGTGACTGGTTTCCGCAAGTAGGCCGCTGGGGGGCCCTTTTAACCGGACGCTTGACACGTGTTGTTCGAACTTTTTTAAGGTTCTACGATACGCCGGTTTCCTCACGATGTTTTGCTCCACCGTTTGAGAGTACTGGCATAGTGCACATACATTTTTCGACAAAAAAAAAATCTTTGGTCAGTACCTACACGATTTGATTTGAACCCACGACCTTAGGATCGGAAGGCGGGGTCACTACCGAAAGACCACCAGTGCTCTCCATATGGCCTACTCATGTATAGTGGTAACCATCGCCTAAAACAAAGCATTGCCTCGTAGGTCACGCACGTAGGCTTATAGACATTCATTATTATTATTTCTCATAAAACGTAGTTAATGTCGTTGGGTAATTGATTGTATAGCTGTATTCCCTCAAACAATATTCTCTTTCCGCAGCCCGTTCGCACCTTATCCAAATGTACACGATATATACATAAAATCACGCCTTATTCTCATGGGGGTAGGCAGAGATCACGGATTTCCACTTGCTGCGATCCTGATACACCTCTTTCGCTTCATTCACTCTCATAACATTCTTCATACATGCTCGTCGGTTAAGGGTACTCCTAACCTGGCCTTTCTCTAAAACGTCTGCGATCTGATCGAGATACATGCGCCTAGGTCTTCCCCTTCCAGCAGTTCCATTCACACTCGCCTGATGCAATTGTTATCCAAATGTAGCCCATGTTTATTTCTTAGGTTGGTCGTCAGGAATGTGTTCTACACTGCCCTGCGTCTATAAGCTTATAGTGAGTGCAGATGCACTGGATATTACCTCTGAAGAGTGCAGCGGCTTAGAGTTCTTGAACCACTCGACTCTGGGGTCGGGGTCTCCGCGCACGGCGCAAGACAGCAGCAGTGGCGCGCCGTCCTTGGCGGCGAACACATCGGGCAGCGCGCGCGCGAATGATGGCGCGCACATTGTCGAGTCTGATGCGGGCACTGACAAATAACACACATCTTCAGATAAAAGAAAGTCATGTTAGTTACGCTATTTATAATTCAAGAACAGCTGAACTGCTTTGGCTGAAAATTGGTGGGGAGGTAGCTTAGGAACGAGAGAAGGACTGAGGATACTGTACGGTTTGTGCAAACCGCACAATATTTGTCCATGTTCTCACGGTCGCTTTACGCTGCGACGTGGGCAATATCAGACAGTCAACAGCCAAGTACTAAAACGGTAACACGTCACAGCGTAGACTCGCGCTTAACTCTATAGTTAAACTATTATACTAAACTGAACTTTAAACAACTGTTTTACTCAGCAACGAACACTATAAGATCGAAGGGTACAGGGTGTCGATTCTAAAAACACAAATCACTCAAGCGATCGCGTAAATCGATGTGAGTTGTCAATTTTTGTTTGAAAAAATTGAAAATGGAACGCGGATTCAGTGATCGTCGAGTGATCACTGAATCCGCGTTCCATGACCCTACAGATACATTTTATAGAAATACTTTTTATTTCTTCCAGGCAATTTATTTCTTCCGAATATACACGGTCGAGCTGCTGGGTTTTTTAATGTCGTTGTTTCTCGTAGACATCCTACGCGTAATAGCGACAGTATCCCACCGTCGTTATTTCTCGTAGACGTTAATACGTAAATAATGACATTAAGCTTAACACTATTTTGATATTTGCGCCACATTTTTACCTTCTGCAAATATTATAGTTCTTCATTTAGTTTGTACTATTTGTTAAAAGTTCTAAATAAAGTTTGTTTTGCTAATAATGTCTTCTAATACATGATAATGCTTACGTATGAGTTCCTTAGTGGTGCTCCTAGATCTAGAAGAGGCGTCGGAGTCTAGTTTAGATCCGTACTTCTTCCTGCCAGCATCTGTCGAGCTCTGCGGAGAGTACTTTGGTCGGGGCGATGATTTTGCGGGCGGGTCAATTGTCACCTAAACAAAATAATAAATATTGTTAATTATTGCTCAAATAACCTCATTTAAAACAAAGAAAATGCCGTCTTTTCCTAAAAACTAAAAAAAAGAAACAGCTATTGATAGTCTAAGATCCCGCTATAGAAGGACCTTCACCGAGCTGGTTATTTAATGAAACGTATTTTATATATAATTAAACATGCCAATAAATATATTCTATATGGGTTGCCTATCAAACTTCAGTCCAGGATAATTATGATTAATTAATAATTAAAAAAAAAAATTAAACTTTCCACTGGTTTGTTTATTAGAAAAATTCTATACCAATCGAAAGTATAGACCCCAGTATTTTTATTCAATAAACATACCGGTGCAAAATGCTAGTATCGATTTACCTGTTTATACCTGGCTACCCGAGAGTTGTGACCGGAAAAAAATAGGCAACCTAACGTTTGCATATTCTATGGGGTCTATACTTTCGATTGGTATAGAATTTGTGTAATAAACAAACCGGTGGTAAGTTAAAAAAACAATTTAGTTTTTTAATTATTAATTAATCATATCCTGGACTGAAATTTGATAGGCAACCCATATAGAATATATTTATTGGCATGTTTAATTAAATATAAAATACGTTTCATTAAATAACCAGCTCGGTGAAGGTCCTTCTATAGCGGGATCCTATACTATGATATTCATCTTCTTCTTATCGTGTCCCTGGTTCTTTCAAACCAAGTGTGGTGAAAGGATATAAGTGCGCCTAAAGAGGCTATTTTAGTGCATTTGACACATGTTTTAGAACTTTTTAGGTTCTACGACATGCCAGTTTCCTAATGATGTTTTTCATCACCATTTGAGGGCATCACTAGTGTATCTCTGTCTTGGAGATGATCGTTGGTTACGAATAGCTATGCAAAATGACTAGCAGCTTTGTTAGCTTGGGTTATCTCACGATGTTTTCCATCACCGTTTGAGGGTAACCTTTGTCTTGGTCAAGATCATCGATCGGCTCTGCAAACTGACTAGCAGCTTAGTCAGCTAGGAATTTTACGTGGTGTTTTCCATCACCGTTTGAGGATTTACCTTTGTCTTGGTGATGATCGGCGGCGGCGCAGGTTTGAGTGGCTTCTCGATGTACCGCCGGTCGCCAGAATGTAAGAAGTTATGCACCATCTGTGCCTGCTCGGGTGACGTCACCTCGCCTGGAAACCAAACACAGATTAATGAGGATGCCTACCGTGCCTGAGGAATACAAAAGCGCGGGGTATTTAACTGTTGATAAATTTTATAGCGGACTCCTTGGTTTCAAATTTTGAGATGATGTTTATCTTCAACGATAACGACGGCCAATTATATTTTTTTAAATTTCAAGTGTGTCTGGCGAATTCAGTGACTCACCAAAAGAACAATACAAAGTTAAGATAGCATAGTGTTGGTGTTTACCTTCAACGATAACGACAGCCAATGATATTTCTTTAATTTTAAGTGTATCTGGCTAAAGTCAGTGATTCACCAAAAGAACAATCCTACTCGTTAGTTAAGATAGTTTAGTGTTGGTGTTTACCTTCAACGATAACGACAGCCAATGATGTTTCATTAATTGCAAGTGTGTCTGACTAAGACAGTGATTTATCAAAAAAACAATCCAAAGTTTAGATAGTGTAGTGTTGGTGTTTACCTTCAACGATAACGACAGCCGACGTTTCATCGGTTCCGTGCACGTTGGTGGCGATGCAGGTGTACTTCCCGCTGTCTTCGGGCCGGCAGTCGATGATCTCCAGCGTCACCACGCCATCAGAATGCGTCATGGCGTAATCATATTTGGAAAGCTCTCGCTTGTCCTTGTACCTGTGACATGAGATAACTATAAATAAAGTATCCAAATAGGTTTTGCGTTAAAAAAGTAAAAGATAAGCAACGAAAAAGTCGTAATTTGACAAACCACGTGACTAAGCAGTGGGCTTACCATTTGATAGCATGGTAAACAGTTAGTCCAATGTGCTTACCAATGGATAGTGTGGTATACAGTTAGTCCAACGTGCTTACTATTTGATAGTATGTTATACAGTCAGTCCAATGTGCTAACCTTTTGATAGCATGTTATACAGTCAGTCTAATGTGCTTACCATTTGATAGTATGATATACAGTCAGTCCAATGTGCTTACCATTTGACAGTATGATATACAGTCAGTCCAATGTGCTTACCATTTGATAGTATGTTAAACAGTCAGTCCTATGTCCATTTGATAGTCTAAATATTTAAAACTCTTACGTTACTGACTGACTGACAATCAACGCGCAACCTAAACTAATGGTCTTAAAAGTATGAAATTTGGAGGGTAGATTCCTGGTGTAGGGTAGGGGTGCACTAAGAAAGGAATTTCCAAAACTCAACCCCTAAAGGTCTGCAGCGGAGGTTGAAGTTTGTATGGAAAAACCTTGAGTCACGCGGGATTCAACTAATATGTTATACAGTCAGTCCAATGTGCTCATCATTTGATAGTATGTTATACAGTCAGTCCATTGTGCTTACCATTTGATAGTATGTTAAACAGTCAGTCCAACGTGCTTACCATATTTGACAGTGTGTTATGCAGTTGATACGCTTACTATTAGACATTGTGCGTGGGCTTACTATAAGACAGTGGGCGTGGGCTTACCATTAGACATTGGGTGTGGGCGTGGGCTTACCATTTGACAGTGGGCGTGGGCTTGCCGCTGAGACAGCAGAGCAGCTTGCAAGTGTCGCGAGCCTGCATGACGCGAGGCCGCAGCTGGAACGTGAATGCGGGCGCCGTCTCGGAGGATTCCTGCCAGAATGTGTAGGGAAGCGCTTCGCGTCTGCGCGGCGCTTCGGGGAGGTGCTGGCGTTGGACCTTCGGAACAGCTGGGGAGAGAAGCACGACTAACTTAGAAGAAGTACTCATGAAATGAAGGAGAAATACTGGTTGCCATAAAGTTGCATTAGCGCATCTTCATGTAAGAGGAAACAGTTAAGATTCTTTTTATTTTGTCCTACTTTAATATAAATTGCGAATGTGCTAACTTTTTAATTATATTGTGTGTGATTGATATGGTTCCTTAAATTTCGAAATAAATGAATTGAATCATGTTATATGCTTCGGAATAATCGAAAAAAAGAAAACTTTAGTTCCCATTATTTTACACATATTTAAAAATCACAGTATTACACGAAACAGCATAGAGTGAACGGCTATATTATATGCAAAAATATTGAACAAAAGAAAAAATAATGTTTTCTATGCAATCCTGATATTAACTTACTCCAGTAAACAAAAATAGGTCTCAAAAAGAGAAGAGCTCAAAACTTTGGAACACGGAACCGTTTTCAATCAGAGAACTAAACATACTACTGGTCTAATTCAGTTATTGAGGAGTCTAATACGACAGCAGACATCTCATTCCTGACTATCTATATATAAACTGTAGCGTCTGTCTGACAATCAACGCCTAGCCAACACAAGTGCAAAAATTCAAAGAATTTGAGGTTAATTTAATCATCATCATTATAAACCGCCTGACGAAGTCCACTGCTGGAGATAGACTTTTCCTATACTTTTTCAGAAAAAACAATTCTGAGCCCCTTCCCATAAACCGAATCCCCGCCATTTTTGTAATGTAGTCGATCCATCGCGTGTTTAAAGAAGAATAAAGGAACGTTACTTCATTCTTCTTTAAACATAAGATCTTCCTCAGACTTAAGACTTCTTTAGAGGATCTTGAGTAAAGTACCAGATAACCGTCAAAAGATATGTACCGCGCCTGAAAAGCCTATTTTTCTTTGATCAGTTATCACAAGTAAGCTAGTGAAGCCAAGGTATGTTCAAAATTATGTATGCAAGTCAGAAGTTTTTTTAGTTATCTAGGGGGTGCAATAAAAAACTCCCAATAATAATCAAACCCTCAAAGAGTAAATCAAGGATTTATGCTGGAAATACACGAGAGCAAAGTCACGAATATCAACTAGTAAAACATGAAAGAAATAAATCTAAATACGAATAAACTCACGAGAGATCTATAGTAGTCCTTAGATCTATTGAAATAAGGTGCAATATGATCTATAGTATGCAAGAGACGTTGAACCGAGGTAGATAATAATAGAATGGTATTTGCTAGTTGATTCTTAGGTAATTAACTGGCCATTATATTGAAAGAGATATATTTGAATGCACTCGGGTTAAAGTGGTGACTTCGCCAAAGGTCGAATATAACGAATGGACCCAGAAAGAGCATATATCTGGTTCCCATAATACAAGCTCTGCTTAGTTTGGGGCTAGAAAGTGATGTGTGGATTGTCTACAATATTTATTATATTAAAAAAGAAATGCATATGCTAAGAGTTTAAGAAGAGTTTTTTAGTTGTGTTTAACATTATAAAATCATAAATAAAAAATTATATCATGCCGCAAAAGTTATTACATACTTACTCAAATATTTTGGTTTCAAATGTCATCAATATTGAAAGGAAAAGTGCGTGGTGAAAGGATTTTAAGTACGCATCAGAGAAGCTCTGACAACATTGCATTAAAAATTTAGTTTTTATAGCATCAGAGCAACGTTTAACTCAAGCCCCTATTTACGGGACGCTGTAGTGCTAAGAACAGGATTTTAGGTGGAGTAGGCTTACCCAGTACATCATTCCGCATTATCCACAAGAAAGACATGGATAATAAAAATATGGTTTAATATGTGCAGAGCTAAGTTAGCTGCAGGTTTTGATGTTTTGCTTCATCGTTTGAAAGCACTAACACTGTGCAAAAACACAGTCTTAAACTGCTCGGCTGGATTCGAACCAACGACCTTAAAATCAGATGGTAAGGATGCTACCACTAGACCGCTTTTGGGTAGTGTCAGAATATTGTGTCAAACAAACAAATTGTTTTAGAAGTATTATAAATGAGGGTACTTGTTCGTTTGTCGTGTTCTTTGTTAGGATAGGTACCTACTCTATTATTTGTGTTGGTATTATTTTTTGTCCCTTTAAGTATTATGTTCGTCAATGTAGTCGTTCTGAGAAAGTTGTCTGTCTATACTTACTAATTTTGTAAAGAGGAAAGATTTGTATTTTTGTGTGTATGTTTGTAATTAATAAACTCAAAAACTAATATGCCGATTTCAAAAATTCTTTCAATATTGGAAAGCTTCATTCACCCTGAGTAAAGTAGGCTATATTTATGTGTTTAAAAAATGAATTTCCATCCGTGCGAAGCCGGGACAGGCCGCTAGTGTTAAATAAATAAAATTTCTCTCTTCTTTGTTTGTACTTACGTTGTACGTTCAGGAAGACTACTTCTTCCCTGAATCCGTAACTGTTCTCTGCTCTAATGATGTACTCTCCTCGGTCCTCGAGCTTGGCGCGGTTGATGATGAAGTAGTAATCTTCACCAGCGTACCTACAAAGAACACTCGTTTTAGCTATAATATTCAAAAATGCTTACTAATTCTACACTAAAATTATGAATTTGGTGAGATATTGATGAAGTGGTAATTTTGGTACAACAGTACTTACACGGAGTCGAAGTTTTGCTCCGACATTTCGTCTAACAAATGTTGTTTTCGTGTGAGCATGTGTATTGATGAGACAAAAACTTGTTTCGATCCTGTCTATGTCACGTATTTTTGCTGTTTCATTTTATGTCCATACAATGGAGAGTCAAATAGGCGAAACGAAAACAACACTTCGTAGACGAAGTGTAGGAAGCGAAACTCCGACTTCGGGTAGGTACTGATAATGGGAAACTTATCAAATTAATGCATTGTCATCGGTCCTTGATAGGTGTGTTAAGTTTCAAATTAATCAAACTTCAGGAAGTTGGTGAAAATGATGCTCAAAGATTCCATTACATACATAGATACAAACCAAGCTAATAAAAGCGTGGTAAAAAAAGGAGAAAGCGAAGAAGAACTCACCGCTTCATGAACTTGACAGACTGCCTCAGCTCGTGGTTGTTGTGTGACCAGGTGACCGTGGGCGTGGCGCAAGCTATGATGCGGCAGTACAACTTCACGGATTGACCTTCGTAGCAGAACGCGGATTGCGGACGAATCACGAATCTGGGCGCGGCTTGCCGACGATCTGTACGTTATACTTGTATTAGGAACATGTTTATAGTGCACTCAACTTACTTACTAGAATGAAAGTAATTAATTCTTCATTAACTCTTTTTCATCATCATTATCAGCGAAGCTAAGCACATTACCGCAATTCCAATTCAAAATCAGTAGACAAAATGAATAATTGCAGTAACAAGGTTTTGCCGCAGTGTAAAGGCAATGGTACAGAACTGCTCAGTAAATGGAACCAACGTGATAAGTGGTACCAAAGTAGTAAACAAATACCAAACTAACAAGAAAGTGGTATGTACCAGAGTAGTAAGTGGTATCAAATTGGTAAGCAAGTGATACTAAAGTAGTACCAAATGGGTAAGCAAGTGGTACCAAAATAGTAATAACGGTTGTAGGCAATTATATTACACATCGGTTTTCCTGCTTTCGTTGAGCGCTATCTCTTTCTGACGCACACTACGCTCGAAGCCGAAATTAGCCAATATGCAATATTTATTGCCTAATTGATAAGACAGTGGTACCAAAGTAGTAAGTGGTACCAATTGGCATGAAAGTATTACCAAAGTAGTAAGTGGTACCAAGTTGGTAATAAAGTGTTAACTTACCGAACTGTCCATCGTAGATCTTCCACTTCTCAATGAGCAGTTTCCTGAGCGAGCTGTACTCGCTTAGCCTGCCGATGGGCAGTCTGAACGATGACCAGTTCTAAACAAGAAAAACAACAATTAATATGGAGGTAAGATCTAAAGGCGCTTCCTCAATAAGAGCATTCGCCTGTATGTAACAAGTTAAATTTGATTTAGAGCATTCGCATGTTGTTAAATCGGTTGTTTTAAAAGCGTCATAAAAAGCTTTATATTCAACTTCTAAAAACAATTATCATCATCATCTCAGCCCGGTATCACCCACTGTTGAGAATAGGCTTTCTTCATCTTCTGCCAGCCTCCTCTCTCCTGCGCGTCTCTTGTCCAGGTGTTTCCTGCGACCTTTACGATGTCGTCGACCTATCGCGCTTTCGGATGGCCTAGATTTTTTCGGCCTGATTTCGGCCACCATTTGGTCAAGGGTTTTCTACCGACCATCAACGTCAAGGTGTCCTGCCCAACACCACTTGAAATTTACCGCTCTCTCTCCGACCAACGTTGTAAGCAATACATGGAATTTAGAAAATTGACTTTTTCACAACGATGGTGTATAACAGAGCTTAGAATGATGTGGTTCCAATGTTGTATTGCCTATATCAAGATGAGTTGGATACCATTTGACGACTTCACGTGGGACTAACCCCCGAATACTGAAACGCAACTCAGATTTAAGCACGTCTCAAGCGACGAATATTTGACAGTTTTCAATGAAAATCTGTCAAATATTCGTCGCTTGAGACGTGCTTAAATCTGAGTTGCGTTTCAGTATTCGGGGGTAAGAGACACAATTTTAATGTATCTGTATTCTTCTTATATCACTTCACTTCTTATATCATTATAATGTGTTTTTTGAATCTGAGATGTTCGTGTTTCTCATATCTACCATGTGCCGTCATAAATATTTTTTTTTTCTTTCTTTCTTTCTATAATAATGTTTGTGTTGTCATCTCACCTCATACTTCTCCCGTAGTCGGTTCCTCATGAGTTCATACCGGCGCATGTCGATAGCGGCGGTCCTCGACGCCGAAGCATCGCCCGCCAGCCATCGGTGTACCAGACACTCGTGCGCGGTCATACGCTTTCTGGAAACGACATGTTTATTAGTGACATCACTCATTAATTACTATTACTAACTATAAGTCGGATTTTTAATTAGACGATACCGACTGACAGTTGCTAATGTCACTTTGTAAAATAATGTTGCTACATTTAAAGTAATAGTGCTGCGTTCAGTTCTCGTTCAATCAGATGAATGAACAATGAGTGAATAGTTAATCATTTCAAACTATAAAATAATATTGAAATTTGTATAAAAAAATGTATAAAAGTGCTCTGATATAAGTTACTTGTAGTATGTAACTAGGTACAATCAGTTTTTTGACGTTTTATAACAAAGCGCGGCGTGGCGACTAGTGCCAACACCGATGAACGCCACCATTTTGTTTGTAATTCGGCTTATAACCTCTGGTCTGATAGCACGAATGTTTTTCTGCGCTCACGCTGTTCAGTTATTGTTTTTGTAAAGTTTTTCGTTACGTTGTGTTTGTGGTAATTGTTGTGTATTTTGTTGCTATATTGTTTCGCGCAAACGATATGGATCCTCAACCAAGCACGTCAAGTCAAGTTCGGCACACTAACTATTCACTAGAAAAACGAGGCAATTTCCTTCATTCAGGAGTTTTTTCAATCATTCACTTTGTCACAACACTATTTTTATTTCATCAAAAACTGACAACACAGTAAACGTCAGCTAGCTTCGTCTAATTAAAAATCCGAGTATAGCCCGTAGTGTTGTTGGGAAAAAGCCCTTCCCCCATTTTCACCAGTCACTACGATCTTTTGACGTTTCTTCACTCATCAATTTATTATTATATCGAGTCATTTAGTAAACTTGAATCATCATCATCATCATCAGCCTGAAGAAGTCCACTGCTGGACATAGGCCTCCCCTACACATTTCCAGGAAGAACGATTCTGAGCCCTTTTCATCCATCGACTTCCCGCGATCTTAACAATGTCGTCGGTCCATCTGGTGGGTGGGCGCCCTACGCTTCGTCTTCCGGTTCGTGGTCGCCATTCGAGAACCTTTATTCCCCAACGGTTGTCGGTCCTTCGAGCTATATGGCCTGCCCATTGCCACTTCAACTTACTAACTCTACGAGCTATGTCGGTGACCTTGGTTCTTCTACGGATATCCTCATTCCTGATTCTATCTCGTAGTGAAACTCCCAGCATAGCTCTCTCCATAGCTCGTTGCGCGACTTTGAGCTTGTGCACGAGGCCAATAGTTAGCGACCACGTCTCAGTTCACTTCTCAGTTCAGTAAACTTGAATATGAAACTTGATTGTAAGCTTGACTTATCATCTGCCTATTTGTTTTTTTTTATAAATACCAACACTCGACAATCTACACACCACTATCTAGCACCGAATTAAGCAGAGCTTGCACTATATGGGAACTAGATAGCTGATATAATACATATAAAGATTATGCATACAAATTGACTAATAGTGTTTTGTGGATTGTCCACAATATTTATGACTGTTTTTAATTCGAATTTGGTTGATTCTGGTTTGGTTATTTCTACCTATAGAATCGATATTTCATTTAGTGGTAAGTACTTGCAAGACAAAACGAATTCCCTCTCAAAGCAGGACCCTTTAATGAAGTTAGAACCCTTACCCCGCTATTTGTATTGATTTGATACACCGACGAATGAATGAAATAAATGAAATTGTGTAAGTTCATTCTGAAAAAGCTACTACTCACACTCAGATGACGAATGATAGGGGAGAATGGAAGAAAATACATGTCATGCCGCAGAAGAAAAAGTTTAAAAAATCTACTTACTCCTTATTCTTAATAAGCAGTCTCCTGATAAAGTCCTTGGCATCATCTGACACGTGCGTGAATGCTTCCTCATCGAACTCCCAGTCGCATGCTTTCACGTTCTTCAGCGTTTCGATGTCGTTGTTGCCCGCGAACGGTGATAAACCAGATAATCTATGAAAAGAAGATAAGTCATAGTCAAAAGAAATTGAGTTTAATTGAATCACAAGGATCACGTAGAACGTCTTATAGCTAGGTGAATTTCATGAAGCATATAAATCAGCAGGCTTGGTAGATATCCTAACAGAACTCTTATAAGATAAATAATAAATACCTAATAGTCAAAGAACTTTGACAAGATGAATAACCAGAAGTCATGATCAAAACTTCAAAAATTCAATGAAAGCTTATCTGCTCGCATTTTTTCAGGGAAAATTATAAAGCATTAAATACTTTGCCAGACGTGAATAATACACTCAGGTCTTACTTTTGACACCAAAACCATTTAAAATTGGGTAGAAGGGGTAAATTAATCCAAAGCAAAACCCACTTGTGTCTTACTTATAGTCCAATATTATGGGGTATTTTTTGAGCAGTTGTCTTTCAGAGCCACCCCTTTAAAAAGGGGTATTTAAGGGTTTAAAATACGGGTTTTCAAGTGGGATACTCACAGTACGTAAGATAGAACTCCCACGGCCCACATGTCTGTGTAGAAGCCAACTGGTTCGCGGTCGACAATCTCAGGCGCGGCGAACTCGGCCGTTCCTGTCGATATCTTGACGACATCGTTCGGGTCCAGTTTCGTTGCTAGGCCAAAGTCGATGATCTGTGGAAAAGAATGCATAATGTCAAGATTTCGTATGATTAAGTTTCAACGTAATCATATAATCTTATATTCTATGCACATGGCAGAAAAATATTAGGATATATATTTTTTATTTGTCAAGTAACGCTGCTCATTTTTTTTTTAAAGAATATCGCTCCTATCGCACCTTGTGAAATACACACAGAATATCACACTGTGAATATCACACAGTGTTGAGTACTTTATCACACTATGTCGAGTATTCTATTACAGTGCATAACACATATCGACGAGTACTCTAACATAATATTAACGAGTACACATCACACTATGCCCGGTCCTTTGTCACACTATGCCGAGCACTCTATCTCAAACTGCTCCACTATTATGTTCCTTACCTTGACGTCAGTTCCAGTCCTAGTCTGGCACATCACATTCTCAGGTTTCAGATCAAGATGGATAATGTTCTGCTCGTGCATATGTCTGACTCCTTCGCAGATCTGCCTCATGTAGTGAGCTGCTTCGGCCTCGCTCATGCTGTAGCCTGGCTCTGTGATGCGCTCAAACAGCTCACCTCCGGATAGGCTGTAGAAAAACACAGAAGTTACGACCCCTTACTATATGAATGAGAAAATATAAATGATCTGAGTTCACCCGGTAGAACTATCGCTCATATTTAGAGCTTATAACTTTTGATAGCAACCGAATTACTTTATTTACACATAAGGAATAACTGATCTGAGTAGACTGTTGCTTTAAGAAAGAAGGTGATTGTTTAATTCAGTTGCTATCAAAATGTTGATACCAACAAAATATTATACTAACAAGGAAGCAATCACGTATCATGTTGCTAACATTTTGAGACCTCTATCTATCTGTTGCTATTCTAGTTTCACAATGTGAAGTTCCTTCGATATGACATAGTTTTATTATGTCTTGTTCCAATCGTTCTTTGTCAAACATTAGGTTTTGTTTCTTTGTTTTTTTATTCCAATCGAATTACGAAACTAAAAGCATGATTGCGGTTTAACATTGTAGGAACGTGGACAAAACTAAATAAATGATCTAAAGAAAATTTAGAAAAAAAACATGTCCCTACAAGTTAGTTAATTGAAGCTTAAAAACTCACAATTCGAAAATAAGGACCATCTCGTCATCATCTTCAAACGCGTCGTGCAGATTGATGAGTTTTCTATGATGGAGCTGGTTCATTATATCTATCTCTTTCTTGATGAGTTCCTTCTCCATCGCACCCGCGACGGGAATGAACTTGGCCGCGAAGATGTTGCCAGTGGCACGCTCTCTGCAGCGGTGGACCACGCCGAACGCGCCTGTGCCTACAACGGTTATCAAGTCACCTCGTGTTTGTGCTTCTGGGTTTAGTAGCCGGTTGGTAAGTTGAAATTTGTAATACTAGCCACGTATAAGTATTAGCCTTAGCTTAGCCATTTATATAAGAACTAATTTATTTTTTAAATTTTTTTGCTTGCGGCGTTTGCCAAACCGCAATTTTCCAAAAATACTATTATCCCGACGGTTTTCCAAAATTACAAAAATACTTTTTCCCAAAATGAGCATCTGTTGTAACAAACATTAAAATTACTGGCACGTGAGGCTGACCATCTGTATGCCTCAAGTTAATGGACGCAGGGCAGTGCATCGTAGGGCACGTTCCTGACGTGCGTTACCTACGAGGCAATGCTTTGTTATAGGCAACTGTTACCACCTAACATCAGGGGGACTATTGCTTCATCCATTTTGCTAGTTGTATAAAAATATACAACGTGTATCAAAATATGTGTACTATCCCGAAGGGGGGTGAATTTCCACCCCCCGGGGAACAACTTTTGTTCAACGACTTTTCGAACTTCGATTGGTATCTCTGAAAAAAACTGCAACGAAGTTTCAACATGAACAGCTGACTTTATACAAAGTGACAACCCTAAACTCAGCTACAGAGGTAGTAGGTAGTAGTAGTAGACCTACAGAGGTAGTAGGTCAAGGGGTCAAGGGGTTACAAGGATAGGGTTGTCAATTTATTTAGGCATTATGAAATTAAATATTTTTGTATGGGAAACTGAAAATAGGAATTTTTAATTTTCTCCCCCCCACAACTGATCACCATTGTGGTCTGAAACCCCCCACCTTCGCATAGTACACATATTTAGATACACCTTGTATAGGGTTGTAATTGTAAGAAGTTTCGCTGAAAATAACTACGAAGATATAATAAACAAGAACTGAAAAGCAGTTCTAGTAAATTCTAAAACACTACTAAAACCAATAATAAAAAAACATGTGCCAATTTCCTACTAACACGTTGATATACAAGGTGCAGTTTTGAACCTGCAAAACATTTCAGGAGGTTGTTAGGAGACTCGTAAATAATCATATAACAATACGATACCAAGTCAATAATCAATAATACTTTTTATTTTCGATTTTTCAATTTTATTGATTTTCAGAATAACCCTCTTCAAAAAAACAGAATCACCCATTGCGATGTATCGCGTGTCATGTCACTGTGTGCGTGAATGCGATGACCAGTGACGTCAAATAATTTTACCTTAGATGTAGTTCGAATTTTTAACTGTATGCAGCTCACTGCATGGAGTGCCAGTGAATCTCGCAGGGCGACTGCGTATCAGACCTCAACAAACCAGTTACTTGATAACACGATACCCATTTGTTATTTGCTAATTGTCCGACCGTACGGCAGGGCTGTAAGGTCGTTGACCCGTACCGACCCGTGTGGTACCTAACGACTGTCCGAGAGCTACAAATCAGTTCGAACCAAAGGCTTTAATTAAGTGCTTACCGAAACACGGGATTTCAATGATGACGTTGCCGATTGGGGAATAACTCCGCGAACATTTCGATGGCTCGAGATACATTGTCTCCACTGATGGCATACCTACAAGCGGACCATCTCCACCAACTCTACATTGGAGTATTGGTCCGTCATCTTTACAATTAGGTAGTAGGTACCTATCCCGACCGTTAATCGAAGGCGCACTTGAGGGGCGGAATTTGCAAGCGTATGCATGTGCATACGCTTGCAAATTCCGCCCCTATTACAATACAATTTATTAGTGTATTTGATGACGCCGGTATGTACCAGCGTCATCAAATACACTAATAAATTGACCCGATCGATGCGTTTGCGATGGCCGCGGGGGCGTGGCGGGGTGGCGGGGGGGAGGGAGCGGCCGGTGGTTGGTGCTTTGGTTTGGATTTATGAAAGAAATGTCGGTTGCGTTTGTTTGTGTGTGTGAAAGCGCAGTTTAAGGACACGTACAGATTGGTCGCGTTTTAAAAAGGGGAGTTCACACTTACCGATTTACGTTAATAAGAATAAAATGAAAAAAAAATACCTGCCCATTTTATTGTTGATTCGGGTCGAGAATCACTAACATAATTACCTCCTAAAATGTTTTGCAGATCCAAAACTGCACCTTGTATTTAAATGAAATATAATAAATAAATAAAGTGAATATTAATAAAATAAAGCTTAAAACCGTGCTGTAATACTATTTACTACGAACCCTGTTATATTGAAATAGTTTTACGTAATATAAAATGCTGCTTAAATACATAGATATATTGCTTGTTGCTTATACAGGGTGTCCCCTAAAATGATAGGCTTTAAAAGGTTAATAATATTTTAAGCGCCATAGCCTGAATAAAATAAGATTTATTCAAAACTTCCACACACAAAATATTACAGTATCACCAACTTGGCGCTCTCTGTTTCTATGATTATAGAGGATCTAATATTGTTATTTTGTTGTCAACAACCATATATTCTTCACAATTGAATGGCGCTTCCTCTATGAACAGATAAACTGGTGACACTTTTTAATACTTCATGAAAGAACACCCTGTATAACCTACTAAAATGCATGTGAGACAGAGAGATGCAGATAGAAAGAGCACTACATCGATCCATTCACACACCTGACGTCCGCTTAGACGCTCTCACGAAGTCACCTGCGAAATTCATCTTTAAATGTACTCGTATAAAGTTCAAAGTTCTACGGTTAGTAGCTATGTTAATCAAAAACTTGATTTCACAAGAAACTTCGTGAGTTGTTTAGTTTTAAGGTTGGTATACCATGCACCAATTTTTTTTTTTAATAATAACTAAAATTTGTCTACAAAAGCCAATTTTTGATATTTTACTTTCATATTCACGCAACCAAGCCTTAATTATTATTTCATAATTATAAGCTACTATTTATTATCATGTAAAAGCATTACTAACAGCTTTATATATTTTTTACTAGCCTGCGGCTTTGCTTGCCCTGTTTCTGTTACTTTTTCGGGATAAAAAGTATCCTACTACTCTATTTTTTATCTAAACTAAGTATTGTATAACTTATAGGACATTTGGAAATAGATACCGCACAGACAAACATGTAATCTCATTAATTTGTACCAATAGCAAAGTTTCAGACGATTTTAACAACGCACAGATGAGTGCATTGCGCTCACTTTGGCGCACAATAAGACTTTCGATATCTAGTTTAATCTAAGCCTATGATCTACACTACCCCGAGTCGGAGTTTTGCTACCACATTTCGTCTACGAAATGTTGTTTTCGTTTCGCCTATTTGTCTCTCTCTATTGTATGGAGCAAAGATGAGACAGCAAAAATACGGTACGTAGAAGCGATCGAAACGAGTTGTTGCCTCATCAATTTTCCATACAAAAGAGAGAGACACGTGCTCACACGAAAACAACATTTGATAGCAAAAACGTACTTCGGGTAAAATAGTCTAGAACATGCGTTATTTGTCTTAATTTCTAAATGATTAACACTTACCAATTTCCTCAAGTATATCGTATTTGTCGTACACCGAGCACGTGTTAATATCGACAGGTTGCGGTACATATTTGCTGTATATATCGAATACGTAGCTATCGTAGTCTTTGACTGGGCCGTGGTCTGCGTTGGAGCGGACGCGTTTGCCTGATTCGTCGACTGTGGACAAAGAAACGTATATTAAATAGTTGTACGCTCAATAAAAGTATTATAGGTACCTATTTTATTTATTAACAAAAAAAAATATTTTATATCTATGACTAGCCGCGAGTCCCGGCGTTGTCGGGTATTCCAGAATGTTAAAGAACATTTAAGAACGTTTAGAAGTATTCTATTCTTATCAAAATCAGAATAGAAAAGTCCTTACGTGATAGAAAAGGATAGACATAGAAAAGTCCCTACGTGTTAGAAAAGGACATAGATTTTTGCAACAATTTGCATTGATGCTGTTCCGATTAGTCGTAGCTTGATGTTATTATAGCCTTCCTCGATAAATGGACTATCCAAGAAATAAATATTTTTTCAATTCGGACCAGCAGTTCCCGAGATTAGCGCGTTCAACCAAACAAACTCTTCACCTTTAAAATATTAATATAGATAGCACCCAGTCAGAGAACAAACATCTGCGTTCAAAACACAAATATTAGTTCTCGGTGGGGATCGAACCCACGGCCCTATGCTACAACCAACTGAGCTGTATATATAGTGCAATTCACGAAGACGCGCCCCTCGCGGGGTGCGGGGTGTTTGCTCCGAGCGGCAGTCGCGAACCGTAGTCTATTCATTGTAGTGTGCGTGTGCACTCATAGGTAATTAGTGTGTACCGATAACACTCAAACATTGACGGAAGCTTGCACACATATACTATAAACGGTTAGGAGAAATAGTGGGGCGCGCCTTCGTGGATTGCACTATCTATAAGGGCTGTTGTATCAGTGACTATACCTGGGTATTCCTTCTTCTTGAACTCTTTCTTGACGATAGCCTTGGTCTGTATAAGCGAGGTGTGGTCGCTTGGCTCAGATCTGCCGTAGATGTTTTCAGCGTATACGCGGAACTCGTACTGCTTGCCTGGTACTAGGCCGGTGATGGCCATTGTTGTGAACCTATGGGAGATTTGAGAGTTAGTTTAGACAATACGAGCTAGCAATTTAACATAACTTTTGAAACTATCATGGTTTTACCCGATATCGTTAGTGTTTTTTGTCAATGTCGAGTAAAAAGTGAGAATGGAACCAATAGTAGTGTCGAAACCCATAAAAGAGTGCGAAAGAAGGATCATGGAAAATATCCCGTTGTTCATAAAACTAGCAGCAATTTTATATTCTAATCTCACCTTGTGTTTGAGATACAATTTTAAAATGTAACGTCTGGAATCGCCACGGGCTCAGCGAGTCAACGTGAAAATACTTAGTGACGCAACTGTTCATACCTACTCTCCCATGCACTCGGTGAATGGGCTACAGATGGTATAATGACACACCTGGTGTTGCCAACTCTCCCATACACTTAACGTCTTGGCTATAGACAGTATAGTGACTCACCTGGTGTTGCCAACTCTGATCCAGCTGGTCATCGGATGCTCCCTCTTCTCCACCAGATAGTTGGTGATATCGGAGCCTCCGTCCCACACAGGAGCCTTCCAGCTGAGGGCCAGTGAGTCCACGCCGATGTTGTCCACCACTGGGAACCGCGGCGGGTCGGGACGGTCTGAAATACAATCACATAAATAAATACCCTGGAATATGAAATCCCAGCGGGAGCGACCACATTGTTGAAATCAGGCTTATCCAGCAGTGGAAAAAGCTTCTTTTAGGCTGATGAAGATGAAGTAATATAGAAGAGGGAAATGATAAAACTGTTTTACAGTTTTTTTTTTGCCTTGAACCAGCATTGCTGTGTTTCAGTTTGAAGGGTGTAGGTGCCGGTAAAATTACTGGCACGTGAGGCTGAACATCTGTACTACTCAAGTTGATGGACGCAGTGCAGTGCACGTGACGTGCGTGACTTACGAGGCAATGCTTATAAGGCGATGGTTACCATTTAACATCAGATGGGTCATATGCTTCTTTTTTAAGAGCACTGGTGGTCTAGTGGTAGAGGCCCTGTCTTCCGATCCTAAGGCTATGGGTTCAAAACCAGTCTTGTCCAATAAGTTTCTCTGTCGAAAAATTTACGTGCACTATGCCAGTACCCTCAGTCGGTGAAGGACAACATCGTGAGGAAAGCGGCGTGTTGTAGAACCTAAAAAAAAGTCGCGCAAAAAGTGCCCGCCAGCCTATTTGCGGAAACCAATCCGTACACCAAGTGCGGATGATGAAATTGCCAATTTTCCAATGCTTGTTCCACACCACTATTTTGTAACTACCAAAAAAAAAAATAGGGTAATGTAGTGGGGGTAGAACATTGTAGTTTCGATAAAATGACAAAGTTATTAAATGTTAAAATTTTCAGAAATCCTGCATAAAATTATGGAGACATTAGTTACGTAGTACCAGAGAGAAAAAAAATTACCCTGTTCGGTTCCGCTTGGTATTTAGCATTTATGAATGAAATGATTTTTACTTGTTGAATCATTTCTCAATATTTGACTAAAAATTTTTAAAATATTTATTTTATATCTCAAAAAAATTTTTTTTTCGTGGATGTGTTCAGTATCAGCAGCCAGTATCGGCAATTTTTTTTTGGTAATTACGAAATAGTGGTGTATTAGCTAGTTGTACAAAAAAAACCCTAAAACCAACTTACCGCTGATCTCAACATTGATGATAGCACTGTCTTGGCCCAGTTCGTTTTCAGCCGTAATCCTGTACGGTCCAGAGTCTAGTTTACTGGCATCGCGGATCGTCAAGATGGCGTGACGTTCTGTAAAGCATAGGAATAGTTTCAGAATTATTTAAGCACGAAAACATGGAAAGTTAGATATAAAAATTCATCAAATAGCCTCCTACTTAATGGACCAAGGACATTCCAAGAAGTCCAAGTTCTAAGAAGGTCAGTAGATGTAAGTTAGGCAGTGTTTTTTTTTATTGGAGAACTGTAAAAAAATCTATGCTCTAGGCTCGACTCAGACTCAAGCACTGTTTCTGAATACGGGCCGTAGAAAGCTATTTTGGTTCTAGTCGGAAATATTTAGGGGAGGGAGGGTTTTACTCGATCAGTTTTAACAATTCGTTTCACCTTCGTGTCTCTCTTTTGCATGGAGAATAAATTAGACAACAACTATACGTTACGTTGAAACGATCGCAACGAGTTGTTATCTCATTTTTTCTCCACACAAAAGAAAGAGACACGTAGGCGAAACGAATTAAGACAAGGGGTAATAGACTACAGTGGATTTCTAAACGTAGACGACCAATACGTTTTAGAGCGGAGAAAAAACAATGCAGAAGTAAAAAATATGTACTACAAAAGTCAAATATACTATATCTTATGACAAAATGGAAGTTATTCTGTAGCTCATACGAATTTCAGATCATAGAAGTGCATTGACAATTAAAAGAACGCTTCGGCTCCATAACCTTGTTAGAACTATATCTTACCCTTTCTCTCCACATGGTAGTGGTGTCCAGACTCGATAGTTTCTCCCTCTCGCACCCACGTGATCTTCGGCACTGGATGTCCCGTGAAGGGTATCTTGACGATGACATTCTCTCCTTTGTCGAAGTATGCTGTCACGCGGAAGCGAGGTGGCACGTTCAGTTTTGGTGCGGCTGTTGGTAAAAATTAAGGTTAGTTATTGATTTTTATATGAAATTAACAGCCACCCGCGGCATCACATAGGTACTATACTTTGGCAATAAACACCATTTTAATTTGTTTTTATGTTCGAATTTGTTTCATTCGTCATGCATTTGTCACATTACTATCTACTATGTTTCTATCTGATTTTATTCTTATCGATATGCGCCTATAATCGTCTTACACACATCACTATGCGGCTCCATAAGACCCACAAGTGCGAGCGAGATAGACATAGTGAAATGAATTTTTATTTTTACTTTGAAGCGTAGCGTGTGCTGTCTTTGAAACTTTTGCTTTTGTATTATTGCATACGTCTCACTAAGTGAAGTGGCACCACACTGAAACTTCACTGCAATTATTTTTGATTTGTAAAATGATCATTATAAAAAAACTGAGACCGAGCCGTAGTTTGTTGCCTGTTCTTCTAGGCTTGGTCGCGTGGAACTGGCACCTAGACTCACCTAGCTTTAAAACGTTTCAAAGTGATGCTTGCGATTCTACTGAATAAACACTTTTGATTTGATTTGATTTATGACCGCACGACTCAGTTGGTAACGCGGTGACTATAGTAGATAGATGGAGAGCACTGGTGGTCTAGTGGTAGTGGCCCCGCCTTCCGATCCGAAGGTCGTGGATTCAAATCCATTCGTATACCAATGAGGTTTTCTGTCGAAAAATGTATGTGCACTATGCCAGTACTCTCAAAACGGTGAAGGAAAACATCGTGAAGACACCGGTGTGTTGTAGAACCTAAAAAATTTCGACCAACACGTGTCAAGGGTCACGCAAAAAGGGCCCACCAGCGGCCTACTTGCGGAAAAACCTGCCCGCACATCAAGCGCGCATGATAAACTTGCCGACTTGACTTTATTAGATATTCCCATACTCACTCATGATAAGAAGCTCGGCCTTAGTACTCCTAACTCCTGCCTTGTTGACGGCACGACAGACGTACTCATCCGCGTCTTCTCCGAACACGTCCATCACAGTCAAGCAATGGTTGTCGCCTTCCGACCAGATGCGGTGACGTGGACCGTTGGTGATTTCGCGAGCGCCTGGGAATTAAAATAATAAAAATATTATGAAGTTATTAGACAATCCACACAAAACTGTTTAACACTAACAGGGCCAGATTTTAGGGGAGGGCAAACGGGGCGAAAGCCCCGGGCCTCCACAAACGGAGGGCCTCCACTTCGGAAAAAAAAAACTTTCAAATTCCGACAAGTTAACACTAGTAAACCTATTTTCCTTTGATATTTACAGTACTTTGTACATACATGATTATATTATTGTTAAATATATACAGAAATAAATTATCTATTATTTATTCACTCCAATCATAAAAAGATCAAAATCTCAAATGGACCTTATAAGCACTTGCAATTTACTACCCATCTTGAGGGAGTATCTCAATGCCTCAATGGCTGAGTGGGGAAATTTTTCATTTTATTTGTAAAATAATTTGGGGCTTTCGCTCCCCTGTTGCCCTAGGCCTCCAGATCTCTAAATCCGGCCCTGAATACGTAATTAATAAGCAGAGATTGACTGGTCCCATGGCAATTTTATAAAAATCGGTTTTGCCCATGAAGTCAGTTTCTCAAGTATTTGAAACTTACCCTTGTACCACGTGATGGTAGGCTTCGGCTGTCCAGTGATGGTGCACTGGAACTTGGCGTTGTGGTTCTGAATACAGTTGGCATTCTTCAGCGGTTTCACTATCTCTGGCGGTGTGGCGGCTGAAACAATACATTCATGTTAAAGTGAGTAGACAGTAGACCATTGATTCCCAACGTGGTCCAGGTGGACCCCCAGGGGTCCACGGGAGACACGATGGGGGTCTACGATGGCATGACAAAAAAAATGGAGGTTCACAATTCGTCCCCCCCCACGGTCCACGAAAATATATCGAAATAGAATATGAAGAAGAAAAAAGTAAGAATTGATAGGATTACTTTTTTCGAAACTATTAATTCGTGGTATGAACTCAGCCGCAACGCAAATGTTCATGGTAAGATCTAATCTCCATATGTTTGTGTCGACTGGGTTAGTAAAAATGTAGCTGCAAGGCAGGGGGTCCACTGGAACCAGCAAAATTTTGAAAGTGGTCTATGAGAAAAAAAGGTTGGCAACCTCTGCAGTATACAGTAGTACATAACTGCAACAAGTTCACCCATCAAACGTAGTTGTGGCCAAGGCTTGTATAGTACTTTTCTCAATTAAACCTTTTACTTTTGTATTGCCAACTTCTTACTAAGTAAGAGTGGCACCTCACTGGAAAATCACTGCGATTTTTTATGATTGTTTTGTAAAAGAAACGTACAGTAAAACGGTAAGAACCAAGCCGTAGTTTGTTCACAAAACAATATCTGATATTTTGTTCTTCTAAGATTGGTCGGATGGAACTGGCACCTAGACTCACCTAGACGTTTCAAAGTGATCCTTGTTATACATCTGAATAAAGATTATAATAAATAACTCACCCTTAGGATCTTGTACTTTGACTTGCTGACTGGCCGTCGAGGCAGGTGACGGGCCTGCCTCGTTGACAGCTGTCACTCGGAACTCGTACTGCCTTCCTTCCACCAGGTTGGAGCAGTTCAGCTGGTTCGGCAGGCAGAGGATAGCGTTCACGCGTTGCCATGTCGACGCGCCAACTTCGCGCTTGTCGACCCAGTAGCCTGGAAAAGAAGTATTTATTTACTATGTGACATCTTTTTATAAGACTACTAGTGGCCGCCCGCGGCTTCGCTCGCCCGTTCCCGTTGCTTTTTCGGGATAAAAAGTATTCTATGTCCTTCTCCCGGTTCTAAGCTACCTCCACACAAATTTTCTGCCAAATCAATTCAGCCGTTCTTGAGTTATAAGTAGTGTAACTAACACGACTTTCTTTTATAAATCTAAAGATGAATAACGTTTATTTTTCAAACGAGAAAAGACATACAGTTAAATTGTAACTAGTACTAATGACATTTTTGTGCCTTTTATTTCCAGAATCAGCATCTGTTAACCCTGGAAATAATAGGCAACCCTAGACATTTTTTACAGTGTCACTGAATATTTCGAACCAAGTGTGGTGAAAGGATTGAAAGTGCGCCTCAAAGAGGCTCTTTTCGTGCACTTGACACATATTTTCAAACTTTTTAGGTTCTACGATATGCCGGTTTCCTCACAATGTTTTCCTTCACCGTTTGAGGGCACTGGCATAGTGTACATAAAAACTCAGGTGGTAACCACAGATAAAATAGATAATAACATAGATAGCTATAGTCGGATTTTTAATTAGACGAAGCCAGCTGACGTTTACTGTGTTGTCAGTTTTTGATGAAATAAAAATAGTGTTGTGACAAAGTGAATGATTGAAAAAACTCTTGAATGAATGAAATTGCCTCGATTGTCTAGTGAATAGTTAGTGTGCCGAACTTGACTTGACTTGCTTGGTTGAGGATCCATATCGTTTGCGCGAAACAATATACCAACAAATAACACAGCAATTACCTCAAACACAACGTAACGAAAAACTTAACAAACACAATAACTAAACAGCGTGAGCGCAGAAAAAAACATTTGTGCTATCAGACCAGAGGTTAGAAGCCGAATTAAAAACAAAATGGTGACTGACGCGCGCGGCGTTCATCGGTGTTGGCACTAGTCGCCGCACCGCGCTTTGTTATAAACCGTCAAAAAACTTATTGTACCATTAACTTATAACATACTACTATTAACTTATAACAGAGTACTTTTATACAATTTTTTATACAAATTTCAATATTCTTTTATAGTTTGAAATTATTAAATATTCACACTCATTGTTCATTCATCTGATTGAACGAGAACTGAGCGCATCACTATTACTTTAAATAAGGCAACATTATTTTACAAAGTGACATTAGCGACTGTCAGTCGGTATCGTCTAATTAAAAATCCGAGTATATATGTTGGGGTTATTAACTGTCGTCGATTGTTGTTTATTTATATGTCTTGTACTAAAAATGTAAATACTGTTATCACATTGTATATTAAGAGCTGTGGATTTTGTTCTAAAATAAAATAAAATGTTACCTTGAACTCTAGAACCTCCATCGCTCTCCGGCTTATCCCATTCCAGGTGGACGAAGTCTCCTCCAACCTCCAGGATCTTGGGGATACCGGGAGCTGATGGCGGGTCGAATGGTGCTTTAGCCTGGAGGAATACCAACGTTAATTTTTGAAAAAACACACGTTAAAAAAAATTTTCGTTACAAAAAAAATCGCATTCGTGCTTTTATTTACGACCAGTTAACTAGTCATTAATATTGCTAAGAGTGTAATAAAAATTTAACAATAGAACACTTAAAACGTGACTACTGTAATTTATAAAAAAATATCTACTCTAATTCAGTCTATGGAGAATCATACGCGGTCTCAAGAGAGACTATTGGAACCAACATGTCCAAATAGTTTTCAGTAAAATCATCACGACACGACCAAAAAAATAGCATATTTTTTTGATTTCAATCAGAAAAAAAAATGCGTGATATTTGCCGAGACCGCCCTTCTCTCAAACGTAAGATTAAATGAGATTTGACTCGACTCTCTCCCCCCCTTAAACATCTCACGTAATTTATGGACTCCCCCTAACACCCAGACAAAGAACAAACATCTGTGTTCACCACACAAATATTTGTTCTCAGTAGGGGACGACCTACGGCGCAGTAGGCAGAGCTACTACCAAACTACCAACTGATCTGAAAGGCCAGTCACTTTAACCTGTAAAATTCACAAAAATCCTTACCTTAATCGGGTTAACTCCTTCCAAAGCGGGTCCCACTCCGTTCTCGTTGGCAGCGTGTATCCTGAAGTTGTACTCATGTCCTTCCGTCAGCCCTTGGACTGTGAACCTTGTGTCTCTCACCATAGAGGCTATTGTTATCCATGCCGTACCTGTTGGATATACGGTTTTTTTATAAAGGTTTCTGTAAAGGTAATCATCATGGTTGTAAAAAACCAAATTTTATTTTAAACATTTTCGGTTTGAAATATTTCTCATTGACTATAAAAAAAGTTAAAACAAAAGTCGTGCAAGTTGATTTTATGACAAAAGAAGGTTTTTCTTCAACAAGTGCAAAATATAGAATCCAGAACGATTGAGTGATTCTGTAATAGAATATTGAGCGTCCACGAGTGGTCGGTATAGAAATTTAATAGTTCAATAATATTTTTAACAGATTTCAAATAAAAAGGAAGAGCTTTTATAATTTTTTTTCAATGTTTTTATGGCATAACTTCAATTTGAAAAAAAAAACATCTGTAGTTCCAAAAATTCTAAGATTCATACACATTTTATAAAAATCGGTTCAGCATTTTGGCTATAAAGTCGGTTTCTCATCATTTTGAAACTTATATCTTCAAAAGATCTACTAAGTCATAATGGAATCAACGTGTAGGCTTTGCGTTTGTAGGGGAATCCCTTATTCTTTATGTAGGGATTCCCCTACAAACGCAAAGAGTGAAATTGAACCTTATTTTCAGTTATAACGATAGAAAAGGACCCGAATAACACTTACCAGCGGTATCATTCCTCTCAATAACGTAGTGCGTGACTGGCAAGCCTCCATCATACGTAGGAGGCTTCCACGCAAGGCTGCAAGAGTGCCTTGTGACGTCAGTGGTCTCCAGCGGCCCTTGCGGTGGCCCGGGCAGACCAGTTACCGTGACAGAGAATGTATCGCTGATCTCTCCAGAGCTGTTCTTTATTGTTATCTTGTACGTTCCTGTGGGATCAAGGTTATAAATAAATATTGTGGTCAAACCGCACAACACTATCTAGCCCCAAATTAAGTATGCTTAATTAGGGCTTATACTATGGGAACCAGATAGCTTCATATTCTTATCGTGTCACTGGTTTTTTCGAACCAAGTGTGGTGAAAGGATTTCAAGTGCACCTCAAAGAGGCTCTTTTCTTGCACTTGCCACATGTTTTTAACTTTTTAGGTTCTACGGTTTCCTCACTGTGTTTTTCATCACCGTTTGAGAGTACTGGCATAGTGCACATACATTTTTCGCCGGAAATCTCATTGATACACGACTGATTTTGAACCCACGACCTTACGATTGGAAGACGGGGCCGCTACCACTAGATCACCAGTGCTCTCTAGATAGATAAGAATTTTTTTTATTGCACTAATATAAAAACTGCATCGTACATAGGCAAACTTTATGCTAGAGATTCTCTTCCAGTTAACCTTAGTGTAATCTTGTCATTTTTATGGGGTAGTGCACTAAAATATGAGAGGGATCTGTTTTCTAAATTTTTGAACTCATCGTCATCATCATCAGCTTGAAGAAGTCCACAGCTGGACATAGGCCTCCCCTACACATTTCCACGAAGAACGATTCTGAGCTAATTCCATCCACCGACTTCTCCCGAGCTTAAAAATGTCGTCAGTCCATCTGGTGGTGGGTATTTGAACTATATTATGATAAAGTCAATAGCAGGAAATACATGGACGAGAACCGCTACGGATAGAGAAGAATGGAAAAAAATGGAGGAGGCCTTTGCCAAAATCGGGCAAACAGACCAAGTTGTCGATGTCTAGATTAATAATAATATTGTAAATGTAACTTAAAACTAATCTGAATAAAGGCTAAATAGCCTTTATTAAATCAATCAAAATTGGTAGAGATTTGAGAGCGAAGCGTGAAGTAATTCCTTACCCATATCATCCTTCGAGATATCCTTGATGAAGATAAGGATGTAGTCATCGAACACGGTGTATTTCAGATGTCCAGCGTCCTTGTCCGACACCTTGTGTCCGTCCTTGCTGAGCGTGACGTCAGCAGGCTGGTCTCCCGTGTACAGGATCTTGATCTTCGTGTTATCGTGTTCTGGTAGGTGCAAGTCTCCTGGCATCCTGACGATGCGTGGTGGGTCTGGCGATAAAGACGTTCGTAAAATAACGGTCGCATATTGTAACAAATTGTGAGGAATTTCGTTCAGGTGGTGTTGGCTCTTTTGAGTTGAAATGGCAATTCCGCCAATTTTCAGCAAGTTATAACATACGTTTCTAAGTGTTAAAATCCTGAGCAACGCGAGTGATAGAGTCAATTGAGTGATAATGTATAACTAGCACATAACTTTAGCGCTGAGCGATACGCGGAGGGCATAGCTGCGCATGCGTCGTTGTGTGCCATGTCACGCACACTGGATGTGTGGATGTGTGCAGAGTATCCTATTGGTACAGAGAGCGGAGTGCGACTGGAGAGTCAACGCACGCCCGCCCTTCATTCCGCTAGCCCCCCTCAGGTACCTTATTTTTTACTTCTGCGCAATAACGGTCAGCGCTAAAGTTATGTGCCACTACCTATACATCATGTTATTGCACACCCCGTTATTACGATGCCAGTTAAGCCACATGTACTGATAGCGTTTCGTCGTGTTTGAAATCGTTTCAGCTGATCGCTATCGCCATTCGCCAGGGATTTGTTTTCGCAACCTCAGGATCGCGTGTCAGGGTGTCTGGTCACTTTACCTAAAGTCTTCAACGAAAAAGCATCAACGTCGAATAAAATACTCACTTCCAATCTTCAGATGTCCAGTGCAGTAGACATATCCGATGGTGTTGACAGCTTCGCACGTGTAGTCGCCATCGTCGGCGTCCGTCGCTTCGATGATGTCCAGTTTCAGAGTACCCTCGCGAGACTGGGCAATGAACCTGATGGGAAATGTACACTGTTATTTTTCTGATACCTTAAACCGACAAGCATGTATGAAGAATGTTATGCGAGTGAATGAAGCGAAAGGGTGTGCCAGGATCGTAGCAAGTGGAAATCCGTAATCTCTGCCTACCCTCATGGGAATGAGGCGTGATTTTATGAATGTATGTATTTTTCTGATCCAAGTATTGAATAAAAAAATATTGTAGTCAATCCACACAACACTGTCTAGCCCCAAACTAAGCAGAGCTTGTACTATGGGAGCCAGATAGCTGATAAAATACTTATTATACTTTTTTGTAAATACATACTTGTGGCGAGACGAGCTCGATAAGCACATACCACAGTGGACCATCTCAGCACAGGACCGCACAGAGTGGAGGGGATTAGGGGAGGCCTTTGCCCAGCAGTGGGACATAGAAGGCTCATAATAATAATAATAACATACTTGTAATACAAAATAACACCCAGACAGAGTACAAACATCTGCGTTCACCACCTAAATATTTGTTCTCAGTGGGGATCGAACTCACGACCCAGCGCAGAAGGCAGAACTACTACCAACTGGAACTTCATTACACCATATATCTTGTATGATACAACATCCATAGGCTCATACAAGAAAGCGGTAGAAACCAAACCGCAGTTTGTTGCCAGTTCTTCTAGTCTTGGTCGCGTGGAACTGTCACCTAGACTCACCTAGCTTTAAGGTGTTTCAAAGAGAACCTTGTGATACTATTGATTTAATACATATTTGACTTGCGACATTGAGCTAAAAAGCCAGTCGAAAACGAACCTTGTGCCCATAACAAGTTCCCGTCCGTTCTTCAGCCATCTGCCAGTCGGCACGGGGTTGCCAGTGGCCACGCACTCCAGCGTGAATGGCCGTCCCAGTGGCGCGGCCATGTGTGGCGGTAACTTCTTCAGCCATTCTGGCTTCGTGCCGCCGATATCCTCGCCAGTGCGGACTGGGGTGGTGCATGATGATGGCTCGGATTTGCCTGTGGGGAATTTAACTGTGAGTGTTTTGGCTGTCTCCAGACGGCATCTCCTGAACACAGAACACCAATCCGTCTGCTCCCTAAATTTGAGAGTGGCCCATAATTATCCATTATTTGTGAGTGTTTTGGTGATCTTCTTCTTCTCGTGTCACTGGTTCTTTTAAACCAGTGTGGTGAAAGGATTTCAAGTGCACCTCAGAGGCTCCTTTCGTTTTGGTGATGAGGAATGCACAAGACTCTAGTACGTTCCTCATCTTTGCGTGCGTCTACACGCTGAGATTCTCTGAGACAGCTGATCCACTATTGATTAGAGGATCAGCTGTCTTCAGGAAGGCACCTCCTAAACACAAAAAACCAATCCACCTACCGAGCGAGATAACTCCTAGACCCCCCCAAATTTGAGAGTGGCCCGTATCCAGCAGTGGACTTGACCAGGCCGATGTTGTTTTGATGAAGTATTTTTAGAAGCATCATCATGATTTTAGTTATTATTCTGCTGCTACTCCATTTATTTATTTATTTATTTGACAAATGCAGTTTGGGCTACTACTATACTAAAGCCAAATGCTAGGCACAATTACAAAATACACAACAATAAATAGGCGAAGTTAATTATAATGATAAAAACAATTTTCGCAAAATATCAAAATAGCGAAATGTCAAGGATACAAAAATATAATTTCCCACTAAAAATCGAAACCCCATGAGTTTAAATACTCTATATTTAAAAAAAACCCTGATCGCTGAAACTCATAGAACTAACAACCGGTTCGTAGAGGAATAATTCATAAATCGTTTAACTGGATAAAAATGTTTAGTATGACTCCTAACCCCCAAAAACGGTGACCCCGACGGAATTTTTGTAAGTAATGTTCCCTTACCAGCAGCATTGACAGCGATGATCCTGAACTCGTAATCCGCCTTCTCGCCGAGGTTCATGGCAGTGAAGTTGGTATCTTGTACGTTGTAGTCGTTGCATTTCAGCCAGACTGAGCCGCCGACGTCGCGACGTTCGATTACGTAGCCGGTTACACGAGAACCTGAGAGCACAAAACATTGAAATATCCGAAACACAATAGAAGATCTACTGTACCCGAAGTCGGAGTTTTGCTACCACATTTCGTTACCAAATGTTGTTTTCGTTTCGCCTATTTGTCTCTCTCTATTGTATGGAGAAAATATGAGACGGCAAAAATACGTTACGTAGTTAGAGTTGTTGTCTCATCTTTTCTCCATACAATAGACAGAGACAAATAGGTAAAACGAAAACAACATTTGGTAACGAAATGTTGTAAATGCACTGGGATTTCGGGCTCTGGTGACTAGAGTACAGTAATCGGAAGATAATACTCCAATAGGCCTACTACAACCTCTGTGTGGCTCTGGTTTTGAGTATGTGCGAGTGCTCACCAGTGTATTATACTGTGTGTATGACGTTTCGACGTAGGATTTATTTAGACAGCACTCACACAGACTCAAAAACAGAGCTAGAGACAGATCTTGTAGTAGGCCTTCGGTAGTTACAATTCGAAGTAGCAAACTTTTGACGTGAATAACTCTTTAAAATTGCTTCCATAGCAACGCATTAAAAAAAAATCCTGATTGATTTCATAGTTAATCAAATTGGTTTCATATTTTGAAGTCAGTTTCTAAAGCTTTAACAACTTTTTTTAAACAACTAGTTGATGGAGCAAGCATATATGCACTCACCTAATGTTAAGTGGCAACCATCGCCTATAACAAAACATTGCTTCGTAGGTCACGCGCGTCAGAAATGTGCCCTCCGATGCGCTGCTCTGCGTCCATCAATATTATGTGCAAAGTTATTTGCATTATGCACTTACCGCCATCGTTGGTGGGCGGGTCCCAGGTGAGGTCGACGTAGTTCCGTCCGACGCGTGCGACGCGCGGCGCGTGCGGCGCGTGCGGCGGGCCAGAGCGCGCGCGCACGCGGAACCGCGACGACGCAGCCGACGGCTTGGAGAACCCGGCCGCGTTCTTGGCGCGCACGCGGAACTCGTACTCGTGACCCGGCTCTAGGTTATACGCCTGGGGAAAGACCAAATCTATATTTATAAAAGAAAGTCGTGTTAGATACACTATTTATAACTCAAGAACGGCGGAACCGATTTGGCAGAAAATTAGTGGGGAGGTAGCTTAGAACCGGGAGAAGGACATAGGATACTTTTTATCTTTATGTTTTTATTTTTAGGAGTGGAACTCTTTACCGTCGTCAGTATTTCCGAAGCATTACAACCTTGGAATTTTCAAGTCAAGAGTGAACAAGTGGATTATAGCTAAGCGTGCTCCACCTTAGGCTGCATTTTCACTTTCCATCAGGTGTGATGGCAGTCAAACGTTTAGCTATCAACAATAAAAAAATAAAAAATAACCCGAAAAAGCAACGAGAACGAGGTGTTACGGGAACGGGCGAGCGAAGCCGCGGGCGGCCACTAGTAAATAATAAATGCCTCCTGATCAAAAGGTCTAAGTAGCAAAACGTCCAACAGAGCAAAAGGTCCAATGAGCAGTAAGTCTAATTAGCAAAATTACCGTGTAGCAAAACGTCCAACTATCAGTACCCGAAGTCCGAGTTTTGCTACCACATTTCGTTACCAAATGTTGTTTTCGTTTTGCTTACGTGTCTCTGTCTTTTGTATGGAGAAAAGATGAGACAGGAAAAATACGTTACGTAGTTAGAGTTGTTGTCTCATCATTTTTCCATGCAAAAGAGAGAGTCACGTAGGCGAAACGAAAACAACATCTGGTAACGAAATGTTGTAAATGCACTGGGACTTTGGGTACAGATTGGAGACCACCAGTGCTCTACTAATATTATTCTACAGCCTATAAGGACCAATCTTACCTGGTAATTGCAGTCCTTGACCAAATAGTCAGCTCCGGACCAAACGCTGTCCTGTACATCCTTGAACTCGATCTTGTATCCTTGGATGCGAGCCCCACCATCGGATCTGGGCCTGTCCCAGACCACGGTGGCAGTGGAACCGTCCCAGTCAGTGACGCGAGGAGTGCCCGGCGCGTCGGGTACCGTGAATGAGAACTGGCGACGAATGACAAGGATTATTAGACTGTTGTAGCGATAAAACATGGTAAACCTGTCAAGTCACCCAGGTAATTTTCTGAAGTACACCCAATTTTCTAGAACCTACCTAAAATTAACAACGGAATTTTAAGTATTCCCAATTTCTTACTAAAACCAAAAACCTATCTGCTAAACTTAACGATTATTTGATTGCCCTCCTTCGTCTCTGAATTTTAATAATCGTTTAGGGGGGTATTAATATATTCAGGAACTGGCACCTAAGCTCACCTAGCTTTAAGACGTTTCAAAGTGATCCTTGCGAACACTTTTGATTTTCATTTTTAAGAAAAAAGGATCTCTTCCAAAATAAACAAACACCAATAAACTTATCTTAAAATGATATACTTTACTTTCACTCATTTTTTTAGTTTTTTTTAGTCCTTTTCTAATTAAGTGACTGATTCTTTCAAACCAGTGTGAAAGGAATCTAAGTGCGGCTCAAAGGACTCTTTAGTGATCCAGTCTAGTTCAGAAAAAGGGGTAATTTGGCACGTACCTTGGCAGTAATAGGCTCGTCCATGGTGAGCGGATCAGAGACGCCATATTGGTTCTCAGCACGAACCCGGAATGTGTACTTGTGGTTCGGTTCTAGTCCCATCACGTTGTAGTGACAGTTGCGGACGAACGATGATATCTTCACCCATATCTGTAGAACAAGAGAAACACGTGGTTTAGTAGAAAACAAGTTTGAAACCAGTTTTTTTTTGTAAAAACAACCAACAACAGTCAAAAACTCGCAATTTTTAACAGCTTTGCTGGAGGTAAGAAAAGATTTCTGATATTCGATACTAAGCACATCTGTGATACAAGAGATTGAAAAAGAGGTTAAGTCACTATAGGTAAACCTAGTTTAGTAGATAGGCAACAAATATTGCACATCGGCTAACTTCGGCTTCATAGAGCGTAGTGTGCGTCAGAAAGAGATAGCGCTCTACGAAAGCAGAAATGCCGATGTGCAATATTTATTCCCTACTTTATTGATAGAGATATAGATAGAGACTAGAGATAATAAAGTAAGTCAGTCCACTCTCTGCGTGCCTATGGGGGCGTGATATGCAATGAATTGCGCGGAGAGCATTTGCGTTATTGTTTTTGAATAAAAAAAACTAATGCTCTATAAAGTCGGTTTACTGACGATAGTTGAACGTGACGTCATACAGCTGTCCACACGGACGCATCGCTCACTCAGTAGGAGAGAGACAGATGTCGAACGCTGCCAAACGCGGAGGCCGATTGTGCTCTTTCCGCGCTCTCGCTTGCACTTCAAGCCTTTAATGGAACGCCTCAGAGCGAGGTAACGCATGAGTCATGTTTTTTCGTGCGTGCAGCCGGCTCCATCGAATTATAAAACTCTAGCTATCCAAATGTATACCCTACCCCTCGGCAATAAGATACTCACTCCATTGTTATCAGTCTTCTCAACCACGTAGTTGGTGATGGGCGATCCTCCGTCGTCCAAAGGCTGTTTCCATGACAACGTGCATGTGTCCGGAGTGATATCGTACGCGTCGAACGGTCCCAGTGGCGGTGATGGTCTGTCTACTACCAGAACCTGAAAGGGGGAATCTTGTTAGATAAATACTAGAAACATGTGGACTTATTTTATCTGAATCTTAGCTAAACAAATATTATAGACAATCCTCACAACACTATCTAGCCCAAAACTAAGCAGAACTTGTACTATGGGAACCAGATAGCTGATATAATACTTATATATTTATTTTTGGAAATACATACTTAGAATACAATATAACACTCAGACAGAGAACAAACATCTGCGTTCACCACACAAATATTTATTCGCGGTAAGGATCGAACCCACGACGGCGCAGAAGGCAGAGCTACTGCCAACTGAGCTGAGAGGCCAGTCGGCATAGGCATAGTGTTTCCTACATAGCTCTGACCTGTGTTTCCTACACAGCACTCTCAAACATCGATTTTTTGACAGTTCTCCATTGAAATATGACAAGAATCTATGCTTAGACTCCACTCAGACTCAAGCACTGTAAGTGAATCATCATCATCATCATCAGCCTGAAGAAATCCAGTGCTGGACAAAGGCCTCCCCTTCAAATTTCCAGGAAGAACGATTCTGAGCTCTTTCCATCCACCGACTTCACGCGATCTTAATAATCTTCAATCTTCTTGTATCTGAATACGGGCCTTAAATCTTGCACTTCGCTAGCTACTTACCCTGCAAGTAGCGCTGTCAGAACCTTCGCTGTTCATCAGCTGAATGGTATAGGATCCGGTGTCGGATCTCTTGGCCGAGGAGTTGTGGAATACTGTGTCCATGTCTGACGTCACGAAGCGAAGACGGTTGTCGGGGAACACTTCCTCGTTGTTCACTATCCATGATACCTGATGAAGAACATATATTATGGATTAATGTTTTTGATCTAAACTATACGTTTTTTAAACGGTTTTATTTAGATTGCTCTGTTTCTTTATGTTGTTTTTTGTTTGTTTGAATCTTGCGAGCTGAATTAGAACCACTTCCCATTGTTTTTGAGTGATGTGTGTGATTTAAATAATTAAAAAGTGACTATCTAACTCAAGTTAAACTAAGATGATATGAAATTACTGTCGAATTTTACCATCGAGCACAATGACCACAGAGATCAAACAGTGTATTGAAAACAGAAGGAGTAATCAACTCACCTTAGGCCTAGGGTTGCCAGTAAACGGCACTGTGATTTTGATTTCCTCTCCAGCAATAACTGTGATGTCCCTGAGGCTAAGGTCCGATGTGATCTTGGGCGAGTTGGGCGGCGCACAGGCCCTGATGGTATCAGAGCTCTGGGAGAAAGGTCCTTGACCCGCGGCATTGACAGCCGAAACACGGAACTCATACTCGTGGTTCTCAATCAATCCCATCACTTTGTAAGTTGTGTCGGGGATGTACGCGTGAGACGCTTTCGTCCACTTGTCTTCCGTAATCAATCGCTTCTCCAATATGTAGCCAGTGATGGGAGAGCCGCCGTCGTGACGAGGTTTGGCCCAAGTCAGGGTTATGGATGTTTCGGTCGTCTCGACAGACCGCGGCGCCCCAGGCGCACCAGGCGGGTCGAACGGATGTCTCGCTCTAATAGGCTCTGTTGTCTGAGCGGGGTCGGATTGACCGTATTGGTTCTCAGCCATAACTCTAAAGTCGTAACTCTTGCCGACAGATAAGTTCTTCACCCGTAGGAACGGTGTCGTAACGTAACCGGAGACCTTGGTCCAGTTGGGAGTTCTAGCTTCACGTTTCTCGATGACGTAGTTCGTGATTTCTCCGCCGCCGTTGTCTTTCGGCGGGTTCCAGTACAGGGTGAGCGCTTCGCCCTCGAATTCGTCCGCGCGTAAGTTATCTGGTTTGCCAGGTCTGTCCAACACGCGAACGTTGATGGTAGCTGTGTCGTATCCTGATGGGTTACGCAACTGCAATCTGTACTGTCCTCCATCGGATCGCTTAGCATTCTTGACGACAAGCGATGCGGAGTCTGGAGTGATCTTCTGGAATATTCTCGAATCTCCTTCGACGTCCAGAAGGTTATCTTCAGCGAACCATTGGGCGGTTGGCTCAGGGAAGCCGGTGTAAGGCACGTGAATGGAGAAGTCTTCGCCGGCGCGGACTGTGATGTCCCTAACGCCTCCAAGGTCCATGCATGGTTTGTTAGGCTGTTCAGCGATGGTGATATCAGCTGTAGGTTTGCTCGGGTCGGACCTACCAACTTCATTGACTGCGATGACTCTGAACTGGTAATCTTCGCCTTCCTTAAGCTTAGGTACGGTGTGTACCAGGCTTGGAATCGGTACGTCGTTGACGTCCTTCCAGTCTTTGTCACCCTTTCCTTTCTGTTGGATGATGTATCCCTTGATCTTAGCGCCTCCGTCGCTCTTAGGCGGTCTCCATGATAGTGTAACGGAGTCTTTAGTAACCCTGTCTGGTTTAGGTGCTTCAGGCGCGGTCGGCTTAAGTCGTTGAGTTTCGGCTGTGATCGGTTCCGTTGGCTTGCTAGGCTTGCCAGGTCCTGCCTCATTGACTGCAATAACGCGGAATTCGTATCTATTTCCTTCGCGCAGATCAGGTACAGTGTAACATGTGTTGGGGGTGGGGTAGTTGTTGACCTTGACCCATTCGCCTCCTCTCTCTCGTTTCTCGACGTAGTAGCCGGTGACGGGCTTACCACCGCAGTTCGATGGTGGCTGCCATTCGAGCGAGCAACTGTTTGCACTGTAGCCGGTAACTTTAGGCGTGTCCGGCGCGTCTGGCACGTCGAACGGACTCTTGGCCAATGTTGGCTTGCTCTCCAATGGCTCGGAAACTCCGTACAAGTTCTCCGCGCGTACACGGAATACGTATTTCTTTCCTTCGGTAAGGTTCTTGACTGTGAAGGAGCATTTCGGGCAGAATCCAGCGACTGTGCGCCAGTCGTTGACGCCAAACTCGGCGACTTCGACGACGTAGCCGGTGATTTCGCTGCCGCCATCGTCACTTGGTGGATGCCATGACAAGCTCATAGCGTCGTGTGTCACCGGTATAGGTACCAAAGGTCCTCTAGGTAATCCAGGTTTGTCGACCACAATGACTTCGATGTCAGCCGAATCGCTTCCGTATTGGTTAGACGCTGTGATAGTATATTTGCCAGCGTCATCGCGAGTAGACTTCTCGATAGACAGCTTGGTTTCTCCGGGCTTGGTTTCAGCGGAGAGTCTGTGCGACGGTACAAGAGTGACGGCTCCCTTGGTCCAGGTGATGGTGGGTGTTGGTGCTCCATCGATAGGAATGTTGACGTTGATTGGTTCGCCGGCTCTGACCTTGATCTTTTTTCCGATGAGATGGTCCAGATGCAGTTTTGGTTTCTCCTTCATTGGCTTAGCGATAAAGACGTTGGATGGGTCTGAAGCTTGGCCAGGACCAGCGGCGTTGACCGCTGATACTCTGTACTCGTATTGGTGACCTTCTTGTACCCTGTCATCTTCGTATTCGCTGTTCCTTACTGGATCCTTGTTCAACTTTATCCATCTGCCAGTAGCCCTATCGCATCTTTCGACATCGTATCCGAGGATGTTAGATCCTCCGTTGGATATCGGTGGTGACCATCTGATAGTGATGTGGTCTTTGTCGGCCGATACCATCTCAGGCTTGCCTGGTTTACCAGGTACCGTGTACTGGTTCTTAGCAACAATAGCTCTGTCTGTTGTCAACGGTTCCGATCTTCCTTGGAGGTTCTCCGCGAAGACTCTGAACTCGTATTTAGTTCCTTCAGACAGACGCGGTACTGTTGCGTGATTGAATTTAGGATTGATGTATGTGACAGCTGGTACCCATCCACCTCCATGCGTAAGGTCTCTCTTCTCGATGACGTAAGCCGTAAGTTCGCTGCCGCCATTGTCCTTGGGCGGTTGCCACGATAGAGTGACAGATTGAGCGGTGATTTCTTCGTATTCAAACTGGGGTCGTGGTGCCCCAGGTACGTCTAGAACAATTAGCTCAAAGCTGCCTTCATCAGTTCCTGAATCGTTCTTCAACTTCAGATTATATTTGCCTGCATCAGATCGTTTGCAGTTAACTGTGTGAACGATCGTGTGGTGTCCCACTGACGTTACAGTAGTCCTCTCATTGGCCACGACTGGTCGACCATCGCAGGTCCACGTGACTTCTGGGAAAGGTTCTCCAATAAAGTCTACATCCATGTGGAAGATCAGACCAGCCTTGATGCGGATTTCCTTCAGCGGTGTTAGGATCTTGGGAGCGACGAATCGGTCCTTAGCAGTGATGACGTCAGAGGCTTCAGACGGCTCTGATTGGCCGGCCTTGTTGACAGCAATCACACGGAACTCGTAGTCTTGTCCTTCTGTTAGGTCAGGTACCGTAGCCTTGTTCTTTCCTGGTGGGACGTGCACAGCGTTGACCCAGTATGGGCTTCCCTTTTCTTTCTTCTGAATGATGTAGCCAGTGATTGGTGCTCCACCATCCGATTTCGGTGGGGTCCATTCGAGGTCCACATGGTCCTTGCTCCAGTCTGTGGCCTGGGGCTTGCCCGGCGCAGACGGCTCGTCACACTCGTTCTTAGCCACTATCGCCCTGTCAAGTTCCAAAGGCTCTGATTGGCCGATAGCATTGACAGCGCTGACTCTAAACAGGTACTCCTTCATGTGAATAAGTCTAGTCACTTGATGAGATAGGTAAGTGCTCATGCCAGCATCAGACCATGTGCCGCGTGTTAAGTCCATCTTCTCAATAACGTAGTGGAGGATCGGTGATCCACCGTCGTCCAGCGGTACCTTCCATGACAGAGAACATGAGTCCTTGGTGATGTCTGATACGACCAAAGGTTTCTGAGGCTTTGATGGTTTGTCTAGGACTGTGACCTGGGCTGTTGCAGAACACATTCCGAGGTCGTTCGTGAGGGTCAGCTTGTAAACGCCTCCGTCAGTTCTGACAGAGAATGGAATGTCTAATATAACCCTGTTGTGTAACACTTGTATGTCGATTCTGTCGGTAGATTTGACCACCTTTCCGTTGATCTGCCATTCGACAGTTGGTTTCGGGGACGCTTCAATGGGGATTTCGTACTGAATCCTCTGTCCAGCTTTGACTGTTTTGTCGCAAAGAAGGGTTTTGTCGAAGGTTGGGATGCAGAATCGGGCCTTCGCCACTTGAGGCATAGACCCATCGCTAGGTTCACCATTACCGGCCTTGTTGACAGCGATAACTCTGAACTCATACTCCTCTCCTTCTTGCAAGTTGGGTATGGTAGCTGTTGTTTGGTTTCCAGGTACAGTAGCAGCGACTTCCCAAGGTCCGTAACGTTTCTTAGCCTCGATGACGTAACCGGTGATGGGTGATCCGCCATCTTTCTTGGGCGGAACCCATTCGATGTCCATGTGGTCCTTGTCCCAGTCCTTGACAACTGGTGTTCCAGGTTTGTCCGGAGTACCGTAAGGGTCTTTAGCCGTGATTGGCTCGTGGCCGACCAATGGCTGCGACTCTCCGTGCTTGTTGACGGCGCGGACTCTGAAGTTGTAATCGTGACCTTCGATGAGATGGTCGATCCTGATGCTGCAACCTTGGACTTCCCCAGCTGGGATCCATCTGAGGTTCTCTTGGTCCATCTTCTCGACAACGTAGTGGGTGATTTCGCTTCCACCGTCGTCTTTGGGAGGTCTCCAGCGTAGGGAACAGCCAGACTTTGTAACGTCATCAGCTCTCAGCGGTCCTTCCGGAGGCGTGGGTGCGTCCATTACCAATATCTTGACTGTGGCAGAGTCCTTTCCATTATGGTTCTTAGCGTTGAGGGTATAAGTGCCAGAATCACCGCGCTTGCCGTCGATGACTCTGATCTTGGTGCTGTGGTCATCGTGTGTTATCTTGACTCTGTCGCTGTTCATGATGAGGTTATCTCCGTTGAGCCACTCCTTGGTAGGGGTAGGTTCGCCAGCTACAGGCACGTCCAGCTCGAAGTTCTGTCCGACCTTTATCTTGATATCGAACATGAAGTTCCTGTCGATCTTCGGAGCCAGGTTCTTGGGACGGGCCAGGTGTGGCGCGGTAGCGTCTGATGGCTCACCCTGTCAAATACAAACAATTTATACATTTGCATCCATGTAGCGATTAAAAAGTTTGTTGATAGAAAGAGACTGGTTTTCTTACCTTGCCGGCCTTGTTCACAGCACGGACTCTGAACTCGTAAGTGTTTCCTTCAATAAGGTCAGGGACCTTTCCAGATGTTACATCACCCTCGATCTGAAAGGAAAGTATGATTTTAACCAATTTTCATAAATACAAAGATGCTAGTTAGATTATGCTCTACGCTAAAAGAAATAAAGACCATTCTTTCTTATTTAGGTCTGATGATGACTCTCTAATCCTGAAAAAGTTCATTTTAGCCCCACAAATAAAACCTTTATTAGGCACAGAAGACTATCACTAAAGGAATTGAGACTATTCTCACCTGAGCGCATTCCTCCCAGTCCGGCGAGAAGCGATCCTTCTTCTCAATAACATATCCTGAGATCGGAGCTCCTCCATCAGTGGTCGGTCTGGTCCATTCCAGTTCCACAAAGTCTCTGTCGAAGTCTTTGATCTTCGGCAGGCCAGGCTTGCCGGCCACGTCGAAGGGATTCTTGGCTTCGGTAGCGTGGGGTGTGGTTAGAGGCTCGGATTTTCCTTGTCTGGAGAAAAATTATGCATGATAGTAAAATGCTCGAGCGCTACCTTAAGAAGTGGGCTCCTCTATCTAAGACCAAGTTCTAAACACTTATGCCCATATTTATAATGTGCCCTATAGCAGGTCACATGATGTGATCCCGATGTTATAGACTTATGACTGTATAGTTTGGTAAACAATAGAAGGAAAACGGAACAGAGGATGGCAGCTAAAGTGATGGGAAGATGAGCTCCATAAGGAGTGGCGCAAATCATGTCTGGACAGCACCAAATGGCAAACCCTGCAGGAGGCCTTTGTCCAATGACAACCCAATCTATGTACCGCCACGCTGATGTCACATTGGAACAAATTTTTGCTTAAAATATAGACATATTTAGATTTGAGTGGTACTTCCAAATTGTTCCATTGAAATATCGGAAAAATCTGTTTAATATTTTGGCCTTGAAGTCGATTACTCAAGTTTATTAATCATTATCATCATCCGCAGCCCGACTTAACCCACTGCTGGGCATAGGCATCTCTCCGCTCTTGCCATTCACCAAGATCTTGGGCTACCCTCATCCATCTGTGGCCCACGACGCTGACAATGTCGTCAAACCATCGTACTTAATGGACGTCCAACGTTTTAAAACTTAATTATTTATAATTTGGTAGTGAATCAAACAAAAAACGCTGCATGAACCGAGACGTAATTTTTTGCCTGTTCTTCTAGACTCGCGTGGAACTGGCACCTAGATTCAGCTAGCTTTAAAACGTTTTAAAGTGATTCTTGCAATCCTACTAAATAAATAATTTTTTAATTTGATTTGATTTGAATCTCACCTGTTAACAGCGCGTACTCTGAACTTGTACTTATGTCCCGGCTGCAATCCGTCGACCGCTAGACTGGTCTGCGGGCCGTCAGTCTCGCCCGCCGTCACCCAGCGGCCGGTCGCTTCGTCCATACGTTCCACGACGTACTTCTCGATCGGCTGCCCACCGTCGTCTGACGGAGGGTTCCAGGAAAGCTTGGCGCCGTTTGCGTGGACGTCTGATACCTGGATTTAAAAAATATAATTATTGATGACCATTCATACAACACTATCTAGACAACAATTAAGCAGAGCTTGTGCTATGGGAACCAGATAGCTGATATAAAACTTGTGTGCATTTTTTTGTAAATACATACATACTTAGAATACAATAAAACACCGAGAAAGAACAAACATCTGCGATCCCCACACAAATGAAGACGGAAGACAGCTACTGTTTCAATTCGGATTTTATTGCAATCGAAGTTCTAAATAATGTCAAAACTGACAGATACAATATGTTTCTATTACAACAAAATATACACAATCACTTGATTGATATAACTTTTGAAATTATCATGGTTTTTAACACTATTTTTAAGAAACAACGGGATATTTACCATGATTAAATTTTGATGAGGTGACTTCCGATATTTCGGCACAGTTGCATGCACCAGTTCAACCGTGATCATGGTGCATGCAACATGTTGATTGATGCTTGCGATTCAGTTGAATACATTTTTTTTTTTTGTATTTTTTCAATGAGGGATGAAAGTCATGTGACTAGGAGAGTGATGAGTATGGATGTGGATGGGTATAATATGTAACCAAAGAAAACATGGATGAATTATGTGAAAGATGGATAAGAGAGTGAATGCAGACATGACGGCTGACAGAGGGGAATGGAGTAGGAAGACATGTTGTGCCGACCACACATAAAGTGGGATAAGGGCGTCAATTCCAGCAACACGGTCGATTGAGTGATCGTCGAGTGATCCCTGAATCCGCGTTCTATTTTCAAATTTTTCAAACAAAAATTGACAACTCACATCGATTTACGCGCTCGCTTGAGTGATTTGTGTCTTTAGAATCGACACCCAGGGCAGGCAGGAGTTTTTTTTTAATGCTGATTTTTTTTATTTTTAAGTTTGTCTTACCTTGAGCGGTCCTCCCGGTGGACTGGGCACGCTGAGCACAATAACCTCGACTTCAGCCACGTCCTTTCCGTTCACATTCTCTGCAGTGACGGTATAGCGGCCGCTGTCAGCACGAGTCGCAACCTTGGAACATACAAATAATTAAATATTTATTTCCTTAAAATCATGCAAGAATCTCTTCAAAGAATCCATTCTTCTTTTGAAGGATGCTCTTTCTTCTTAAAATAAATAAATAAATATTGTGGACAATTCACACAACACTACCCAGCCCCAAACTAAGCAGAGCTTGTAATATGGGAACCGGATAGCTGATATAATACTTGAATACATTTTTTTTTGTAAATACATACTTAGAATACAATATAACACCCAGACAGAGAACAAACATTTATGTTCACCACACAAATATTTGTTCTCGGTGGGGATCGAACCCACGACCTACGGCGCAGAAGGCAGAGCTACTACCAACTGAGCTAGAGGCCAGTCAAGTCTTAAATATAAGAGCTTAGCTCTTGTCGGGGTTCTGATGCAGTTTCCTCCAAAGTCAAAGGCAAACTATTTATTGCATAAAATACATGTTGAAAAGATGTTAATTTTTTTAATGTAAATTACTTTTTTAGTTAATAAAAACTGTGTGACAGTGCATTTTCCCAATCACAGAATACAGAGAAGGGACGGCAAGGCGATTCTATATTGTGAGTGAATGAAGCGAAAAAGGTGTGTCAGGATCGTAGCAAGTGGAAATCCGTGATCTCTGCCTACCCCCATGGGAATAAGGCGTGATTTTATGTATGTATGTATGTATGTGGTGTAGTAAGTATACCACTAATCTACATTTAATTTACTGTCAAACAACACCTAAGTACCAAGACCACGGAATAGAGGGTACTCTTCAAGCACAGGTTATTATAACTTAACCAAAAAGTTCCCAACCACATTTTTTATGTTAATTGAAACAAGAATATCGAACTAGTTGTAAGTTTGTTTTGTTTTTAGTTTTTGTAGTTTAACTTAATTTTTTTTTTTTTTATAACTGAGCTTCCTTATTGCCTAGTTACCTTGCAGTTGATCTTGGTATTGTAGTCTGAATGCTGGACTTTGGTGTCTCCGGAGGACTTGACTTCGCGCTTGGCGAGGAACCATTTCGTTTCCGGCATCGGTTCACCGGTCACCTGTAAGTAAAATAAGTAAAATTAGCATGGGTTTAAAGATGCTCAGCAGATGCTCGCTTTGCTCGGTTAGAACCGAGCAAAGCGAGTGGCACAAAACTTGTTTTTTTACATTCTAGGATAGGAACGCGTCTTTTTTGCATGTTTAAATTTAGTAATTGTTGCAAATTCAATATTAAACTGCAAAATCAAAGGTAGAATTTTACTATACCTGTCCCGCGTGTCATTGCGTGCCGGAAGCATATCGGTCCCAAACATTTGGCATTCACATGATTCTATCAGAGCAAACGGCTATAGATTGACAATAACAGTAATTCTTAGCATGAAACACAAAACACAAGAATTAGGTACATACCTTGACATCGAATCCGAACTTCTGTCCAACCTTAATCTTGATATCAATAAGGTTGGTCCTATCGATCTTAGGCGCGAGGTTCCTTGGCTTAGCAACGATGGGATGTGTGCTGTCACTAGGCTCGCCCGGGCCTGCTTTGTTCACGGCGCGTACTCTGAAATATATCATGATATTATTACATCTCAGTTGGAATACAATATCTACTATATAAAAATAATTATATATATAGTTTTTTTTCTATTTTTGTGTAAAAACCTTAATGCGGTTCACAGAATACATCTACTCACCAAGTTTCATCAGTCTAGCTCTTATGGTTTTGGAGAAAAATGGCTGTGACACGGCCGGACAGACAGACAGACAGACAGACAGACAGACAGACAGACAGACATGACGAATCTATAAGGGTTCCGTTTTTGCCATTTGGCTACGGAACCCTAAAAAACAGCTTTAAGACGTTTCAAAGTGATGAATATAATACCTGAATTCATAAGTCTGTCCTTCAATAAGATCTGGCACGGTAGCCGTGGTCTGGTTAGCCGGGACTTCCACCGCCTTCTCCCAGTTACCGAACTTGTCCTTCTTCTCCACGACGTATCCCTCGATGGGTGCTCCGCCGTCCTCTCGCGGCGGAGTCCATTTGAGGTCCACGTGGTCTTTGTCCCAGTCCGTGACAGACGGAGTGCCTGGCGCTCCTGGTAATAAATAATATAAGTTTTAAAAACTTCATGCCCACACTGCGGAGCTGATTTTGATGGAATTTCTATGGGACCAATCTGGACTTTTAAGATGAAAAAATATTTTTTCAAAACGACGAAATACTGCGATAACAAACAAGTTTATTTGAAGTCGGTTAAAAAGGCCTGATGTGACTCTCGATACCGGGTATCTGTAAGGCATACTATAGCAGTATTTACTTCTGATTTCTTGGTGGTTGAAATCCATTCTCAGGCACCGTAGTCACCAACCCAGATTTCTCAGTTAAGAAATTTCAACAAAGCACGTTTCTTTGAGGCTTATTAGTAGTGAAGACACAAGATTTAAGCAGCTTTAACTTTGAGATTTTTAAAGAAAGGGTCGGCACAAGATCCTGACACGGTAGTCATCTGCTCACAGTCCCTCATTCGCAGTCGAAACCATGAAGGTATTTTGGAATAAAACAAAACACCTATACAATACCTGGTGAATTTAATAAAGTGACTTACCGGGCTCGTCGAAGGGATTCTTGGCAATGATGGATTCCTCGGATGTCAATGGCTCCGATTCTCCCTCCGAGTTCACGGCGGATACACGGAATCTGTACTCCTTGCCAGGAGTCAGCCCCGTGACGTCACACTCTGCAAAACATTAAAATGTTGGCTTGAAGTTTACAAAGAAACTTACAATTAAACAAATATTTACAAAATGTACAAAAATACACAAGAAAAAGTTGAGCCATCTGCAAACCGTTACAAACGATCTAGAGAAAGCTCAACTGATACTGACTTTAATTTTAAGTTTTGTGCAATAAGGAGTTACATTCGTTAATTAATTAATAATTTAACTTGTGAATAAAGCGATTTTAACTTTATGGGATAGGGTGAACTGGAAGCCTTTGGAGGAAAATTTTGCTCAGCTATGCTAGACTTGGGGAAAAAAGGTGTAAAAGGAATACTCACTTGGCTCTTCAGATCTGGCACAAGGCACCCAGCAGCCGGTCTCAGTGTCGAGCTTGTCAACTTGGTAATACTCAATGGGAGTGCCGCCATCATCTTTAGGACGCTTCCATTTGAGGGTGGCGCCCTCTTTGTGTACGTCCGAAATCTAGAGAAATTGTTTAATGTAACATAATTATGTTCAAAACGATTAAAGCCTGCCGATATTTGATCCTAAATGAGAAAAATCCAATAGGTAGTTAAATGTAAAATTGCTGAAATTCGATATTTATTTTAAGTATAGTTTTTACAATACAGCAAACCAATACTTAAGTGCCCGCTTTGACATGAGTATTTGTATCCTTATACCTATACAACCTTAAGATTTTACTAAAAGTTATTGAAGATTTTTATTCTGGATTAAATCAAAGAAGATCTCATAGTATCTACTTAGTAACTCAAGATTCCAACCGAAGAATTTATGAGAAAGTTTAAGGAGAGTAGTCAGAGGTACCTACGTCTAAATATTAGATTTGACACATACCTAAATGAAATAGCTTGCCTATGTCGAAGTTCAAACTCACCTGCAACGGTCCCTCCGGCTTAGTCGGCTTGTCAGTGACAAGCACGTTGATAGTGACAGTGTCTTTTCCACTAGAGTTGACAGCTGTCACGGTGTACTCTCCCGAGTCGTCCCGCCGTACCGGGCGGACTGTGATCTTGGTGAAGTATTCGGGGTTCTCGATGGTGACCGCCTTTGATCCTCTCAGCGGCATGTTTTGGTATCTGTTGGGGGGGATTTTTATAATTACGCTTTAATAAATAAATAAATATTGTGGATAATCCACCACTGCTTTGGGCAAGTTTTTCTATATTGATGGTGGTGACCGCCTATGGTGACAGCCTATGGTGAACTCTTATGGTGAACTCCTATGGTGACCTCTTTTGGTGACCTCCTTTGGTGACCTCCTTTGGTGACCTCCTTTCGTGTACTCCTTTGATGACCTCCTATGGTCAACTCCTATAGTGACCGTCTATGTATGTCTCCTATGTATGTGTCTTTATATGATTATATTTTATTTTTTAACGGTAGGAACCAAGCCGTAGCTTGTTGCCTGTTCTTCTAGGCTTGGTCGCGTGGAACTGGCACCTAGACATCCTTGCGATTCTACTGAATAAATACACTTTTGATTTTGATTTTTTATTTTATGGTTAACTCCTATGGTGACCTCTTATGATGACTTCTTATGGTGACCTCTTTTGGTGACCTATTTATGGTGAGGGTAATTACCTCCATTCGACAGCCGGCGCTGGCTCGCCTGCCACCGCAGCCTCCAGCTTGAGCGTGGCGCCAGCAGAGAGTGTGACGTCACGCAGATGACGCCGGTCTATCTTGGGCGCCAGGAAGCGCGGCTTGGCTATGAAGTTTTTGCTGGACTCCGAAGGCTTGGACTGGCCTGCCTTGTTGACGGCTACCACGCGGAACTGGTATTCGTTGCCTTCGATCAATCTGTTGAATGGTGCATAGTGAGAACTTGAAATACAAATACAATTTATATATACCAAATGTACATACAAAGGAATGAAAGAAACATGCAAAGAAAATCATTGTATTTAGTATAGTTTCAAAGACCTCCTTGAATAAATAAATTGAAAATTTGAAATTGAAATTTTACGAATGAAATTCGAACGGCTAAACCGATTTTAAAATTTCTATGGGACTAATCTGGATGAGACTTTTCAAATAAATATTTTTTTTTTAATACTTTCAGATTTTTTTTTCAAATCGGTTCATAATTGACGATGTTGAACTAACAAAATATAAAAAAGTCGTACTGGTCACGTGGAACTGGTACCTAGACTCACCTAGCTTTAAGAAGTTTCAAAGTGATCTATGTGATACCATTGAATAAAGAAAATATTGATTATCAGACTTTTTTTTAATCTGTCAAGAATGAATTAACGAAAAAACTGATGGACTAGATGGAGCCACGGTCGCGTTAGTGCCGAACACTCCCTAAAAGTAATTCGTCGAGTGTGATTAGGATCCGATGGCGCAGCGGTCAGCGCAGCTAAGAGAAAGGTCGTCAATCCCGCTCGGTTCTTAACTTTTGGGAGATTATAAGAATGTTAAAAACTCACCCATTGACAGTAGCACTGGGGGTAGGTGTGTGTGTCTCAACAGCCTTCTCCCACAGCGGACTGTATTTGTCTTTCTTCTCGATAATGTAACCAATGATGGGAGAGCCGCCGTCTGAGATGGGCGCCTCCCACTTGAGGTCTACATGACTGGCTGACCAGTCGTCGGGCACTGGGGCGGTTGGTGCGTCTGGGACCGCTGTTGGAGAATTATGAGATTAAAATCGTAATAATACGTCTTACCTTACAAATCATGAACGTAAGTGCCTGTTGACCTCAGACGCTATTTAAATCATCTACCTATAGATGAATAGGCTATAGATGATGAGATACGTTTTTTTTTATAAATGCTTTGGATAAAATATAACACCCAAACACAGACACAAACATTTGTTCTCGGTGGGGATCGTACCCACGCCCTCCTGCGCAAAATTTAGAGCTACTACACAGAGCGTGAAGGCTGTCAAAGAAAATACATTTAATTCAAAACTAAACCGTTCCTAAAAACTAATCTATTTCAGTCTATTTGATCTGTTTTTAGTGATCTATTTCAGTATGATCCACTTCTCTTCTGACGTCTGACGCTTTTAACGGGTCGCTAAAAGTCTCTTGTCACTGAAACTTTCATATCAACAAATAGAGATGGCATAACAGCTAAATGACTGCTGCAGAAGTATTTTGAATGTAAGGTCTTGTAGTTGTAATTATGGTGCGGTTCTTTTGTTATTGGTATAAGAGCAGGGTTATTCAGCAGCACTTACTGAATGGATCCTTGGCGATGATGGAGCCGAAGGTCTCCAGCGGCTCAGATTCGCCCTCCTTGTTGATCGCCTTCACACGGAATTTGTACTCGTGGCCGGGAATCAAACCATCCACCTGTTACAACAATGAAAACTTCTTAGTTGTTGCACTATTTAATAAAAAAATATTTTGACAAGGTCTGGAAAGTGCCTCCTTTCTGGCAGTACAAAAAGCACTCAAATACATTATGATATTAAAATGAAACGATGTCATGTGTAAAACACTGCTAGGCTACATCAGATTAACCTAGCAAATTACCTCATTTCTGGTAGTATAAGCTAGCAATAACAGAACTTCATCCTCTGTTACTTGTACGTTGGACTGTCAAAATGCTAACAGCCAGCAACGAGGTAAGTTTATTTCCGTAAAAACACACATAAAAATGACACAATTACGTAATTTCTGGCAAAACTAAGACATCGTTGAGGCATTTTACCACACAACCGGCTAAGTGCCTAAGTCCCAGCAATTAACTCAAAAATTTATTTAAAAACAGTGCTTAAGTCCGAGTTGAGCCTCAAGCACTCTCAAGCATAGATTTTTTGACAGTTCTCCATTGAAAAATGACAAAAATCTATATAGACTCTAGCACTGGTTAGGAATACGGGTCTAAGACAGCATAGGCATTTCGCCACACGACTGGCATACCTCCATCTCTGGCACATTGCCCAGCGTCTTGCCAACAGGCACCCAGCTGCCAGTCTCTGGATCGTACTTCTCGACCAGATACGCCTCGATTGGTTCACCACCGTCATCCTTAGGCCGCTTCCAGTTGAGCTTGCAGCCATCTTTGTGGATGTCTGACACTTCCAGCGGGCCTTCCGGCTTTTCCGGTTTAGCTGGGAGAATAAACAAAATGGATTGTACAAACGTTTCTCATTAAAAAATTAGATGTTAGAAAATATGCTTTGGCTTGTTAGTTTTTGGGTGGCATCATGTTACTTTTCAATGAATCCAATATGTATTAGCTTCTATAATAGTACATTGCATTTTCGTAAATAGGTATTCATAGAAATTTGGTTTTTATGTATTCTCAAAAGAACATTGCGAAGCTCGTGAGAGCCGGTGGATAGATAGGGCTCAAAAGATTACAAAATAAATATAAATACATTTTTTGGACAATCCACCAAACACTATCTAATCACAAATTAAGCAAAGCTTGTACTATGGGATAGCTGGTATAATATTTTTGTGAATACATACTTAGAATACAATATCACACCCAGACAGAGAACAAACATCTGCGTTCACCAAACAAATATTTGTTCTCGGTGGGGATCGAACCCACGGCGCAGAAGGTAGAAAAAAAGATTCTACAATGGTTTCATAATGTTTTCCTTCACCGTTCGTCAGACATAGTGCACAGGAAGTTGATAGAAAAACTTATTGGTGCAGGGCTGGATTTGAACCCTCGATCTAATTCAAGTTAAATATCATAATGAAATACATACATATAACAGTGATCTCCAATTCAGCGGTGTCTTGTCCATACTTGTTGATGGCTTGGATCTTGTATGTTCCAGAGTCCTTGCGACGCGGGTTCGAATGCTGGTATTTGCTCAAGTAGGGAACGTTCACCACTGAAACAAAATAACTATTACTTACTAACTATTTCTTTGATGAGATTATTAGAGGACCGTCAACAATTAGAAAAAAATAAATACGGCACAGTTAGAAAAAAATAAATTCACTGTGCCCGCGACTTTGTCCGCGTGGAATAAATTTCAAGCTTCTAGCTCTTAAATTAACGATACTTCCATGTAACTTTTCATCCTCTTTTCTACCCTTTACAACCCTTTTTTCGCATTAAAAAGTAGCCTGTCCTTTCTCAGGCTCTAGAACAACTTTGTACTCCCTGTGTTCGGTTCTGTAGTTTCGGCATAAAAGCAAGACAGAGTTATTTTCGCATTTATAATATTACTAGCAGCCGCTCGCGGCTTCGCTCGCCCTGTTACTGTTCCCGTTTCTTTTTCGGGATAAAAAGTATCATATGCCTTTTTCCCGGGTCTAAGCTACCTCCTCGCCATTTTCAGCCAAATCGGTTAAGCCGTTCTTGAGTTATAAATAATGTAACTAACACGACTGTCTTATATTAAGGACTAGCGGCCGCCCCCGGCTTTGCTCACCGTTACCGTTCCCGTTAAAAAAAAAAACCTTTTTAACCTTTTCTGGACCTCCACAAATCATTCAAGACCAAAATCAGCCAAGTCGGTCCAGCCGTTATCGAGTTATAGCGTCAGGAAGGAAAACCCGACTTATTTTTATATGTATAGTAGAGATTACTAAGGATTGTAAATACTTACACTTGAGTCCATTTCCGCTCGACACACTCTTGCCATTCAGAGTCCATGTGACGTCAGGCGCGGGTTCCCCGGAGACCTTGACGTCAAGAGCGATAGGTTCGCCTTCCTTCACCTTGATGGAACGAAGGCAACGACGGTCGATCTTAGGAGCCACTGTCAAAACATAAATATAACATTAGTATGCTATTGTGTGCACTAGAAACAAACACTGATACAAAAAAAAATTAAAAACTATTTGTAAAAACAAAAGTGGTGTTATCGCTAAGCAGCAATCTCTACCAGATAACCGTTCGCCGCACTATTATGTGCAATGTTTGTATAGTGAGGTTAGGCACAATAAACAGCCTGCGATAGTCCGTGTTTCATTGAACATCTCATGTGGCGCAGCCGGTAGGATACGTATCTTTAAAAAGTAAAATAAAACCTCGAAAGCAAAACTAAGCTAAAAAAGTGAAAGTGTTTCAAAATTGTGTCAAGTACACAAAAGAAGCCTCGTTAGAGCACACTTAAAGTTGTTTCCCTACACTGTCGTCTAAACAAGTGATAAGACAATAATTATAAGTTTAAAAAACTAGAGAAACCGACTTCATTGCCAAACGGCTAAACCGATTTTAATGAAATTTGTTTAGGACAATGTGGACGTAAGAATAACCTTCTAAATAAAATCGGTTCATAAATGACGGAGGCATGCAGATACAAACATTAAAAAAAATATTTAAAAAAAATGGCAACACCGATTTTAATAAAATTAAAATGGGACCAATCTGGAAGCAGTACCTTTCAGATAAAAAAATAATTTTTCAAATCGGCTCACAAATGACGAAGTTATGCGGTAACAAACATAAAAAAAAAAAATAAAAAAAAACATAAAAAAAAAATACAACCAAATTGAGAACCTCCTCCTTTTTGATAGGAAGTCGGTTAAAAAGAAGAAGTATGCGTAATATTATGAGGGATTAAAAAAAAAGTGTGATTGAAATGGAACTGGGTAAGTCACCTGACATTTGGCAAAACTGGCAACCTTGTGATTTAAGGAAATTGCGAGACTTAAGAATTAGAATCAGGAAACTAATAAGCCGCAGTAGTCAGGGAAGAGGAGAGGGGATAAAAAGAGGGGGGGGGGGAAGTTTCCCGGCAGTAAAATGCAACAGATAAAGAGAAACAAAACGTCGAGTTGTTGATTTACTGATAGTAAAAAAAGTTTAAAGGTACTTACATCGCCTAGGCTTGCAAGTAACAGACTTGCTAGCGTCACTGGGTTCACTCGGGCCGGCCTCGTTGACCGCGCGTACTCGGAACTCGTACTCCGTTCCTTCGTCGAGATTCGGCACTGTGGCCTTTTCATTGTCGTTGGGACCGACCTGTGAAGGAAATCTTGATTTTAACTCATGCACGGTAGATTCTTTTACTATTCAAAATCCTAAGATCTAGGGACTGACAATCAAAGTCTGAAATACATCAATAATGGCATTTTTTTATACAACTTGTTGAAGGAACAAGCATATGGCTCACCTGATGTTAAGTGGTAACCATAGCTTATAACAAAGCATTACCTCGTAGGTCACGCACGTCAGGAACGTGCCCTACGACTGCACTGCTCTGCGTCCATCAACTTGACGCATACAGATCTTCAGCCTCACGTGCCAGTAATTTCACCGGCACCTACACCCTTCAAACCGAAACACAGCAATGCTGATTCACGGCAGAAATAAGCATGGTGGCAGTACTCCCCCGGACGAGCCACACACAAAGAGCTCATAACTACTACTAAATATGCTTAAAAACCAACTATTTATTTAGAATAATAATGAAGTATGGAGATTGAAATGCAAGGTTCACTTTAAATCTTTCCACCACACTGCTTTTAAAGAACTAAAGATAGGTACTCACTTCACAAGCTTTCACCCATTTCGGCGAGCCAACTTCTCTCTTCTCGATGATGTAACCAGTGATGGGAGAGCCGCCATCCTTGAACGGCTTCTCCCATTTGAGGTCCACGTGATCTTTGTCCCAGTCCACGATGTCTGGTGTTCCGGGCTTGTCGGGCTCGTCTGAAAGGCGCGTTTTATAATTTTTTATGAAATTTTTATGGGGTCAACAGGAAATATTTCTAGAATATTTTCAGATTGGCCCAGATTTAATGAAAAATGGAATTTTTAAATTGCCTCATAAATGACAAAGTTATGCTAAAAAAAAACATTAATCTCCTTTTTTTTTATAGAAAGTTGGTTAAAAAAATCAGATAATAAGAGAAAATCAAGTCAAACAAGTTGGACACAAAAACTATCTTGTAAGCTTCTTTTTTTGCATCGATTACATTGAATCTATGTTAATCTGAATCTATGTAAATTCACAATTTCACAAGATTTATTTTATTGACCCTAATGATTTTACATCACAGTTCATAATGATCTAGACACTTTTTATCTTCAAAAAATACTCACCGAACGGATTCTTAGCAATAATCGAATGCTCTCCCTCCAACGGCTCCGAAGCGCCCTCGTTGTTAACCGCAGACACCCTGAACTTGTACTCATGTCCTGGCACCAGGTTCTCGATCTCCGCCTTAGGGTCCTTGGTCTTCAGCGCTGGCATCCATCTCCCGGTCTCTGTGTCGAACTTCTCGACCAGGTAGTGGTCTAGCGGAGCGCCGCCGTCGTCGATTGGCGGCTGCCATTTTAGGGTGCAACCTTCTTTGTGCACGTCGGAGATCTGGGGATGGACAGTTTTGTTAAATAAATCACCACAAGTCTGAAGTGAAGATGGGCAGGCCACGTGGCTAGAAAGAATGATGGAAGATGGACAACGATTACAGAATGGTGGCCAAGAGAGAGAAGAGAGTGGCGTATCAGGGAAGAGGCCACCCTATGTCTTGTTAAATAAATGTTCACCACAAGTCTGAAGTGGAGATGGGCAGGACACGTGGCCAGAAGGAATGATGGAAGATGGACAACGATTACAGAATGGTGGCCAAGAAGGGAAGAGAGAGAGTAGTGTACTAGGGAAGAGACCTCTTCCTATCAGTGGGTGCATAGTTCATAGTTAGGAACGACTAGGGAACGCCTGTTCAAATCTTAATGCAAAAAAAAAACATGAGAAACCGACTATTATACTGCAGAACAGATTTTGATAAAACTTCAATGAGGTCCAATCTGGAAGTATAACCTTTCAGATAAATAAATATTTTTACAAATCGGCTCATAAATGACGAAATAAAGCAATAACAAACATAAAAAAAAACTAATTGAGAACCTCTTTTTTTATTTGAAGTCGGTAAAAAAAATACAACCAAATAGATGTTAAGTGGAGTTATGAGTCTTAATACTACAAAAATATGGTCGAAATTAACTTGAGCAGTTCATCGTTTTGTCGACCTTTAAGTCTGACTCTTATCGCTATAGAAATATAGTTGAATTTACCTTGAGCGGTCCTTCAGGCTTGGCCGGCACATCCAAGACATTGATCTGAATGGTTGCCTCGTCTTTACCGCTGTTGTTCTCTGCCTTCAATGTATAAGTACCGCTGTGTTTGCGTGACGTGATGACCACGGATAGCTTGGTCTTGTAGTCTTCGACGTCAACTGTGAGGTCGTCTCTGGTAGACAGACGCTCTTTGTTGTGGAACCTAAAGGCAATAAATTAAATTTAACTTGATTTTAAGAAGCGTGTTATTTAACCAATTTTATTATCGCCGCCTGCGGCTTCGCTCGCCTTGTTCCCGTTACTTTTTCGGGATAAAAAGTATCATTATTATGTTGTCCTGGTTTTGTCTCCACACCAATTTTTAGCCAGATTGTTTTAGCTGTTCTTAAGCTTAAGCTTCGTTATTAGACTTACTTTCTTAGCTGATTGACTTACATAATTTTACTAAGTGGATTTTTTGACTAAATTATTGAACTCGTCAATTCTTAATTCTTTTTTGCACACAAAAACATAGGAAAAGGACAAAAACAGAGGACATGATTGTACACAGGCGAGTTTGACCCTGAGCTAAGTTTTCTTACAGCAAACTGTTAAGGCTAGAGAGGTGACTATATCTTAGTTGACTGTCTTACTAAATCTTAGTTAACTTTTAAATCTTAGTTAGCATTTAAATCTAAGTTCACTTTTAAATATTAGTTGGCTTTTAAATCTTAGTTAACTTTTAAATCTTAGTTAGCATTTAAATCTTAGTTAGCTTTTAAATATTAGTTGGCTTTTAAATCTTAGTTAACTTTTAAATCTTAGTTAGCTTTTAAATCTTAGTTAGCTTTTAAATTTTAGTAAGCTTTTAAATCTTAGTTAGCTCTTGAATCTTAGTTGGCTTTTAAATCGTAGTTAGCTTTTAAATCCTAGTTAATATACTTACCAAGTCTTGGTCGGCGGCGGTTCTCCGCTGACCTTGATGTCCAATCGGATGTGCTGGCCTGCCTTGATGGTGATGTCACGCATGTTTGTACGGTCGATCTTAGGCGCCACTGTACAACAAGACAAAATTGAATGATCTTAGGCGTTTTTGATCAACGGTGCCAGTAAATGGTGCCGGCACAGGTTGCCAATATGTTGAAAAACGGATGCTCTCAGCACCGGTATGTGAGAAAGAGAAACGCGACGCGAGCAACTGAGTGTCATCGGCAACGGCGGCGCCAACGCACCGAGCGCAAGCCGACTTAAAGCCGAGGCAAGCCGCGCCGGCACCGTTGCGCGGCACCAACTGAAACTACCGAACAGCACTCTCGCTCGCTCTCTCTCGACTAAGCACGGTGGATGTGCGACCGAGATGGATGAGCAACCGATAAGTTGGCGATGCGCGCGAGTGCTTACAGAATTATCATTTCTAGAAACGACATTAAAATTTGTTATATATCTAGCGGTACGTACTACTACAATTAATTAAAATAGATCGGTACCTAACTACAAAGTTACTAGTAATAATATGCTATCATTCTGGCACCGCCCGCTGAACGTTGCGTTGCGCGAACCTCTGCTAGCGCTAAGCTTAACAATTCTGTAGTCGGCCGGCACCGGTGCCGAAAGCAACGGTGCTGGCAACCGTTGACGTTTAGGCGACAACGGTGCGCACCGATGACAAAAAATAACGACAACGACCACCTCTAGTCACGACTTAGAATAGAATAAAAATCTCTCGTGGTATTGAGAAAAAACAAACAATACACTTGCAAAATAAATCTCCATAATTGGACCGGGCTTTTTCAGAACCGTCTGCTAAAACAAAAACAAATATTTTCTATCATCAATATCATCAGCCTGCAGAAGTCCACTGCTGGTCATAGGCCTACCCTACACATTTACTGGAAGAACGATTCTGAGCTCTTTCCATCCATCGACTTCCCGCGATCTTACCAAATACCAATGTCATCAGTCCATCTGGTGGGGGGCGCTCTATGTTTCATCTTCCGGTTCGTGGTCGCCATTCGAGAACCTTTTTTCCCCTACGGTTGTAGGCATTAATTTTCTATACCTTTCAGAATAACTTACCATATCTATCCTTAGCCAGTAGATTTTCGCTGGCGGTAGAAGGTTTGCCGGGACCAGCCTTGTTAACCGCTTTCACACGGAACTGGTAAGTCTTGCCTTCGATCAGATCAGGCACCTTGGCTTCGGTCTTGTTTCCAGGAACCTAAGAAGAAAAAAAAACGTAATTATGGTGATAGATTCAAAAAAGCGGCCAAGTGCGAGTCGGACTCGTCCATGAAGGGTTCCGTAGCAACAAGTAACATAATATTAAAATATATATGAAATAAAAGGTTCTTGTACTTCTTCGAAAGGTAAATTGCGGTTTACGATTTATGACGTATAAAAAAAACTACTGACTAGATCTCGTTCAAACCAAATATCGTTGAAAGTTTGCATAGTAATGTACAACATATATTTTTTTTAGTTTTATCATTCTCTTATTTTAGAAGTTAGAGGGAGGGGGACCAACTTTTATCACTTTGGAAGTGTCTCTCGCGCAAACTATTCAGTTTAGAAAAAAACGATATAAGAAACCTCAACATCATTTTTGAAGACCTATTCAAAGATACCGGGTAGATGGAAAAAAAATTTTGAGTTTCAGTTTCAAGTATGGGGACCCCCAAAATTTATAGGTTTTTTTTCTATTTTTGTGTAAAAATCTTAATGCGGTTCACAAAATACATCTACTCGCCAAGTTTCATCAGTCTAGCTTTTATAGTTTCAGAGAAAAATGGCTGTGACATACGGACGGACAGACGGACAGACAGACAGACAGACAGACAGACAGACATGACGAATCTATAAGGGTTCCGTTTTTGCCATTTGGCTACGGAACCCTAAAAACACTATTGAATAGATAGGCACCTGCTGGGCGATTGTGTAATTTTGTTGCAATCAAAATTGATACTAACATAAATGATAGTAACAAGGAACAGCGATCACATATCTAATATTATGTCACCATCATTTTTCGATCTATCTATCTGTCTGTTGATGAATGATGAATGAGGGTAGCAAGCTTTGGCCACTAAAAGAAAACGGCCTGGGGATCAAATGTTCCCTCCATTGATTCCCAAGCCGTTATCTCAGATCTATTAGAGACAGAATAAGCTGAAAAAGATACCAATTATAACTAGCGGCACATAGCTCTAGCGCTGAGCGATACGCGGAGGTGATAGCTGTGCATGCGTCGTAGTGTGCGCATGTCGCGTACACTGGATGTGTGGATGTGTGCAGAGTGTCCTATTAGTACAGAGAACGGAGTGCGACTGAAGAGCCAATCAGCGCTACGCACGCCCGCCCTTTATACCGCTAGCCCTCCTCAGGTACCTTATTTTTGACTTCTGCGCAATAACGGTCAACGCTAAAGTTATGTGCCGCTACCTATAAAAAGACTCACCTCTGCCGCTTTGACCCATTTGCCGGTGTCTCGGTCCTTCTTCTCGATGATGTAGGCGGTGATGGGCGCTCCGCCGTCGCTGGCCGGCTTGTCCCATTTGAGGTCCACGTGCTCCGCGCTCCAGTCTTTGAACTCTGGCTTGCCAGGCGCGTCGGGCTCGCCTGAGGATATGGAGACATGGTCAGACTAAATGAAGTCGCGGTAAATCGTGGATAGGTAATGTTTTAGATAGTTCTTCCTGGATGCATGTTCAGTGAACTTTTTCAGACTGATGATGCAACGAAGGAAGGTAAAAAGGTGGTTGGTTCAGTAGTAAAAGATGGGGTAAAACTTTTTTTTATTTTTCTCTATAAATCCTTCATTTTTCCACACCACTGTGTTTCTAACTACTAACTAGTGTTTCCATATTTCTTTATTTTTAAATTCTACTTAAGTATTTATTTTTATTCTATGGTCTTCTCTACCATTCTACCGCTACTAGGTAATCGATTGGCGACAAGTACACACTGCAACTTTTGAGTTATACAAAATCGCATCGAGTGCCACAAAATATAGTACCAGCCTGACATGCCAAGCGAGAGTAAACCTTACACACTCACCATAAGGATTCTTAGCTGTCGTAGCTGTGTCCGTAGTCAACGGCTCACTTTCACCCTCAGGGTTCACAGCCTTGACCCGGAACAAGTAATCCTTTCCTTCATTCAGGCCCGTGACGTCAGCTTCGGGTTCTTTCGTTACACAAACGGGCACCCATCGGCCGGACTCAGTATCCATACGTTCGACGACGTAGCTTTCGATTGGTTCGCCGCCATCGTCTTCTGGTTTCTCCCATTTGAGCTTGCAGCCGTTTGCTGTTACGTCTGATACCTGGTGAATATTTTGAGGTTATTTTATGTCCCCAATTATTTAAAATTATTGTTGCTGTTTAAAAATTATGTAAATCTACAAAATGGTAGATTAATATAATTTTAAAACAGAACTTGTGGTCTGTGGTAGCGGCTCCACCCTTCGATCTAAAAGTAGACAATCTAAACAGTAACAGTTGTCGAACACGGAAATTGTCGTTTTCGGAAGTTGTTATTTTAGGGAGTTGTTGTTGTCACCCTGAGGTTTCCGATCCTAAGGTCGTGGGTTCAAATCCAGGCTTGCACCAATGAGTTTATCTGATCAAAAATATATGTGCAATATGCCAGCACTCTAAAACGGTGAAGGAAAACATGGTGTGGTGAGAAAACAGACATGATGTAAAGCCTTAAAAGTCTGAAATACTGTCAAGTACACGAAAAAAGCTTCAGGTGCAATTAAAATCTTTTAACCACACTGGCTGGCTAGCACACCACATGAGCCGAAGACTGGGCTCAGTGGCACGTCTTGGGAGAGACCTACGTCCAGCAGTGGACTGATATAGGTTGATGATGATGATGACTACATTGGTTGGTATCAAACTTGGACAGGAAGAAAAAATCATCACTTTGAGATTGATAGCTTACCTTCAGAGGTCCCTTTGGCTTAGCAGGTTTGCTGACAACCTGGATTTCAACCTCCACGGTATCAGTTCCCGAATCGTTCTTAGCGGTCACGATGTATTTGCCTGGAATCAAACGTTAGATTTATTAGAAAACCAACAGCAGTAATGTTAAAACAAACTAAACTTACTTATATACATAAAAATGTCTAGACAATTACAGGTTTTCCTAGGTAAACTTTTACATTACTAATTTTAAAGAATACAAAAAATATATAAATACTAGCTGTCACCCGCGACTTTGTCCGCGTGGTTAGTATAAAGTCATAGTTTGAGTTCGTTTAAAAGAAACTATTTTATGGTGGAAAGCGGACAACTATTGATATGTTTTCACTGTTTTTTGCGTATTTTTTTAGAGTTATTTTTTGTGAATTTGCCTTAGTGGCTAAGTTGGGTTATGTATGCGTTGGTTTTACATGACCAAGTGCTGGTTACCTTAGTTTTGAGTTTGCATTCAAAACTATATAAAGTGTGTTCGAAAGATGGTAAATGCTGTTGTAGCCGATTTTTTTCAGCTGTGTTTAGTTTTGGTATGATAGGTGCTTCCCGCAATTTTGTCTTAGTGGTTATCATGGGGTTTTTTGTAAACCTTTGTGTGTATTCAAACCTGGTGACAGATGCTGCGGTAGCAGAATTTTTTAAATGTTTTTTTGCGTATTTTGTAAAGCTCTTTTTCGTGATTTTGTTTTAGTGGCTAATTTGGGCTATCGTATTCGTTGGTGTACAATTGAATCTTGTTTTTTTAGTTTGACATGATCAAATGCAAGTTACCATCGTTTTGAGCTTGTACTTTAGAGTGTATTTGAATTTGAAGGTGAGTGCTGTTGTAGCCGTTTTTTTTCAGCGGTGTTTAGTTTAAGTATGATAGATGATTCCCGCGATTTTGTCTTGGTGGTTATCATCGGTTTTTTTGTAAACATTTGTGTGTATTAAAACCTGGTGACAAATGCTGCGGTAGCTGAAAATTTTTTAATGTTTTTTTTTGCGTATTTTGTAAAGCTATTTTTTGTGATTTTATGTTATATTAGTGGCTAATTTGGGGTTTCGTATGCATGTTGGTGTATAATCGAATTTGAATTTTTAATTTGACATGACCAACTGCTGGTTATCATAGTTTTGAGCATGTACTTTAGAGTGTCTTTGAATTTGAAGGCGAGTGTTGTAGCCGATTTCTTTCAGAGGTGTTTAGTTTAGGTATGATAGATAATTCCCGCAATTTTGTCTAAGTCGTTATCTTTGGTTTTATAGTAAACCTTTGTGTGTATTCAAACCTGGTTACAGATGCTGCGGTAGCTGAATTTTTTTTAATGTTTTTTTTGCGTATTTTGTAAAGCTCGTTTTCGTGATTTGTTTTAGTGGCTAATTTGGGCTATCGTATTCGTTGGTGTATGATCGAATCTGGTTTTTTTAGTTTGACATGATCAAATGCAAGTTACCATAGTTTTGAGCTTGTACTTTAGAGTGTATTTGAATTTGAAGGCGAGTTCTGTTGTAGCTGTTTTTTTTCAGCGGTGTTTAGTTTAAGTATGATAGATGATTCCCGCAATTTTGTCTTGGTGGTTATCATCGGTTTTTTTGTAAACATTTGTGTGTATTTAAACCTGGTGACAAATGCTGCGGTAGCTGAAAATTGTTAATGTTTTTTTTTGCGTATTTTGTAAAGCTATTTTTTGTGATTTTATGTTATATTAGTGGCTAATTTTGGGTTGCGTATGCCGTGTTGGTGTATAATCGAATCAATTTTTTTAATTTGACGTGACCAACTGCTGGTTACCATAGTTTAGAGCATGTACTTTAGAGTTTATTTGAATTTGAAGGCGAGTGCTGTTGTAGCCGATTTTTTTCAGCGGTGTTTAGCTTAAGTATGATAGATGATTCCCGCAATTTTGTCTAAGTGATTATCATTGTTTTTTTTGTAAACCTTTGTGTGTATTCAAACCTGGTGACAGATGCTGCGGTAGCTGAAAATTTTTTAATGGTTTTTTTTGCGTATTTTGTAAAGCAATTTTTTGTGATTTTATGTTGTATTAGTGGCTAATTTAGGGTTTCGTATGCGTGTTGGTGTTTAATCGAATCAGATTTTTTTAATTTGACATGACCAGCTGGTTACCATAGTTTTGAGCATGTTCTTTAGCCATTTTTTGAAGCGGTGCGGTGTTTAGTTTCGGTATTATAAGGTGTTTTCCGCGATTTTGTCTTAGTGGTTACGGTGGGGTTTATGTAAACTTTTGTGTGTATTCAAATTTGGTGACAGAAGCTGCGGTTGTAGATTTTTTTTACTGTTTTTTTGCGTATTTTGTAAAGCAATTTTTTGTGATTTTTCTTTAAAATATTTTTCCCTTTTTTCTTCTTTTAGGGAAATAATTTTCCTATTTTCTTTCTTAGTGCACCTTTGCTCTATAAGAAGAACACATCTTCCAAGTTTCATGCTTCTAGGACTAATGGTTTAGGCTGTGTGTTGATTTTTCTTTAAACCTTTTTTCCCCTTTTTCTCCTCTTCGGGAAATAATTTTCCAATTTCCTTTCTTAGTACACCTCTACGCTATAAGAGGAACATACCCTCCAAGTTTCATGCTTCTAGGACTAACGGTTTAGGCTGTGCGTTGATTGTCAGTCAGTCAGTGAGTCAGTCAGTCAGTCAGTAACGAAAGAGTTTTATATATTTAGATAAACAACTTTGTACAACGAATTAACTAATTTAAATATTAATTGAATACTTTTTTGGTTCTACAGAAACCAAAAAAAAAATACTGTAGTTGCTGTACTCAAACAATTTTTTTTATCAACCATTATTTTCCCACGACTGGAGAAAGGTTTCTCTCACTAGAGCTATCAATAGAAAATTAAATGCAACTCCAATAAAATGGAGACAGTCTGTTTGATGAAATAAAACAAACCAGTTAAATATAAAATGTATTCTAGCTTTCACTAAACAAGAAAATGACAAAGAAAATGGTGGAAGATAAGTTTTGTGCCAACCAAGTCTCATTAAGCATTTGGCTAAGAATAAATTAAATTAACATAAAATCTCCCCCCCACTACCTTTTCTTTTATTACCTGAATCAGTCCTAGTAGTTTTCTCCAACACAAACGAAGTATGGTAGTCCTTGTTCTCAATAACCAGTCGCCCTTCAGACTTCAGAGTCTTATCCAGCAAGGTCCAGGTGATGGTCGGTTCAGGTTCACCCTTCACGTCGGCGTCCATCTTGAGGGTAGATCCAACCTTTACCTTGCGCTTTTGAAGGTTCTTGCGGTCGATCTTAGGAGCCACTGGAAATTAAATATACTTATTAATGGAAATCCTAGGTGAGGTAGACCCGGGAATAAATATAAAAAAAAGGTTTTTAACATTTCTTTTGTAGCTCGCTTTGCTCGTGACTTTTTGTTACAGATTATCAGCTCGCTTCGCTCACTGTAGTAAACTTTCTGAGCTTCTTTCCGAAGTAAGGAAGCGTTTGGATGTAAATGTCACTAGCGACTATCTTTACAATCTTCTTCTTCGTAATAAGATGGCATCTGCCCCTTTTGGAACAATTTTGCCAGTGTCAAGTGAGGAAAATATATTTCATAAATAAAATAGTTTTCAGTCAAGTCAGTAATAGACAAGTCGGTTACCACTGGTTTTAAAGAAAATGATGGCAGTTTTCTTCAAAACCATCGAAATCATTTTCGATCAAATCAGGATATATTACACTTTCATTCCAACTGCTCAATCGGTGACTGATGTAGATTGACACAGACTACCTTAGACTAACGTAAGCTGTCAAAGGCCAAAGTTTTAAGACTATTTTTTTTTCTATACAGTTGTAATGAATATGGCGGGGTATCTAGGAAAATTAATGTAAGAGTAAGTATGCCTGATATTTTGATTTTATAACTTACAGAAACGTGGTTTGGCGATGACACTCTTGCTAGGGTCGCTAGGCTCGCTAGGCCCCGCCTTGTTGACCGCCATGACCCTGAATTCGTACTCGTGACCTTCTTCGACGTCGGTCACGTGGGCTGTTGGACGCTCGCCTGATGTCTTGAGGCAGTCTTGCCATGATCTGTTAAAAAATACGATAGCTACTTATAATACTGGCACGTGAGGCTGAACATCTGTATGCCTCAAGCTGATGGACGCTGGGCAGTGCATCGCAGGCCTTGTTTCAAACGGGCGTGACCTAGGAGGCAATGCTTTGTTAACGGTGATGGTTACTATTTAACATCAGGTGAGCCATATGCTTGTTCCATCAGCATGTTGAATAAAAAAATCTTTAAAACAATGCGTAGGTACCTAAATCTTAAAATAGCAGGAACACAATAGTTTAACATGTACTTTTTCTAAGCCATAGAGGTATTATTTTACTGAACTTTTGGTATTGCCAATATTTCGACTTCACCATGATATTTTTTTGCCTCCTAATGAGGTCTAATGAGCAGTAAGTCTAATGAGCAAAATGTCCATGTAGCAAAACGTCCACTATCAGATGGTATGTGTAGCAGAACGTAGCCAGCAAAAAGTCAGTTTCTCAACATGTCTGGATTGCACATATCTGGAAATCTGATTGACATGTCTGGAAGGCACAAAATTCAACACACACATTGCATCAGAAGGGAAATGGACACGGCAATAACATAATACCTACAGAATTGCACATGCATACTCTTTGGTCCACGTATCTTTTGATCAGGAGGCATTTTTGAAGTGAAAACTTCTTTAGCGGCGTTGAGCACTTTTTCTGTAATGGGTATAAAATCTTAAACTCGCGTCAGCGCGTCAGGACACGTGACCTGATCGAAAAAGCGTAAGACGGATGGAGAGTAGACAGCTATCCCCTCTCTACGGCGCGGCGAAAATGTATGCCTGGGCCTACTATTTCGTTTAGGCAGCGCAGGGCGCTTGCGCGAATGTTCGTGTATGTTACAGCGTGCCAAATAACAAACAAGCCCCCCCTAACCATTCCAAAATATCAAACATCTCAACGTTAATAATCAAGTTTTCACTTCTGCCGGCACTCCCGGAGTGCAACCCGTATTTTTTTTTAAGTATTTACTTAACACCGTCCGGGGACGCAGGTTCAGTATAAACAATGAAGTATGCGAAATACCATTCGTCTACAACCGGTCATTGAACCAAGACCCGATTATTCTTAGCAACAAGAAACATACCTTCCGCCCTTCTCTCTCTTCTGCACGATGTACCCGGTAATCGGGGCACCACCGTCGCTCTTCGGCGGACTCCATTCCAGCTCCACGAAGTCCTTATCCCAGTTCTTCGGCTCTGGACGTCCAGGCTTGCCGGGTTCGTCTGTGGAAATAAGTAAATAAGAGCTTTTTCTTTGAATAAGAAATAAACAATTTATGAGACCAATTTTTTTGAACCAATGCGGTGAAAGGATTTGGACCAGATAGTACACAGCTATACACAAACAAACGGTGAAGGAAAACATCGTGAGGAAACCTATGGCTAGTCAGCTCTGCACGTATTGACCATGTCTTTCCTGTGGATTAGGCCGACTAAGCTGTCAGAATGGTACAGCTTTTTTCATCTAAAATCTTGTCCCAGGCACTATAGCGTCCTGCAAGTAGGGCTTATGTAATCACCAGTTGCCCCTGACGCTATATTAATCATCTACCATAAATTAAAAAAAAATATCACAAGAACGCTTATCGAAGGGGTTCTTAGCAAACAGGTCACAGGAACACTTACCGAAGGGATTCTTAGCAAACAGGTCACAAGAACACTTACCGAAGGGGTTCTTAGCAAACAGGTTACAAGAACACTTACCGAAGGGGTTCTTAGCAAACAGGTCACAAGAACACTTACCGAAGGGGTTCTTAGAAAACAGGTCACAAGAACACTTACCGAAGGGATTCTTAGCAATAATCGGCTTATCAGTCTCCAGTTCTTCAGACTCGCCCTCCTTATTGACCGCCTTCACCCGGAACTTGTAAGGCTTGCCCTCTTGGAGACCCGTCACTGTGGCGTGGGGCTCCTTGGACGTACCACACGGTAGCCATTGACCTGGGGAAGAAGACGTTTATAAATCGAAGGTATAAATGATTGGAAATTCCCCTAGTATAAAAAAAACTCACAATGATTCTGAGGTGTGAGCGCCAACTCAGCACAATATCCATAGATTAAGAAACAGTTTGTCGGTTAGCCTCTATGTATGGCAGTACTAATTACGACGTGGACACACTACACACAACACAGAAAGTGTTTATATAAATGTATAAACACTGGTCCTTTCTAACCAAAGTGGTGAAAGGACTTTCAGTGCGCCTCAGAGAGGCTCCTTTCTTGCACTAAACGCATGTTTTCAAAAGGTTCTACGACAAGCCGGTTTCCTCACAATGTTTTCCTGCACCGTTTGAGACTACAGCCATAGTGCACATACATTTTTCGACAGAAAACGCATTGGTACACGACTGGATTTGATGAGGACGATATCCAGCAGTGGACATCTTCGGACTGACGTCTTTAGGTCGTGGATGAAGATGCTACAGGGTATACCAACTTACCAGTAAGTGGATCAAGCTTCTCAATCTCGTAGTATTCGATAGGCGATCCACCGTCGTCTTCCGGCTTCTTCCACGCCAGGGTACATCCGTTCTTGGTGACGTCAGCCACTTCCAACGGTCCTTGAGGCTTGGATGGCTTGCCTGGAGAAATATAATGGTTAAGTTAAAACTTAAAGCCAATCAATAAAAAAAGCTACTAAAACCAAAAAAAATATAACAGCAAAATAAAGTAAACTGTTTATACAATGAAATAAGGTTGTAACTTACCTAGCACAGTGATCTCGACTTCGGCTTCGTCTTCCCCCACCTCGTTCTTCGCCTTGATGACGTATTTGCCGGTGCTGATGCGTTTTGTTTTCGTCATCAGGAACTTTGTGTTGTAATCCACGTTTATTATTTCTAGGTTTTCACTGCAATGAATAAAAATACTGTCAGAAAGGCAAGTCCCACTTCATTTCGTCTAGGAAATGTTGCATTCGTTTCGACTATTTTTCTCTCTCTTTTGTATAGAGAAAAGATGAGACAGCCAAAATACGTTACGTAGGAACGGTCTGAATAGGTCCACTGGAGACCGGCATAAGGGAGGGGCGGGATGGGGAGGGGGTAGATGATGCCATTAGCATAATCTTTAGTGGTTTTCCTGATGCACAGGATGGCAGAAACGAGGATTAAAGACTAGTGTTTTTTCAGACTAATGATGATAACCCTTCCCTTTTACTATGCTGATTACCATGCCCTTCAGCATGGTCACAGTTTAAATCGATCAATTTAAAGAACTCGATTCGCCTACGTCTCTCTCTCTCTCTCTCTTTTGTATGGAGAAAACTTGAGACAGCAACAATGAGTTATGAAACGAGTTGTTGTTTCATCATTTCTTAAACTTACTGTATTTTGATGCACACAATGATAGAAACGAGGGTGAAATGACATTTCCTCACCTAGTCTTAAGTTCATCTCCCTTGAAGAACCAGGTGACCTTTGCCGGCGGTTCTCCAAAGACCTTCACGTCCAGAGAGACAGGAAGACCAGCCTTCACTGTTATCGGGTTCAAGTTTGTACGGTCGATGCGTGGCTTCACTGTATAAAAAAGTACTATATTAACACGCATTATATAATTATAATTCTTGTGAATTATACAATGTACTATTATACCTTCGCACATTTGATTGAAGTTCGAAATTTAAATAAAACCTTTGATAAGTTGCCTCCTTGGCTGCCATGTTTCGGAGAAAAATATCGTTCCAATTATAAATTACACGACAGATATGAGGTTACTATGTAATTTCTTCTTCTTAATTAATTTCATAATTATGTCCATTTTGGATCAATTTTGCCAGTGAGGAAAAACTATTTAAGCTAATTGCCAGTGAGGAAAAACTAATTTATTTGGCCGCTAAATACGACAGTAATGGATTTTCATACAACTTTTGCCAGCCGCTGCTTGCATGTCCAGTACAGCAATTTCGATTTATCTCGAAGAAAGTTGTCAAAGTATTGCTCAAATTTTCGAACATGTTTGAGAGTTTTTTTATTCTTTCTCTTTTTTACGACAGTTTATTTTACATGATTCAAATAAAAAATCAACAAAATAAAAATGCACCATTGTAAAGATAAATAATACTTACAGAAGCGTGGTTTAGCGGTGTGCCAGTTGGTATTCTCCGAAGGCTCCGATTGGCCGGCCTTGTTGAGTGCTCTGATACGGAACTGGTACTGATTACCCTCTTCCAGCTTAGGCACTGTGCCTTGGCATACGTTGCCTTGGATTTCTGCCGCCTGAGGGTAGTATAACATTTTGAATAACTTCATAAGGAACCAATTTTGCAAGATATTTAACCTCAAAGAGTGTATACAATAGACAATAGTCGCAGCATTGCAATAGAAACTGACAGGGATATTTACAATTGGCAATTATTTTTAACTGATTTCATGGTGTTTTTTTTTCTGTTTCTTTTTGCCAAATGTTCAAAGCAGTGCACATATCATCGAAGCTACGAACCATTTAGGTTTTAGTGCAGCTGACTTTAGTGTACCTATTTACAACTAATAGTAGCTCGTTTGGTACAGAGATGACGGCTAATTGAGGAGAATGAAAGAAGAGAAAACCGACCCCACAAATTGATTTTGGGGATTAAGATTTGCAATGACGTCCCGCGATGGGGTGTATTGTGCATTGTCCCCCTGCTAACCTTACCCCAGCCAGCCCAACCCCTAAAATAGCCGAATATGACTATGGGTTGGTGACCCCACATAAAGTGTAACAGCTTAAAAACCCATTTCAAAAGCAAAAGAATATTACAAACCTTAACAAACTCGCCCCTATCTCTATCCATGACTTCGATCACGTATCCAGTAATAGGTGCTCCATTATCCCTGATAGGAGGTTCCCACTTCAGCTTAGCAGACTTCTCATCCCAGTCCACAATGTCTGGTAGTCCGGGGGGTGCTGGCACGTCGTAGGGGTTCTTGGCGAGGATGCCGTGGTCTGTCTCGAGGGGCTCGGATTCCCCTTCCTCGTTTAATGCCTTGACGCGGAACTGGTATGTGTGACCGGGTTCTAGACCTGGGGAAGAGATTTATAGAGGTTATTCAAAGGTCTGAAGAACTGTATAGTTTGTTTAATTCAGGATTACTCGTCTCGTGACCCGTATGTTGTTGAAATAAGAAACAAAATGCAATGATTTACGCGTTTTCGTGAAACGCATACACTTTTGACTGGCCTCTCAGCTCAGTTGGTAGTAGCTCTACCTTCTGCGCCGTAGGTCGTGGGTTCGATCCCCACCGAGAACAGATATTTGTGTGGTGAACGCAGATGTTTTTTTACTGTCTGGGTGTTATATACTGTATTTCAAATTGATCCTTGCGATTCTACAGAATAAATACGCTTTTGATTTGATTTGATTGTAAGCATGTGTTGCAGGTGTCTATGGGCAACGGTGACTACTTTCCATCAGGTGGCCCGTCTGCTCGTCTGCCAGCTATGGCATAAATAAAAAAACAAAAAAAAAGCATGTATTTACAAAAAATATGCATATAAGTACTATTAGTTATCTGGTTCCCATAGTACAAGCTTTGCTTAGTTTGGTGCTAGATAGTGTTGATTGAATTGTCTACAATATCTTTTTATTTATTTTAAAACAGAGTTCCCAGTACGCATTCCTGTTTTCTCTAAGACCTATGCTGAAAGGCTACATTTAGTGTTCTTCGGTTTTAAGCCAATTTGCGACTTATTATTCTCTATCATATATCTTACCAGTAACTGTAGCCTCAGTGGCATCCGGTTCCACAGTCCCCGCGGGCACCCATTTCCCAGTGAGCGTGTCCATTTTCTCCACCACATAAGCACTGAGTGGTAATCCTCCAGTGTGCTTGGGTTTCTTCCACGCCAGTTTAACGTGGTCTGCGTGGACGTCTGACACTTCCAACGGGCCTTCGGGCTTGCCAGGTTTGTCTGTAGATGGAAAGTTTTATAAGCATACAGTAATACAGTAATATTAAGGTAGGCTTAAAGTTGCCTACTCGGGACATGTTTTAGGGCATGAGCGTTCCATCTGCTCCAACTTATTATGATGGGCAAGTTGTGGGGCAAGAGAGGAGTAGGTAGAAGAAAAACATCATGGCTTCGCAACATCAGGGAATGGACCGGGATCAAGAAAGTAGGTTTATTTAGGCTTGTTCTAGATAAAAGAAAGTTTAAAAGGATGACTGCCACCCTTCAGTAGAGGAGAGGCATTCTAAGAAGAAGAAGAAGAAGAGGTATTTTATAATTAAGTTGACGTGTGTGAAAAACCTTTCTGAGGGAACTTTTTGTTTCGAAAAACTACCAGGAACAGGGTAAAAAGCTACTACGCGGGAAAAACCGCGTAGTAGTTTCTCCACAACTAACGACTAAGAACGACTTCTTGGTTAGTTGTGGAGAAAGGTTTACTACGCGGTTTTTTCCGCGTAGTAGCTTTTTAACCCTATTCCTGATAATTTTTCGAAACAAAATATCCAGGTTATAATCTATTTTTGCTGAAAATTGCGACCAAATCGGTCCAGTAGGTACTTGGGCGTGATTAAACATAAGACAGACTGACGCTGATGTAGCCCATTTCAGGTCAACAGCAATAAAAACAATATCATGGGAACCATCGACGCGGTGAAGAATAGAAGAACAAAAAATCGTAACTTTCGTATTTACAATATAAGTAGGACGTAGGACAGTCAAGTGACTTACCTAGTACAGTGACCTCAACGGTAGCCTCATCGACTCCAGAATCATTCTCCGCCTTCAGCGTGTAGATACCAGTGTTCTTCCAGCTGGTCTCGAAGATCTGCAGCTTGGTGTTGTAGTCTTCGTTCTCTATCTTGACGCCTGGACCGGTCTCCAAGGCCTGGATGACATGAAATAAACCGGTGTGAGCTGGGCTTCCTCTAAGAAGCTTGTACAAATCCATCATGGCTAGTCGAAGTCAAGTCAGAGTAGAGTCAAAGCTGCATCAACGTTGAGACATAGTTGAGTCAGAGTTGAATCAAAGCCGAGTCAAATTAGAGTACAAGTAGAGTCAAACTCGAGTCAAAGTTGAGTCGAACTTGAGTCAGAGTTGAATCAATCTTGAGTCAGAGTTGAATCAAACTTGAGTCAAAGTTGAATCAAACTTGAGGCCGAGATTCATAGACCGAACTTTGACTTTACTTTGATGGAAAGTTCAACTTTCAACCAAAATTATATTTCATAGTTCTGTCAAACTCTTCTTTATTCAAAATATTGATAGGAAACTTCGATAAACAAAGCTTACTTAGCGAAGACTGCTTTGCTGTAAAGCAAAGTGCGGTCTATGAATCTGGGCCTGAGTTAGAGTTGAATCAAAGTCGAGTCAACGTCAAGTCGAAGTAGAGTCAAAATCGAGTCAAAGTTGAGTCAAAGTTAAGCTCAACACGCGTTTGTACCCGTCGCCATATTTACCTTGCCAGCGAAGCTCCACGTCTTGGTCGGTGGAGGTTCACCGCGGATGTCCACGTCGAACTTGATGGTGGTGCCCGCGCGGACGCGGACTGTCACCATCTTGTCGCGGTTGATGTGCGGTTTCACTGGACATGGGAAATTTAAATAAAATATCTTTTCATCCCACCATCTCGGAAAGTGTATTTTTAATGTTCAATATCTGAGTGGAAAACCCGTTTTTATCCGCTAGAGGATAAAGTAAATTTGAATTTAGAATATCGTGTTCACTAAGTTTGTGAATACACAACCTATGTACTTCTACCTCCATGGTGCTGAATATATCATACAACCTTTTTTAATTTGGTAAAAACTCACACTCTTAACCTTCTTGGTGTATTTGTGAATTCAAAACATCATTTAACCTATTTACTTCTACCTGCATGGTGCCGAATTTATCATGCAACATTTTTAAATTTGTTAAAAACTCATACTCAGAACCTTCTTGGTGTGTTTTAGTCGCGCCATGTTCTTTTTTGCATTTGGTCATTTCCTCGCTGAGGTGGGATGAAAAGTTACGTGTTGCACTCGAGTGCAAAGATTTTTCACCTTGTGCTCTTTTGATTCCTTCGCCAACGCTTAGGATTCTAACTTTTAAACCACTCGCTCCGCTCGTGGTTAAATATTAGAATCCTGCGCTTGCTCGGTCATCAAAATTGAGCACGCGGTTAAAAAGCAGCTTTGCACTCTTGTATAACAAATAACTATTATTTGAACGAGAGAAAATTTAAAACAAAATTAAAGTCACATGATAGACTCATAGGGCGACTGTATTTCTTTGAATGGGGCATTGAATATCTTCTAAATTTTATTGCTACCATTTTTTTCACGTCATGAACGTGTCATACGATGCCCTGCCCAACGTTCAACCACTTGAGGCATTTTGATGTCAAGCCTCATGTGCCAGTAATTTGACTGGCACCCACACCCTTCGAATGGAAACACAGCAATGCTGCTTGACGGTACAAATAGGCATGGTGGTAGTAGTTGCCCGGAAGAGCCCTTCACAAAGAGCTCTACTCAGTTTCACGTTTTTCGTCCTAGCAACTTCCTCCCTTCGACTTCCGGCGCCACTGTCACCTCGTTTGGTTTGCAAAATGGCGAGGCGAGCCGCATGGCGCTCGGATTTTACTTCATTATACTTACTCGCGATGTACCAGGTAGGTATTACCTGGATTCCGGATATCGTTGGAAAAATTATAGGTAAGTTTTATTGTTAGTTAAAACTCTCTATTATTTGTTCCGAGTCGATATCCGGAATCCATCTCTAAAATTATATGGTAGTTATAATTATTTTATTTTATTTTATTTATTCAGGGACAACAAACAGCTACAACATAAAAATAAACTAAATTAGCTTAAGAGTAGGTATTATTCTACCTACTTACCTTATTATGGTAGACAATACTTACGGAATCTAGCCTTGGCGACGTGCGGTTGCGTAGCGTCTCCCGGCTCGCCTGGGCCCGCCTTGTTCACGGCGCGGACGCGGAACTGATAGGTGTTTCCTTCTTTCAAATCTGGTACACGCGCTTTGCATTCCGGGGTCTAGAAAAAATTGTAAAATAAAAAATAAAAAAATACTCGAAATATCTACTGTATTATATGTTTTTACTATTTATTTTCAAAATGATCCTTGAGTTACCTACTACTGAATAAAGAAATCTTTGAATTTGATTAGCCATCGGATTCTCATAGTACAAGCTCTATTAAGAGGCTAGATATTATTGTGTGGATTGTCCTCGATTTTTAGGGTTCCGTAGCCAAATGGTAAAAACGGAACCCTTATAGATTCGTCATGTCTGTCTGTCTGTCTGTCTGTCTGTCTGTCTGTCCGTCCGTATGTCACAGCCATTTTTCTCCGAAACCGTAAGAGCTAGACTGATGAAACTTGGCGAGTAGATGTATTCTGTGAACCGCATTAAGATTTTTACATAAAAATAAAAAAAAAACTATAAATTTCGGGGGTCCCCATACTTGAAACTGAAACTCAAAAAATTTTTTTTTATCGAACCCATACGTGTGGGGTATCTATGAATAGGTCTTTAAAAATGATGTTGAGGTTTCTAAAATCGTTTTTTTCTAAACTGAATAGTTTGCGCGAGAGACACTTCCAAAGTGGAAAAAAGTTGGTCCCCCCCCCTCTAACTTCTAAAGTAAGAGAATGATAATACTAAAAAAAATATATGTTGTACATTACTATGTAAACTTTCAACGATATTTGGTTTGAACGAGATCTAGTCAATAGTTTTTTTTTTATACATCATAAACAGAAAACCGCAATTTACCTTTCGACGAACTACAAGAACCTTATTATGTTACATCAAGTAACATATATAAAGGTTCTTGTAGTTCGTCGTGCTACGGAACCCTTCATGGGCGAGTCCGACTCGCACTTGGCTGCTTTTTTATTTATTTATTTGCGATTGAATCTATACTTTTAGAGCCAAAAAATAATAATATTTGAAATCAAAATGTTGAGAGGTAGCGAAGAGTCCTAATTTAATCCCACTTATTAAGAGAGCTTAAGTTAAAAAAAAAAAATGGAATAACTGGGTTTTTTTTTTTTTTTTTACAATTTATAGGTTTGCGCTTGACCGCTATCTCACCTGCTGTTAAGTGATGATGCGGTCGACGATGTAGCACGCTTACCTAGAAGATACCTATTCACTCTTGTCTTGAAAACATCCAATTTGTAGGTGCTCGGAAAGACAGACGCCGGCAAGGAATTCCATTCCTTGGCTGTCCGCAACATAAAAGTTGGTACTTATAAAGTACTGGTACTACGGCTACTACTAAAGTACTAACCGAAGTTGTAATCGCCTCGGTCCAAGATCCGTATTTCTCCTTCTTCTCGATAACGTATCCAGTGATGGGCGCGCCGCCGTTGTTCTTCGGAGCTTCCCATACCAGGTCTACTCGGTCCACGTCCCAGTCTTCCAGCGTTGGGATCGAGGGCTTGCCAGGGATATCTGAAGATCATAATTATACATGTAATGTCAAAAGGTCTTCAATATAACACAAAACGTTGCCGGCTGCGCCAAAAAAAATGGTTGGCGAAGCCGTCGCGGATCTTACAGTAAAGGTTCTTCCAAGAAATGAAGCCTTTACTTATTTACCAAATTCTACCATTTTTTATAAAAACATTAAATTGGAGCAGCCGGTATGGATCTTACCGTAAGGGTTCTTCGCAATAATAGAGTGATCGGTCTTCAATGGCTCCGATTCACCCTCATCATTGACAGCCTTAACCCTGAACTCGTATTCCTCGCCCTCCTGGAGTCCCTTGACTTCCATTTCTGTGCCATCGGTCTTTCCGACTGGGACCCAGCGACCGGTGGCCTTGTTTAGCTTCTCGACCACGTAGCCAGTGACGGGTTTACCTTGAAATAAAAGTATAGATGAAGATAGGTACATATTTGAAGTCTTGTTTGTGTCACAACTCTTATCCCCTCCCCTCTTATTAACTATCACAATCATTAGCATGAAGAAGTCTACTACGGGACATTAGACTGCCCCCATACATTTTCATAAGTAGGACTTTATGGTTCTACCAGCCCATTTCAACGCCCTTATTACTGAAATATATTTGTTCTTACCACCGTCATCTTCAGGTTTCTTCCACGCCAGCTTGCATCCGTTCTTCGTGACATCAGTGACCTTCAAAGGACCACCAGGCTTGCTCGGTGAGGAGAGCACAGTGATTTCAACGTTAGCTTCGTCCTTTCCATGTTGGTTTTCGGCCAAGATACGGTAGGTACCGGTCATTGCCCTCACTGATTCCTTTATGTCTAGCTTTGTGTTGTAGTCTACGTTTATAACGCCAACTGTCACCTGTGATTGAAAGAAACAGTTAGCTACCAAACTCTCTTACGCCCTGTAATATGAGCATTTTGTTGGAAATACCACAGGTTCTTATCCATTGGAGAATCTCTCACTTTATTAGCCAATAATAGAAAGAAATAATAATAATAGATAGATATACATAATATAAATTTTGAAGCTTTCATTAGCCAATAAGATAATAGTTTATTCAGAAGGCGATTCGTAGCGCGCGAAAAATTCTCAAGTAGAATATAAGCGTAAGACATTAGACTATTTATCAGGACTCAAGAACAACGTTAAAAAAAATATTTAGGTGAAATTCCTATATTACGCAAACTATCTTTAGTGTAAATTCTGAAAGTTCATATTCTGTTGTAAGTTAAATTTCAATCCAGCAAAGGACCATCCAAGGAATCATAAAATCGAAATGTTATCTATTCAGTTGCGGGTATAACGTAAAACAATGAAATAAAAATACAGAATAAGGCTCACCTCCTTCTCTTCGTTCTTCCATTTCTGGAACCATGTGACCTTGGGCGCGGGTTCACCCTTGACGTTCACGTCGAAGTAGATCGGCTTGCCAGCGCGGACAACCAATGGTTTTAGGTTGGTGCGGTCGATGCGTGGTTTCACTGAAAAAACAAAACAAATTGAAATCAGAAATTTGGAATAAACACTCTTCTTTTTGTTTGTGTTCTTATGAACTAGTGTAAAAAAGTGCGCCTCAAAGAGTTTCTTTTCGGGCACTGGAGACATGTTTTTGGACTTTTTTGATTCACGATATGCTGGCTTCCTTCACCGTTTGAGAGTACTGGCATAGTGCACATGTTATTTCGAACCGAAAAACTCATTGGCGCATTGTTTTTGAACCCACGACTTTAGCATCGAAATCAGGACCAACTACCACTAGACAAGTGCTCTACAAAAAAACTAGAATGATAACACTCGCAAGTGGAGTTTAAAAAAACTTGAGAAACCGATTTCATAGAAAAAACAAAAACTGCTGAACTGATTTTAAGAAAATTTCTATGGGACCAACCTTTCAAAAAAATATTTTTTTCAAATCAATTTTTTTTATTGCAATACTTGTTCTCAATATCTTAATTCAAGTAAGAATTCGGTATTTTTTTTATGCTTAAAAAACACCGAATTGCGAACCTAATTTTTGATGTGTAGTCGGTTAAAAATGAACACTCACGAGACTTGTGCCTGATAGTAGTCATCTGCGTAGGTTCAGACGGCTCTGAGTTGCCAGCCTTGTTGACAGCGATCACGCGGAACTGGAACTCCCCACCTTCGGGTAGACCTTCCACCTTGCCTGATGTGGCGGTTCCAGGCACCTGAGGAAACGACAGATTTATTTCACAAGATTGAAAATTAAAAACAGTGCTGTTAATTTTTTTTTATTATATAAAAATGCGTAGGTCGTAGGTAACGCACGTCAAGAGCGTGCCCCTACGATGCACTGCTCTGCGTCCTTTAGGGCATACAGATGTTCAGTCTCACATGCTAGTCATTTCACCGGCACCCACACCCTTCAAACCGAAACACAGCAATGCTGCTTCACGGCAGAAATAGGTATGGTGGTAGTACTACCTGCTCATGTGTTGAAGTGTAACCAGATGGCAATAGACTTGCTAAACTAAATGACTGTTGGATCAATATGAATAACCCCTAGTACAAATAATTATAATTTCCAATTAGAATAGGATAATTACCTCAGCAGCAGTTTCCCAGTCGCCGCCCTTAGGTTTCTTCTGTATAATATACTTCTGTATCGGCGCTCCGCCATCTGATTTCGGTGGGTCCCAAGCAATCTCAGCACTCTGGTTGTCGTGATCAGCCACTTTCACGTTGCCAGGCTTGTCTGACACCTCTGCAAGTACAAAATACAATGAGCTGGTGGTCAAATGAGAGATCAACTCAGGCAGCTAACCAATAAGATACTTTATGATAGACCCAGGGTTCCCCAGGCAATTCAAAATGTTAAAGCACATTCTAGAACGTTTAGGAGCATTCTATTCTAGAACATTTTGTCAAAATATAAAATATAGAAGTCCTTGTGTGATAGAAAAGGATAGACAACGATTTTTGCAATCTTTTGCATTGATGCTGTTCCTATTAGTCTTAGCGTGTTGTTATAATAGCCTATAGCCTTCCTCGATGAATGGACTATCCAAAACAAAAATATTTTTTCAATTCGAACCAGCATATTCCGAGATTAGCACGTTCAACCAAACAACCTCTTCAGCTTTATAATATCAGTATAGATTAAATGAGTATGCTTGCTCAAAAAAATTACGTACGCTAATGCCTTAATCACGGGTTTCCTCATGATGTTTTCTTTCACTGTTCTAAAGAAACCTTGCTAAAGGGTTATCTAAAGTAGTTGTGAATCGCATACCGAAAGGATTCTTAGCCAGCGTGGCACGTTCAGTCTCCAGTGGCTCGGAGTCTCCCTCATCGTTGACAGCTGTCACACGGAACTTGTACTGGTGACCCGGCTCCAGGCCTGTCACTTCCATTTCTAATGGCTTCTTGTCGCCGGCCACTCTGCAATAACCAATAATATTATGCACTGACGGCCTTACTTATAATAATATGTCAAAAGATAAACAGTGCTTAAACTATTGCCATCTCTTACCACTGGGTAATGACAAACAGTGACAGGGCTAACTTTAAGCAATGATTAAATTTAAATTGCGTTTATAAGTAAGGCTGTGTACTCTCAATGATGATAGAGATCTTGACATGATCTCTACTGGACTTAAGGCCTGCGTACATCTAGGCGATGGCGATCAGCTGAAACGCTGTCAAATATCGCTGTCATATTTGAAAGCGTTTCAGCTGATCGCCATCGCTTAGATGTGCGCAGACCTTTATAATTTTGGCTGTTTGATTTTTTCTCTTTCTTGCATGTAGCTAGTATGCAGAAACAAAGATTGAGTCTGAGTCGAGCCTCAAACATAGATATTTTAAAATAAATGAATAAAAATTCTTCTCCATCCAGACTTCCTGCAGTATTCACTGACGTTATCATATCACAAATATTTGTGACATAATAATTTGATTTGATTTGGTCAGTCGGTTGTATTATTGCCGACATCTCACTAAGTGAAGTGGCACCACACTGGAACTTCACTGCTTTTATTGTTATTGTTTTGTAAAAGGATAATACAATGAAACGGTAGGAACCAAGCCGTAGTTTGTTGCCTGTTCTTTTAGGCTTGGTCGTGTGGAACTGGCACCTAGACTCACCTAGCCTCAAGACGATTCAAAGTGAGCCTTGTGACACCATTGAATATAGAAATGTTTGAATTTGTTGAGTGTGTGGCCATCCCATACTCTTAAATTAAACAAAATTTATCAAAAATACATTTTATTTATAGTATGTAATGTACTGACCTGCCAACCCTGACCCATTTGCCAGTAGCGACATCCATCTTCTCCAGTTCGTACTCCTTGACGGGAGAGCCGCCGTCATCATCAGGCTTCTCCCATTTGACCTTGCAGCCTTCAGCATTGACGTCGAACACGTCCAGCGGGCCTGGGGGTCACCAAATATGGGGTTAGAATATAAATAACCTAGTGTGGTGTCTGGATTAGTTTAACAGCCAAGAAGCAAAAAAGTTACGACTTTAATTTGAAGCCTACTTGAAATATTGTCTTTGACACTTTAAATCATTTGGAATAGGTGTAAAGGTATGTTTTTAGAATCTGAAGTCTCAGTTCATTTACAACATTACGTCTACTAAATTATATTTTCGTGTGAGCACGTGTCTCTTTTGTATGGAAAACTGATGAGACAACAACTCGTTTCGATCGTTTCTACGTAACGTATTTTTGCTGGCTCATCTTTTCTCTATACAATAGAGAGAGACAAATAAGCGAAACGAAATGTTGAAACGAGTAAAACTACGACTTGCTCTTCTGAATCTAAAATCTTGTGTGTATTTTCTGATGCGCAGTCACGCGCTTGACCAACAAAAGCTCCGAAAATAATTTAATAAATAAATTACACTCATTACCTTTAGGCGCACTAGGCTTGCTCAGTACAGTTAGCTCAACGGTTTCCTCATCAAAGCCGTTGCAGTTCTCAGCTCGCAGAGTGTACTTCCCAGTGTCTCGCCTCACCGCATTCAATAGAGTGAAGTCTGTGTGGTATTCCTTGTTTTCAATCTTGATGCGTTCTGTGTTTACAAGCTTGATGTTATCGCGCCAAGACCTGGGGAGTTGGGATACAGGTTATAATATATCTACAGTTATTTATTTTTTGGCTGTCGCTGTTATATCTTAGTGTAGGAAATACAGTATGTAGTAAGTAGTTTCAGCACTGGATAGCCACTAATTTTGCGCCTCAAGAAGTAAAGCTCCTTGTGAAGAACCAATTTGAAGAAGAACTACCACCATTATTAGTTCTGCTGACAAGCAGCGTTTTGGTTTGGAGAGATTAACCCCCGAATACTGAAACGCAACTCAGATTTAAGCACGTCTCAAGCGACGAATATTTGACAGTTTTCAATGAAAATCTGTCAAATATTCGTCGCTTGAGACGTGCTTAAATCTGAGTTGCGTTTCAGTATTCGGGGGTAAGTGAAATTGCAGGTCCATGAGGTACCTGTACCTATGCCTGATGTTGACGAATGCAGGGCTATGTGTTATGGGGTTTGTTCTGAATGTATGTTATGTACGAGGCAATGCTTTGTTATGGAGAAGGTCACCTTTTATTTCTAGGTGGTCTATCTGGTTCTACTATCAGATTGAAACTTGAAAAAGTGGGAAATATAGCTGTAGCATAGTAGAAGAATGTCTTACCAAGTCATCTCCGGTGTTGGTTCACCAATGACATCAACGGACCACTTGTGTGTGCGTCCTGCTTTAATGATGACTGACTTGAACGTGCTGCGTTCAATGCGCGGTTTCACTGGAAAGAGAAATATAAATGTTTAGGTTTATTTCAAAGACTAAAAACCTTTTTTTGACAAACCCAAAGTCATCACAAAGACACACCACGCTATAGGACAGAAAATTCTCCTCCAGCTTTCTTTGTCAACTGTTAGGCTCATTTGCGTAATGGTCCTATAGCAGTCATTTAGTTCTGCAGACCAATAAGTCTATTGCCATCTCTATTTGTTGACATGAAAGTGACAGTGACGAGAGACTATAATACAGCCGCTAAAAAGAGCCAGGCATTATGAATGTAGTAGATAATCTATAACAGGTTTGTAAAAGTAAATAAAATATATACTTACAGTTCTTATGCTTGCATAGATGGTTATCGGTGGGCTCTGAAGCATCACCGACACCAGCCTTATTATGGGCCTTCACGCGGAACTGGTATACCATCTTTTCTTTCAGACCCTCGACTTTGTATTCCGTTTTGGTGTCATTTGTTTTGACGACCTGGAAAAAGCATGAGTGAAAAATCATTTTTATTTAGTTTTTGTGCTTAAAGGGTGCAATAATAGTTTCCATATAGCACCCTACCTGTCTCAAAGCTAGTGAGGTTTGGCTGCTGATAACTAGATGTTACCTAGACAGTGATATAGCAGAAAATGTACGTGTTGTGGAGTTAGGTATCGGTCTTCTTCGGACCTACAGGGTGTTATTAATAATCCTGGCGTAGCGTTGGACTAGTTAATCCGTGTTTTGTCACATTTGCTCAAGTTGACAATTGCATGTCAATGCAAGAGACAAAACACGGATTAACTAGTCCAACGCTACGCCAGGATTATTAATAACACCCACAGAGTACAGACAGATGCAATATATCTATGGCATTGCCTGTGTGTGTAACTGTGTAAATACAAGCGTACTTTCACACAGGCATGACGAGCAAAGAGGTTTTAAGCGAGCAGCATTACCTCAAGCCAATCTGGTGCGAATTTATCCTTCATTTCGATAACGTATCCCAGGATTGGGCGTCCGCCGTCGTCTACCGGTGGCTCCCATTGTAGCGTCACCGACATGTTGTCGTAGTCGGCGATCACGGGCTTGCTGGGCGCCTTCGGTGGGTCTGATGAACATTTTTAATAGTTTTAGCAGCAGCACCACTATCAAAACAAGACCACGAAGTTTGTTTGTAAACAAAACTCGGCGGGCTGCGGGAGAGGGGCAGATGTTCTATATTACTGTCAATGTCAACGACAATCAGGACTCAGAAAGTGACATTGACAAATTGATCAGAAGTGACATTTGACATTGACAACGTCTGCAGCCTTACCGTCAAGTTTGGAAGTTCACTTACAGTCCGGCAAGTATAACTTGGCGGGTCTGAAGTGAGCTGTTCGATCGTTAATGGCCAATGACTGATGGAAGATTGGCCAAACGGCTAGCTTCAGACCCGCCAAGTTATACTTGCCGGACTGTATCAAAGACAACTCTTGATTTCAACCAGTCATCAAACTCATCTTAATCAAGGCTTGCACCTGATTGGTTGGCATCAAGAGTTGTATAAGCTCGGTGAACATATAACTTCAACTTAATTCAAACGCATGCATCAAAACTACTTGGCGGTATAACTCTTGAGTATAATATTATGATTGTGTTCTGTGGGTTTATCTGCTGTACCTACCCCAAGTCTGAGTTGAGTTTGTTTTTCGTTTTCTCATCCTGCAACGTTCCGTTCGTACATAATATCGTTGCTTTTCAATCTTTTCAAATTAAACTGTTTCAACATTTTAATTTGAAATTTTTTCTTCAAAGTTACGCTACCAATCAAACTGTTCTATTTGAGAAATTGGGTAAGTATTCAAAACTAAACAATCTTGTGGATGCAAGTAGCTAAATTACCTACTGGTGGTAGCTTAACTACATCGAAATATTATTTTATTTAGTCTGCCCACAGTTTAATACAATAAATTATAACTTACCTTGGCACTAGCAGGTAAAGTCACTACTTTAATGACACTTCATAGTACCTAACCGCCTAGTTACTTACCTACTTGCATGCTACCTTGTTTTAACTTACCGTAAGGATTCTTAGCGACAATGAATCCGTCAGTTTCAAGCGGCTCAGACTCGCCCTCCTTGTTGACAGCGCGCACCCTGAACTTATACTTGTGGTTCGGCGTCAGGCCTTTGACGGTGCACTCTGTGGGCTCCGCCCCGGTCTCACCGCATGGCACCCAGTTTCCAGTGTCCTGGAAATAGTGTAGGTACATAAATGTCAAGTCAAGGCATGCCTGGCTACTTCAAGTAGGTAGGTACAAGTATGCACCAGAACACAGAACAGAAAAAATGCTTACGCACTGTTCTGTGCACTAGAAGGATCTTGCCTAATTACTGGCTTCTTCTAGTAGGTAGGACTGCACTACTGAACGGGGTAGACAGGTCAAGTCAATTATAAAGTTAAAATAATGACTGGAGCATTGAGATGAGTGATAACGTCTTTGAGAAGTGAAGCATCAATAACTACCCTCACTTGATCTGTATTATGATCGCGAAAGTTTAAAAAGTAGGTACCTATTACTTACCATATCCATTTTCTCGAGGGTGTATCCAGTGATGTCGGATCCCTGCCAGTCGTCTGGCTTCTTCCATTTGACAGTTGCCTTCTCGGCGCGGACGTCCACCAGCTCGATGGGACCGTTGGGCCTGTTGGGCTTATCTGGACAAAACAAGTTGGTATATAATTCATCATCTATTCTTATTTCCCAAGTTCTTACACCTCATCTTAATTAATTATGATTTACTGTATTTTACTAGAAAGAGTCGAAGAGAAGTTACTGCTGGACATAGGCTTCCCCGATTCATTTCCTGGAAGAATGATTTTTAACCTCCTCCGTCCACCGACTTCAAGCAATACTAACAATGTCGTTGGTTCATCGGGTGGGTGAGCATCCTAAATTTAGTCTTCCAGTTCGTTGTCGTAATATATATAGTTAGCCACAAATTGCCAAATATCCAAATGCTGTTAAAAGAAATTGTGTAAAACTTACCAAGCACAACAACATCAGCAATGCTCTCGCAAGTGCCTGAAGAGTTGGTGAGGACCAGCTTATACTTCCCACTGTCAGGTCTAGTGGTCTTCCTGACCGTCAGAACAGTATTCTTCTCGTACTTGTCTATGGTCACACGGTCTCCATCATCACGAATTTCCTGTTACGAATCAAAGTTATCAGGAACAGAGCGTCTAATTGCGATCGACTCATGAGTATTCTCAGTGAGTCAAATGCAATGTCAAAGCATATATTTTTTTGTTAGATAAGAATGTTATGTTTTAGCAGTTTTCGACGTTGTAAAGCCATTCTGCTTAGTGTTATCGTATATAATATTATGTAGAGATCTCTTGCAGCGCAAAGAAGATGCCGATCTCAATGGCTTGGTGTCCAGTGAGAGGTCTCTTTCACTAGTGTAGGACTTTATTATGAAGGTGGTGAGGTCGGTGCTTCTCTAAGTTCTCTATTATTCAAACTCTAGGAGCTCAGTGCACCTACTCTACCGGCAAAATTGTGAAAGTGAAGGTAGTTTTGAAAATTTAGAAACATTAAAAAAGTAGTCAAAACAGGCATATTTCAGTAGTTGACAAAGCATTCTTCGGCAAATTGTTTTAATGACATTCAGTTTTGATTAATTTCTTTAAAATTATAACGCCAATCAAAAGGTATTAAGTGTGGGGTAGTCACAATATCAAAAGCTGACAGTCGACATTGCGATCTTACAATGTAGGTAAATCGTATCCATAGCGACAGTAATAGGTAATTAATTAAGTTGTAGGTATTATTAATTATGTTTTAGTCAAATTGAATCATCTCTATTCACAATTACAACCTGAGCGGCAGTTAAAAACAGGAGAATGACCAAAAAATATCAACACGCTAAAAGAGTGTGCAATACTCTATTGACTCAGGTAGTCCACTCAGACAGCTGAACAATAAAAAGATTCATTTTGACACAGAGTAATAATCTGTAAAGGTGTTAGTCACATTTTATTTTGTGTAAGTCGAGTAGTTGCGTATTTTGATTGTTTTAGAACATATAGTGTGAGAACATCTAATTTCATTCCGCTGACCTTCTCCGTAAACGCCTTTCCACGTTTCTTTTTTGAAAACAAATAAAACAATTTTGTTAGAATGCTGTCCAATTTGTAAATAAATTTCGAATAAATTGATAAATTTCGTCGTTTGTCGTAAGGTAAAAATAGCAGACTCTAAATTTTTTTAAACTCTCAACTCCCAGCTCCACGTTGATAGAAAAGTATGAGGTCCATCCTTGAAGTGGTGACAACTGTAAAGTAGGACTGAGAGAGTGTTCATTGAGTGACCAATAAAAAATACCTAATAGAGCAAAAGATACATACCTCTTCTCCCAGCATCCATTTGACCTCAGGCTCAGGCTCACCACCGTATTTAATGTCGAAGGTGATGATCTGTCCCTTTTTGATAATCATGTTCTGCAGACCCTCACCAATGATGTATGGTTTGACTAAAACCAAAAAAACCCGAGTCAGAACTAAAAAAGATTCTGAGTGCGAAAGCTCTACGTAGTTTTATGATATAGTTACTAAAACTCAGTTACCTAAATGAAACGATTCGTCTAATAAGATACTCACCAAATCTGCACTTAGCGATAATAGGTTTGGTGGTATCGCTAGGTTCTCCAGGCCCAGCCTTGTTGATGGCACGAACCCTGAACTCATAAGTGCATCCTTCCTTCAATCCACCCTGAGTACCCTTCAAGCTATCTCCGGGGACCTCCTGGCCAGTCACCCAGTCCTTGCCAAACTTTTCCTTGTACTCAATAACGTAGCCAGTGATGGGTGCACCACCATCGCTATCTGGTTTTTCCCATTTCAGGTCGGCGTGGTCTTTGTCCCAATCCACAAGCTCCACATGTTTGGGCTTCGATGCTTCATCTGAGAATATCATTAGTTTTAGTAATTTTATTAATTTATAAAATCTATATGATAACACGATTTTCAAAAATCTTACCCCACGGATCCTTAGCTAAGACAGGCTTGCCAAACATGCCAGGCTCGCTGGAACCAATCTTGTTAATGGCACGGATCCTGAACTTATATGTCTTCTTGGGAATGAGATCTTCCACCTTGTAGGTCAAAGGTTGCCCAACTGGCACTTCACCCACGTTGTCCCAACCAGCCTTGAGGGACATATCCTGTCTCTCGATGATGTATTTAACGATTGGCGAACCTCCGTCGTCCTGAGGCAACTTCCAACCAACAGTGCATGATGTTTGGAAGACTTCAGTAACTGCAACGTCTTGCGGCGGAGCTGGTGCACTCTGCATGGTAATGCTTACATCCTTCTCGTCTTCGCCCTGTGCGTTGGACAGCTTAATCTGGTATTTACCAGATGCCTCGCGCGCTGGTTTCTTGATCTTGAAGAGGATCTTGTCCTGTTGGACAATAACTTCGACTTCTTTAGCGGGTAAGGCCTTGCCGTCTTTGATAAGCTTGCCTTCGATCGGTGTCTGTCGGGTGCCATCAACTGTAAATAGTTTTAAACGTAGTATTAGGACGTAAGTTTTATTTATTTACCTACTCTTGGTTTTATTGTCTTCAGATTATGTATACTTACTTTTATAAGGCACCTCAATAACGAAAGGCCTGTCGATTGGTCCGAAGAACTCATCTTCGCAATCGATGGTAGGCTTAGACTCTCCTTTCTTTACTGTCAGCTTACAGGAGGAGGTCAGCTTGCCACTCTCGCAGAGGATCTCTCCGTCGTCTTCCATCTCTAGCTTGTTGAAGATCAGCTGGTGCTTGCCTCCACCAAGATTCTTGATTTCAATCCTAATGCAACAGTTTGAATTAATTTAGTAGGTTTGCTCAGCCAGTATTTTTAACCCTGGCGTTTTTTTATGGTTTTAGAATGCGTTATGTTTAATAAGCCATACCTTTCATTAGGCACAATAGGTGTTCCATTGAAGGACCACACAGCCTCTGCGGTCTGGTCCTGTAGTTCTACTTCTAGCACCACCTTGTCCCTCTCAATTGCTTCTGTGTCCTTCAACTTCTTGTTGAAGCGATTCGAGTCTGCAAGAGAACCACAAAATTATGACACAAGTAAGATCACTACATTTTTGCTGCAAATTCGACCATGGTATTTACTCGTGATAAAACAAATCATTGTCTAATACAAGTTAGCGTTAACAATTTAACAAACAGACTTTTAATATTGGACTTTATTAAACTTTCACTGGAGTCAAAAATACTCGAACACAATTTTTTTCTCTGAGCATGACTATGAAGTTTTTAGCTAGACATTTTATTGTTAATGTGATCACGTTTAGGTATTTTTATTACGTTTATTTCGAATCACGTACAAAACGACCGAGTGATTCAATATCCTAGTTTGGTAATAATAAGCGCAAATACATTGATGATGATCTGGTCTAGGTCTGATAGTTTCAGACAATAGGCCTATCCCTAGAAACTAGCGACGAATTTAGCTAACGATAAAGATGCGTACTTAAATAAAATATACTAATTGTGTAGCGCAAAGAAGTAATTTGCTTGAAGCTGCTGTGTTTAAAAAACTTCTTAGTCATCATAAAATATATCTTTCGCCTGTATTTTTTTTTAGAAGAAAACACCAATTTATTTATTTAGTGAGCGCCTTGTTTATAAATAACGCCAACAATAAAACATAAGGATTTAACTAAGTATCAAGCCTAAAGCATTTTTTGACGGTTTTCCATTGAAAACTGTCAAAAATCTAAGATTGAGGCTCGACTCAGACTCAAAAATTGTTTCTGCATAAAAGAAAATGTCACGAAGAGATGAAAAGAGTGAGAGGGCTTAGACAGTAGGGTTCTTTGCCAGCCAGCACTAGCTATCAACCAAATCTGTATTGTTTGATAAACTCACAATTGACAATCAATTCGCAAGTCGTCTCATCGGCGTTGCTGACACACTTAAAGTTGCCAGCGTCCGTGACCTTGGCGTCCTTGATCACGATCTTGCGTTTGCGACCCTCCTTCACAATGGAGATGCGCTTGTCAGCCTTCACCGGTTCATCATTCTTGAACCTGACGGAGCAGATAAAAATCTTTGACGAGAAAAGTACGGAAGTTTCAATACATCTGTTCAAAATAGGCGCCCTTAAAATTGATACGAACTTAGGATGGACTTTGAAGATAATGTGACTCACCATTTTACGTCACCAGCAGCATCGTCTAGCTCACAGAGTAACGTAATCGTATCCTTTTCTATAGCCTGCTGTGATTTGAGTACCTTCGTAAACTTGTACGGATATTCTGAAAGAAATATTATTTTGTTAAGAGTTTTTTCTCACACGTTGAACAAGAAACGATTTACTCGTTTTGCGTAATTTTTAAGAAAAGTTTTCAAAAATGGTATGTAACGTTTGTACTGACCTACAATCTTGACTTCTGTTTCGGTTTTGTCAGGCTGCTTTTCAATCTTACAAGCGTATTTGCCAGCATCCTCAAACTTGGAACTCTTAATAAGAAGCTTGCAGATTCCAGATAAATCTTTAGAAATCTGGTAAACATCTCCATCTTCTACCTTCGTCTCACCCTTCCACCAAGATACGATGGCAAGGCTGTTAGAGACGGTACATTCGAGGAGAGTCTCGTGTTTGGTGTAACCGCTGGTGACCTTCTTCAGAGGCTTTGTGAATGTGTACGTTGGATCAGGCTCGTCGACTTGCAAGAAAGCCGTGCAGGTAATGCCACCGATTTCAATAGTGATCTTTCCAGTGTCTTCCACCTTTGGCTGCATGATGATGAGTTTGTACGAATCTTGTTCATTCGTGAACTTATACTTGCTGCCCGGGAATAGTTCCTAAAATAGACAGTTAATATCAGTAGCCCGGATAAGAAAGTCTGGAATAAAAACCAGAGTATCGAAGTGCTTAACTAATAGCATCCGCCCGCGGCTCCACTCACAATACCTCATAAGCTTTCGCATTCTTCGTTATTGTAGTTGGATACTCACATCTTTGCGGAAGTACCACTTCGGCTTCGAATTAGGCTTTGTGAAGATGGCTTCAAATGTCACCTTCTTGTCTTTTCCTTCCTTTGCGAATTGATCTACGAGGGGCTTCAAGAACGACTCTTGTTTCTGAAAACCATCGTCCAGTGGACATTAATATATCTGCTCACTCTAAAACTAAACAAGTGCAGACAAAAACCAAGTGCTCTCCATACAAAAAGCTGAAAGTGCTGACCGTAAAGGACTCCCTCTCTTATCTACTCGTATCAACGGTCGCGGAGTGCAAAATCAACGAAAACAATCGTCTATGGAATAAACCGAGGCGTTAGAGTCAACAGCCATTCATTCTTTGACAATTTGAACTCTTTAACTCCATGCTTATGGTACAGAAATTGGAATTTCCTTATTCAAGAATATTGTGCAAAAGTAGCTCATAAATTTATTTGATCTAAGAAAGTTGCGTACATAAAACTGACATCGACACAAAAATGATGAACGTTTTTGACAAGCAAAACGTGTAGTAAAATTCATCGTTTTTGTTAAAATACAACAACGACCTAAACATCGATCGGTGCCGGTGCAATGTGCCGCTATAATACCGACGAAGAAGTGCCCAGAAATATTGCTTTAGAAGAGAACAGAAGAAGTACCAAAAGTGTGCTATCAATAGATTGTCCGGTTGGTGACCTTGAAGCTGGATTTCAAGTAGTCCATAAAACGAATGAAGCTTTTACACCATAATTTGAAAAAAGCACATGAGAAGTGCATAGTTATTATTATTATGTATAGGTAGGTACCTACTATTTAAAAATTACAAGGTAGGTAAGTAGAGAAACTCAATATCAAAAGTAACTCAGGTACTGGTGTAAGGCTTAAATTGAACTATTTGAAAATTCCAGCGGACGTGACATTCTGTGCAAATTTTGATTTTGGTGATACACTTTCAAGATGCTTGTGTAGTGCCATCTAGTGACATCGTTATCAGCAAACCTCGTTTTTTTTGAACGAGTGAAGGACCGGCCAATCGGGTATCAGTTCCGCCAGTGACGGTCTTCTGTTATGGGTTCTCTACAAAATATTCATAATTTCTATCTTAATTCTTAATATTGTACTTGTCAAAATTACCGTCGCGTTGTCATCGGTTTTGGCTTAACTCTGGTCTCTTATCTAAAGCTTAATCGGCATCAGACATGCGGACTAAACAGGGTTTTTTCAAAGGGATCAATACAAGCTAAACATAACATTGTACGCAAAAATTCCAACATCTGCAAAACATCGGATGCATCAGCTGAAATTAATGAATTATGAAGTAAACATTCTGATAATGTCGTGACAGAAGCTCCTCAACCTGACGTCAAAGATACACCCGCAATTGAACAGTACCGAGAAAAAGTCATCAAATTCATTCCACTTACATTCCCTGAAAATCATGTTCCAAGTTAAAGAAACGTGAAGTGGTGATACAAAAACCTCGGTGAGTTATTTTAAAATCCAGTTTAATGCATTTTTATTTAAAACGCTCAGAAGTTTCCGTCATTAATAGTGGGCAGGTAAGTACGTCAAAAATATCATTATTACAGTCGTAAACTGACAAATTGCTTAAAACTTGGCTCCGAACAGGTTGACAACGGCAATTTCTGAGGTCAATTTTAGTTTTAGTTTATCATTCGTGATTTAATCTCATTCATTATTTAGAAGATCGTATCCATCCTTTTAAAAATCGGAAAAATAATAAACGTTGCATAATGCTATAAATATAAATGATTTGTCTTACAGCTAAATAGCTAATAGTGTGTTTTAAATAATCGTATTCTTTCTTGTTATTTTAAAAGGATAGATACTCTCTTTGTCTCAACTTTTACTTTTATCTTTCCTTTTTATCGAACCTTTGTTTTGACAGCCTCCATCAATGTGGGCCAATCGGGTACAATTTCAGGCAGAGACATGCGTCTCCGTATGTCATAAATATCCTAGAATTTGATAATAATGTTACTTTCAAGTAACAGAATTATGTGAAACTATGAAGCAAGTTACGTAAAAGCCAATGGCAATGAACCATGATGAACTTCCGAAGTCTGATATTCATGGTAGATAATGTGAATGGCAAAGTATAGCTTGTGACTGATACTAACGTAAAACCAATTGTACAGCTTTTTCGGTATCCACCCAGCCATTATTTATATTTTGAAATCGGCACTATTGCAAACCAATCATAGGTTAGGTACTCAAATTGTAAACAATTATTAACTTGACTGACATTGTCAAATTCGTTTTTTTATAGCCATCGGTTTCACTATCTTTTGTGCACACACCCAATGAGTTCGGTTATGCTTGTCCTTGGTCGCTTCAATTCCAAGTTTTAATTTCAAGGAAAAGTTAATTGAAACAGAAGAACACTAACACGATAGAGAGACGACACAGTGGCCATGTAAGATGGAATGAATGATTTCATATTTGAAACATTGATGACCTTAAACCAGTCCCAGTTTGAAGAGTTCCTGCGCCTGTCAGTGGGGAATCTACCCATCTCGACCCCCTCGGAGATGACGACTACGAAGCCGGCCTCCTCGTAATATCCGGTTTCTAAGCCCTAAGAATTAAATATCATGATGCACTCGAAGTTTTACAGAATTACCTTGTAAAGGTATGTTTAGGAAACTAACTGAGTATCGGTATTTGGAGATTAATTCAATTGTAACGTTGTTTAATAACACGGCTGGTGATAAAGCTGAGGGCAAAAATAGTTAACTGATGTTTTCTTAACATTTCATCGAAATAGAGTTAGACAGACTAGTTTGCAAAATGACCAAAGTAGTTGACTCTTTGCCAAAACTTCGCGCATTAAATTCAGGGATTACTCAAGTAATTTATCATATGGTTCAAGTCCCTGCTAAGCAGTTCATCATCAGCTAAAATATTGTTGACTTGCGTAATACATTGGAGTTCTAAGCTTCTGAAATTTTGCAAGCTTAACCTATCACAAAATAAACCTTTAAACCCCAAACCTTGAACTATCTCTAGCCCCGCTAATTAGCTACTTTTATTTTTATAAAAATAATATAAGTACACCGATTGTGGAACTAACTTTAATTTCGGGGAATACAAATTTACTTTGTAAGGAATCAGTAATTACTATACGCAACAAAAGTTTATTCAATCATCTATTATAAGATTCAACTTTATATATCCATTCATGTTGATGAACAATGGCCTTAAATACGTTACGTAATTACCTATTAAATGCACTTTCGTGAACATGAATGAAATACTGAAATGTGAAAATTATATTTCTGTCTTTAGCCTGATGGAGCTGTCATTTGTTTTATTTCTAGCTTCTTATTTATAGATTTATTTATTTCTTATTATAGTGTGCAAGACAATGTAGAAACTGTTGCATCTAATTTTGATTTCAATGCCAAGTATTACGCTGGCGCTTTAGTGTTGACAGACAAATTCATAAATTGTATTGTACATCTGTTGAAAAGTAGTTCGTATAAAAAAGCTCTAGCTAGCTAGTTATTGTCTTGAACAATTTTTTATGTCATTATGTAATTTAGGTTTCGATACTTTTTACATAGTTTAGTTTCTACATCATCTTGCCTATTTAATTTATTTAAATTATTATTTATTGGTATTTTATTAGCTCAACGTTTGCGTTTATATCACCATCTTCATTCCGTCACATAAGTTGAATCAAATGTATCTTTATAAGATATATAGACCTTACCTTATCAACCTTCTTGAGAGGTGGAATAGGTTTCTCTGTTTCCTTCAAGTCCCAATCTGGGTCCTCCTTCTTTTCTCCCCATTTGGCGTACTTCCTCTTCTTGAGCATGGCACGGAAGTCCATACCACTAGAGTCTAAACATTTGAATTTAATTAAAGTTCTTATACACAATAATGTGCGATAAATATTATATTTATTAATACATCATTATAATGCTAGTCAGAGTATTTAAACGTTATTGTATTATTCGGTTAATATCAAACCGGCATACATATTCAGATAGTATATGTAAAACCATTAAACGATAGAAAACACGGAAGTGTCTACGTGTATTTATTTGTCGATCTCGAATTTATACAGAATAATACGCATACCTGATACATAAAGCTGCATTTCCGCGGAGTCTTCACCATGAATGTTGCTAACAACAATCCTGTATTTTCCTTCATCGTTAGGTTTCACTTTTCTCATACACAGCGTAATAAGACCAGTTTCACCGTCCGTGACAAACTTGAACCGACCACCTTCAATAATTTCACCAACACCTTTGTAGAACTTGAATGTTGGCGGTGGGCTACCTTCAACTGTTACCGTGAGGTATCCAGTTTGGTCTGTAAAATACTTATAATAAGTAAAATTCTCTTTAACCTGATCTATGTCAGTAACGTCTTAGTTTCAATGTACCTTCAACAGCTGAATAACTTTCTTGTACATCCACAATAACTGGAGGTCCCTCATTTCCAATAGCCTTCAGAGGCACTGAAGGCTTATTAATGAGATCCTCCAGGTCTTGAATGGAAGGCCTCCTCGTATCTCCAGACTTTCGCCGCTATATCATAAAAACAATGTCAATAATCGTTCTTGAGTTAGAATAAACACGAACGTTAATCACATTTTTGAGAAATATTTTTTGAAATAGTTAAGGGCACATACATAGTAACTGTAAACAATTTACTGTGTATGTAAATAACACCAAACTTGTGTACAAAACTGCGATCAAAATAATGGATACAAATAAATGAAATGTTAGAAATACAAGAATAACCAAGAAAAAACACAAATGTAACATAAATAACATCAAATAACATTGATTTATCGTCAACGGTCATCCAACATTTGGAAACTTTAGTTAAAATAAAAAAACTAAAACAGTTATTGTATCATTAATTAATCACTATACTTTGCATTAAATACTCAGCTTCATAACGCTGTCATTTACATTGCTGATAAATGACAGCGTTATGAAGCTGAGTATTTTTACTAAAATATCATGATTGAAAATGAAAACGAGAATGTCGTTAAAATAAAAAAATCCAATGCAACTATCAGATAGTTTCTAAGTTTCATGTTCCATTGATTATATTTATAAATCAAAACCTTACCAGCTTCTTTAAATAACATCTACTAGTTTAATGACTGTTATAAAGCGGCAGTACAAATAGTATACACGGTATTAAGTTATGACTGATTATTTGAAGACCGTAGCCAAATGGCTCGATTTCTAACGTAGACTTTCTGATGTATGTAACGCAAGTGTTTACTGTGTACCATTTATAGTCGATAAATATGTCCTTGTAGAACTACATCTACATGATTTTAATAAAACCATCAGTCGAATTACAAAACGTAATATTATCTAACCAGATAAACACATAAACCACTTTTTAGCCCAAAACTCAGCAAACTGTGGTGACCAGATAGTGACGATGTAGGTCACTAAGATCATGGGGGTTAATGAAAGAACTATTTTATTGATGCTTCAACAAAGTTACAAAAAAAGTTAAATGACCGTCGACGAAAATATTGCGAGTCCTGTTCTATAGTGACTTACCAGACCCGCTTTAGGCGGATTCAACTTAGGAATAGACAGCTTTTTAGCCACCGCTGCCATCGTTATTTTTTATTCTAATGTTACCACTAAGATGCCACAAAACTCTTAATTTGTTAATAACTTAAAATTAATTAAAGTCTTTTAAAAACAAAATCACATCATTTAACCATTTTTATTTTTTGTACACTTCACCCAGGAATTATGCAGTTTTAACCATTATGTCTAAGTTCTATTTCATCCATAATCACAGGCCAAAGTAATTAGTCCAAAGTTTTTGAATTAAATGCTTCAAAATTAAGGTAAGTGCTACGCTGGTTTACTATGATTTAAAAAAAAATTGGTAGGATTTTGTATTTTCGATTTAGGGCAGTTCGTCAGTGTCGTTCCATCTAAAAATGGGCGCGTATGTCAAAAGACTGAAGAGGGGGTCGCGTAGCATGGTCGCCTAGCCACACCAGGGGCGGGGAGGGGCGCGCTGGCTTCTATTTGTGCACAGCACAAATCAGCAGACCAATTCAATTAATTATCAGATTAAGGTGAGCCATCCGTGTAGCATGTTCTTGGACGTGTTTGGGATCCGTATGGAACGACTGACACAAATCTGTAACATTTTCACCGATATTATTGGCACTCAATCTAGCAAGAAAGCTCACATTGATGACTCTGGTTCCGACGTTGTCGTTGCTGAATTTTTTCAAAGTATTTTTAGCATTGAGTCTTTAGGTGTCTTGGCAATAATAATAACCTTAAATCGCATCATCGCTTAGTATCACAATATTGACATCAAGAACAATCGTTAAACTGTCTTAATCATTGATTAGATGTCCAAAAAGATAAAGTGGATACGCATGTTCTGTCTTAATAAATTACAACAGATCGAGGGGTTGGGCAAGGTGCTATAAAGATTGATTGGCACCTTGCTATTAATGTGGACAAATCAGTAGATAGTCATCGTTGGCAAGCATGTCACATGCTACGAATAACCACATTGTACGCGAGTTGACAATTTTTACCCAAGCAGTTGACAGCATTGTCAACGGGCTGTCAATACTGCCCATTAATAAACGACGTAAAATAACCGCTCATTATACATGATTGCAATCGAAGTGACACTCCGAGTGTGCAACGAGGACCTCGATGTATCTTCCAATACGTCGATATGTATTAACGTTCCAGTGTGGTACACGTCTGATAAGTGATTTATTTTCGAGCTGATGGCCAATAAAACGTATGTACGTGTGTTGTGTATCCTTGCCAACATTTTTCGATAGCCGTTCATTTAGACCACATGAGGAGCAGCAGTCGTCCTGCCCACGCGTGGCGAGGTATTCCGCCTCTTCTCTTTACGTGTTATGTCAATCACGTACATTTATTTATTCTATTTTGGGACTGGTTGCTCTACAATAATTTTTTGTTGTTGCTCTGTATTTAATTGGTTTCAACGTTGACGTCATTGATGTGATTTAACTTCTTTACATCAAAAATGTAAAATGTATTAAACTATCGATAAAAAATATAATGTGGCGTTTCGGTTGTTTTGCAGATGCTTTGAGCTGGATTCATTTTCCACGAAAAATCCTGAGTCAAAGAAACTACAGTAAACGGACACAATATCCTGTTTGGCCTGGCAACACCACTTCATAAGGGTGAGAACGTTTTTCAAGATCGCACACTTGGCCTCATTCTCGTAGTCATATTTATAAGAACAAACATTTGTCATAACAATTCATTGGAAACATTTCTGGCTCGCATCTCATTCTGCTTCATTTGTGATATTAAACTTTCCAGCGTCATTTGTTACGTGTATATTATACAGCGTAAGATTTCTTATTTTTATTTTTGCTTTGATTAATATCCGTTCTATTTCACTTTTTTTATCATCTGTATTTTCGTCTATGTAAACGTTGTACTTGTCTCACTAAGTGCGCTAATAAGGCATTTCAGTTGACACCATTTTATTTCATCATCATCATCATTGGCCTCTTACATCTATTGCAGATGATTTAGGTGGCGTCAGTTAGGTAATTGCGCATGGACCAGAAGTGGAACACTTCCGTTCATGGCTATACAGACCGATACGGGAGTGGCAGGCACGGCCGCATTTACCGCAGATGAAAGAACCCGGGGATGTTACAGGGTCTGCGGCGCGTCGGTGACGTTTTTCTCTTTTAAGTGCTAAATGGTCGAGCCAGCCGCGATCGTGAGCTACAACGCCGTCAGCCACGGTTTTTCGCCAGGCGTTGCGATCTTCAGCCTCACTCTCCCAATTAGAGAAATTGATTTTAAAGCTAGCCATGTCGCGTTTCACGCTGTCTTTATACCGCAACATCGGACGGCCGACAGGTCTTTTGGCATCGGCTATTTCGGCTAAGAGAACTTGTCTCGGCAAACGACTAGAGTCCATGCGATGGACATGCCCTAACCAACGCAAGCGTCTCTGCTTAAGCGTGGCAGTGATGCTCGATAGTTTCGCTGTTTCCAGTACTTTTTCATTCGTAACTTTATCTTGCCATGTAATGCCTAATATCTTGCGAAGACAGCGCATATGAAAGTTATTGAGTTTCCGCTCCTGCTTGGCATATGATGTCCAGGTCTCAGCTCCATACAAGAGAATGCTTAAAATGCACGTTTGGTAAACCAACATCTTCGTGCGGTTGGACAGGTGTTTGTTGTCCCATACCCTTGTACTAAGCTTCCTGAACATTGTTGAGGCTTTGCCGATGCGCGTGCCGATCTCTCCATCGATTGAAAGATTACTCGACACCGAGGAACCTAGATAGCAAAAGCTGTTTACAACTTCCAGAGGTATACCATTAAGCAAGATGACAGGCTTTTCGGTGACACCTTGTGCCATTACTACGGTTTTTTTCGAATTTATAGACTTTGAAAATAGTCTGCACGCATTTGAAAATTTGTCGGTTAAGCTTTGAAGCTCTTCAGGAGTTGAGGCAACAAATGCTGCGTCGTCAGCAAACAAGAGACTGTCAACAAATAGCTCATTTCGATGGCGTCGGGACTTGAGCAGAGCTATGTTGTACAGTTTGCCATCATTTCTTGTATGCAAGTGGATTCCCTGTTGTGCATCACCGAATGCAGCTTTCAAGAGCAATGAAAAGAATATTCCAAACAGTGTGGGTGCTAACACACAGCCTTGGCGTACTCCCCGATTCATTCTAAACGGCTCAGATGTTTGACCGTTGAACATGACTCTGCCTTCCATATCATCGTGGAATGATTTTATTAAGGTAAGTAGTTTGGGAGGGCATCCTATTCTCTGTAAGGCCGTGTATAGTCCATCTCTACTGACTGTATCAAAAGCTTTATTGAGATCGACAAACGCTATGAACAAGGGTGTTCTTTGTTCTCTACACTTTTCCTGTATCTGGCGAAGAGTGAATATCATATCCGTCGTAGAGCGCTGAGCACGGAATCCACACTGTGACTCACACACAGTATTTAGGTATCTACGTCAATGTAAGTGTACAAACTTTGGCACTCTATATAGATATTGATTCACTGGTTGTTAATTATAGATAAATATTTGTTTAGCTTCCGTTCCTATATTAAATACACCTTGATTGGTATTATTAAGTGTCTGAGAATTTCAAGCAACCTTTATGAGTACAAAATATGTTTCAGAATTGTGGCATCTTTAATTGGATTTGACATTATTATCGGTGATTAGGTTTACCGGATAAGTGGATTTTATTTAAACTTGATCACAGATAAAGGTGCAGATAACATATAGGTTATTGTAGCCTAGGCGGTTTTCTTAAGCTGAAGCTGGCCTAAAATTACCATGAACATCATGATAAGATTTTGCCAAAAGTAAACATTGTAATACTCTGCATTCATTTAGTATTTATTTTCCATTTTAATAAGGAAACATGCAGCATTTGTTTATTAGGATTATCTTTATAGAATGTTAGAATGACAAGGGGTTAGTGGCTCTATATTAAGTGTCTATTAGTTTCTTTATCAGTATTATTTTGTAGATTTCCCGAAGACCCACGAACGCAGTTCAACCATATAACTGATTCTGTAAATCAGGTATGTGGCAGATTATAGTTCTGCGATAATTTTTCGATTATTCACCTTTATTATTCACTTTCTATGTTAGCCACGTATCTAAATGGAAACTTTTTCTATGACATATATTTTCTCTAAACATATATTTTCCACACAGTTTCGTAATAATACCTCATCCGCGACTTCACCCGGCCTGCCGCGTTTCTTTTGTAGGAAAAAAATATAAGTTTTAGTAAAACATTCTCTGTTATTGTCGGTGCATAAAAATACATTTTAAATAATTAATAATTATCTTGTGTATGTGAATTGTGAGGTAATGGAAATTGTGTCTATGTGCAAAGTTTACTTAATTATTGTGTTACATTTTAAATGTGTTTACTAAGAAAAACTTGGTAGTGCTATTTAGATTGTGTAACATTATTTTTCGTGTGTGCTAGGTTTTTATTGTGAGTTCGTTAATAAAGATTTGGTTGATGTTGAGAATAAATAAAAAAACTATAGGCTCATGACTGTTATCCCTAAGCATCCTCTCAGATCTTTAATAATACGAGATCCTTGAGAATATCTAAAGGGAGTAGTCAGAAAAATACTTAGTATAATAATACAAAACCATAAATGTGCAATTTAAAAAGTTATGAAGCGGAAAAACTAAAACGTTAGATATTGGAAATCGTAGCTTGAAAACTAAGCTATTACTATATAAACTATAAGCAACGTCAACGAAAGAACCAACTTCACGAGACTAATAAACATTAATATAATTAGATAAACTACTAATTTAATTTAAAATTTGTTCTTTCTTTAACAAAATTATTATCAAACTCCAGCGATTTCGTCATAATTTTCCCGCTGGTCGGCAAAGCGGCAGCTATCAAAATTTACAAAAGAATATCTAAAGAAACAAAGTAGAGTGGGGATAGTTTGACTGAACATAAAGATGTGACTAAGAAGATTCTATAGATGTATTTAAAGGGTCTATAGAAACTATGTAAAATGCTCTACTCAAAGGTAATATCTATAAAGTTAATAACTATGGAGTTTTTGAATTTAGGGACTGAAGTGGTTGTAAGTAATAATGTGTAAAATGTTCAAGTGTACTGTAACGTAGAGCATCAAATTCAAGTTTATAAAGTAAACAACCTTATAGTGAAAAAAAACAAATCACAGCCGTCCGTTCCGTGTCAAAAATGTGTAATAAAAAATAAGAGAAGGAAAAATCTATAAATAAAATGCTTTGCAAAAGCGAGCAACTTCCACCTAAAATTGACCAGGCCCAGTCGATCTCACCTTTTTCTCGTCTAAAACTTCTCCAGGGCGTAATTTGGTGACCTGTTGTGAAAAATATTGATAATCCCTTGAAATTTAATATATTATCTCATTCCTAAATCTCCGCTGCCGAACCTGGGTACCCTAACCAAGACGTTTATACGCATTATTTGGTGCAGACCTAGCCAGCATGTGCAAAGTTATTACATTACATACTGCATCATTTTTGTGTTAATTCCGCATGTTAGTGTCTGGTTTACGTCGTGTGACTTAAGCCTTCTCCGACACACCATTCCTGTCAAAAATATGGTCAAAGAACCATCTTCGTTACCGTTATTGTATGTGCGATACGTGCTTACAAGCTGTGCAATTTATCTGTGTGCGCTTACTCCACAAGTGTGCGATGCAGCTCGGTGCTATTGATGACAAAACGTTTTTGACCTTGGATAATTACATATTCCATCGAAACGTATAGACTTATGTGATTATCCAGAATAACCACGCTAAATTTAAACTGCATCCGATACAAGTGCATTAATATACTCGTTTACAGATAGTAGTTAAATTTTTATCACGGCAACGTAACGTATAGCATTCGTTAAGTGAACTTTAGCCTCTTTTAATTTTACCTTCTTCTCTTCGATCACCTCACCAGGTCTTAGTTTTCTATGCTCCTGTGGATTACGTTTTGCACGGTCTTAATATCGCTACTTGAATCCCAAAGCTGTGTTTTTACAATGTTTTTTGCTGTGTGGTAGCTAGAGTCTAGGTCTAAAAGCAGGGTACTGAAGGGTTTAAGCTTCAATCCATTTCCAAAAAACTGTTTCTTGTCATTGTCACTACCAAGCGCTCGAATTGGCAAAAAGTGTGAAGCTTCATCATACTGATGATTATTGGCAGATTCAAATAAGGGTTTCTAGGGTAATGTTATGGGTTCGGCTTGAGAGAGTAGGATGTCTACAATACTAAAAGGTTCAACATTGTGATATTGTGGAGCGCTAATATCTTTGAAAATCATCGTCAAAGTAGTGTGCCAAGCTATTCTCAATCTACATAAATTAAAGGAATAAACATCATAGAATTTAGGACACATAGAAATGACAATGATTTCAATATTAGAGCTTTTGTCTTAAATGATAACCAGTTTCTACAATAGAAGACACATGGACAAGGTAATTTTTAAAATAATTATGTTCATACCTTTACTGAATTGGGCGACATTATTGATGTAACATATTCTTTTGAACAAAATCATAGTAGGTATATAACGTAAAATATAAATGTCAAAGATAAAATGACAGTTACGTACCTCATCGCTGATAATAAGAGAAGGACGTCTTCCCATTTCCTCTGGTGGAGGAATAAGGGAACCACGTCTAACTGGGCCCCCACCAGGACCCAGTGAAGGTTTCCTGGGTATTTCCGTTTTTGCTGACTTTTCACGGCTCACTTCTATTTTAGGTGCTGCTATCTCTTCAGGTGCATTAATTTCAGGCACTTTAGGAATTGGCTGCAAAAATGATTTTCGTTACTAATGGAAAATCAATAAAAACCGTTTTTTTATGTTGTAACTTATATTGTACTACCTTATCTTTTTCGGGTTTTTCTCTAACTGATGGTGTAAAGTCATTCGCTTCATATACTTCAAGTTCTGGTCTTTCATAATCAGGAATTTCAGGTAGCTCTTCAGCCTTCTTCTTGACAGAGGTTACTTTGGCTTTTTTAACTTCAGCTTCAACCTTTTCTTCTTTCACGGCAGTTTTCTGTAAATTTCGAATCAAAATCTATATGAGTAAAAGATTATTTCATATTTGGTTAAATTACCATAACCATGATGATGATTGAAAGATGATAAAAAACGGATTTTTTATGGAGATAAAGTTATCTCTTTTATAATAAGGTCTTATCATTTCAATAATTTCAATACTGTTGTTCAAATTATGTTAGCAAGTAGCCTAACATAATTTGACGTGTAAAACTATTTCCGTCCTTTTCAAAAAAACTTAAACAAAACGATGACTTTAACTTTGTTGCTGTGAAATTAAGTTAGTTCAGAATAATGCGACAACAGAATTGATTCTTGTCGGTATTTACTTTTACCAAAATAATATCATAAGATACTTACATAATTATTATCTTGCCTGTATAAAATACACATAGTAAATCTGTCATGTAAAGGAGTGAAATTAATAAGCGGAAGCAAAAGCAGGAAAATAAGAACAACACATCTAAAAGATAAGACGCAGTCTTATTAAACAATGCTACAGATTATTGGTACACATAAAAATATACATTTGTACAAATAAAACAACAGTGCTATAAACATATCAGTCAGTAGTCAATTTAGTTCCTAAATACCTTAAACTTAACAATTCCAATTTTACTCAAATTGATCAGATAAATAGTGTGCGTAGTAAAACTATTGTGCTTGTGCTAAATTCTAGTACTACTGGTGCAGAAAAATGAGAGATTGGTACTTGTTTATACCTCATCATCAGGCTTGAAAGCAGGCTCTGATATTTCAAACGTTGGCGTTTTAACATTTTCACCACCTGGGTCAGCCTAAAGAGCAAATTACAATTTATTGGTGGGGCGACTCTTCGAAAGCATAGGATTTAAGAATGCGATTATAATTTTTAAATGAATGCCAATCATAAGTGTGCGTGTATGGAATGATGTGCTGTGGTATAAGTGCTGATAAAAAAAAACAAGGTGCATGTTATCTTAATGTAAAACTTGTAGCCACTTTATTCTTGATATTGATATTGTGTTTGAAATGATTATGATTGATAGTTTGATTGATATTGTGATAGTGTACCCGTAAGTTTTTTCTCCAAGGTGTTGCTGTATCGGGCGCTTCTAATAATGTTGGTTTGAATGCATCCTCTAACTCTGGTGTCTGTTCAGCCTAATTTTGGAAAATATTTTATTAGTTTTTGTTTACTCGGACGCACTTTTTATCGATTAAAAAGTATTTCCCAACCTGTGGTATTTCAGGAATAGCTTGCCAAGAAAATGGCACCTCTTGTTTTATTTCAGGCTCTGGCGTTTTTAGTGTCGGTACCTAGTAAAATACCAATATTACGTTATTTGAATTTTTACATTAAATAAATTAGTATTTCGTAACCCATAAAAAAACTAAGTAGTTTGACGATGCACTTTTGAGTGTGTAGTAAGTACTTGTGTTGATGAGTTATATATTATTATATTATGTTTATTTAACCGTGTTGGTGTATTTTGGATTGTGTTACCTCTGTGCGTTGTTTTCTCCAAGGATACACAGGCTGTGTAGGAGCTATAAGTGTTGGTTTTTCCGTGTCTGTAGATGTAACTACATTTGGTGCTTCTTGTGTAATTAGTTCCGGTGGATTTGGTGTTTGAATTTCCTAAAGATCAAATCGATGTTGTAAATTGTGTCAGATATTATAATCATTGAAAAGTATCTTACTAGATACTTAATTAGTGGTAGTATTGATGGAAATAAATATAGTAATGTGGACGGTGTTATGTTGTGTGAGGTAGGTATTGTAAGGTAACTGCAATATAATGTGCATCGTCAATGTCGTTTCATAACCATAATAAAATGCAACTTTTTGTTTTATCTACCTGTGGCTTTTGATCGTTCGTTGGTTCTCCATTCTTCGGAGCTTCAGTCTTAGCAACTGGAGTTTCCTAGGATACCAATGTTTAAAAATAAAATATTTGTCGTTAAACTTGCAAATCTTATATAAATTCATCAAATATTAAGTATAATACCTCAGTTTTTCTTGGACGAGACCAAGGGTACTTTAGCTTTGCGGGTGGCTCTACAAATTTGTCTTCTTCTACCACAGGCCGTGCTATATGCACAGGCATTTCATCCAAAAATACCTGTTATATAAACAAAATCGATGTAATGATTCGACTAACACTTTAAAATTGTACAACTCATTTATTAATTTATTGAATAGATTGTTCAGCTCTACCTCGTTTACTTTGCTCATTCGACGTATCGGGTATTCAGATTCTTTAGGTTCATCTCCAGGCAACATTGTGTCACTATCTTCTGCTATCTCTGGTTTTACAGTATCCTGTTCAAATATACAATTGATTTAACATTTAACCGCCTTAATGTGAATATAGTGTGTGGTAGGTACTATAATTATTAGTATTTTTTGTGTGTGCATCGTCAATTTAATTTCATAATCATAATAAAATGCAACAATTAGTAAAATCTACCTGTGGCTTTTGATCGTTCGTTGGTTCTCCATTCTTCGGAGCTTCAGTCTTAGCAACTGGAGTTTCCTGGGATACCAATGTTTAAAAATAAAATATTTGTCGTTAAACTTGCAAATCTTATATTAATTCATCAAATATTAAGTATAATACCTCAGTTTTTCTTGGACGAGACCAAGGGTACTTTAGCTTTGCGGGTGGCTCTACAAATTTGTCTTCTTCTACCACAGGCCGTGCTATATGCACAGGCATTTCATCCAGAAATACCTGTTTTATAAACAACATCGATGTAATGATTCGACTAACATTTAAATATTGTTCAACTAATTTATTAATTGATTGTTCAACTCTACCTCGTTTACTTTGCTCGTTCGACGTATCGGGTATTCAGATTCTTTAGGTTCATCTCCAGGCAACATTGTGTCTTTATCTTCTGCTATCTCTGGTTTTATAGTACCCTGTTTAAATACACAATTGATTTTAACTGTACTGTTTTTAAATTATTTAACAAATCAAAAATCATTTTATTTTTATAAGCACGTATCTATTTAAAACGTTGTGCTACCTCGTCAGACTTGGTTGGCGTATAAGTAGGCTCTGTAGGTTTCTCATTAGGCTGTTTTCTCTTAACTTCGGGCTGATTATCATCTACGTCCATAGCATTTTCCTTGTCCTAATTTTACAAAAACAATTAATTAAAAAAGTTTTTATTTATTAAACAAGTTAAAAAAAAATGATTTCTACCTCGTTTGTTTTGCTTGGTCTACGCCAATTCGGTTCAATAGGCGTATCAAAGGATACTTTTCTTTTAACTTCAGATTTTTTTGGGTTGTCTGTTTCCATAATATTGTCCTGTACATATAGTGATAATAATTATTAAGTTATTTATTTATTGCTTACAAGGTACCACTATATTGTATTCAATATTTACCTCGTTTGTTTTACTTGGACGCCGTTTAAGAGGTTCTACAGGCTTGCCAATGGACACCTTTCTTTTGGTATCGGTTTTCTCAATTAATTCAGTCTCTTCTATATCTTCAGAGTCCTGTTTTTTTATCATAATAAATAGTAAGTAGTAATACAAAGATTTAAATAAAATAAAACTGATAATGAACACTTGCAATACCTCAGTTTTACTTGGTCGTCGTTTTGGAGTTGTTTTCCCTGGTTTGTCAAGGCTAGTTTTACGCTTGGGCTCGATCGATTCTGTTGGCTCCTATTACAAAGTATTTGATAGTTTTTATCAATATCGTGTAGGTTCATTTTTTATCAGTAAATGCAATGAAAAATATGATTGTGTGAAATTGTGTGTTACCTGTGTGTCAGCTTTCGAAGTTCGCCTAGGGTGTGTTTTGTCTGAAGGCTTATCTGTTACGTCATCTTCCGAATTGAGATCCTATTTACAAAAATGTTATGTACACTATTTCAATTTAGAATTTTGTAAATAATCTATCGTAGAGTAGTTCATTGATTTCACTGTATTGCCGCATTTAATTGTTATAAACATTAGACAAGTAGGTACGGTCGTTATTTACTTTACACATGGATTTTCAAACTAGTTCTAGTTTGTTTGAAAATCTTATTGAAATGTAATTTTATTTACAAAAAGGTAGAGTCAAGAATGACGATTTGTGGTCCGTTTTGAATGGTACAGTTTTTACACATGCAAGCACGTTTGAGTACAATCTTACCTTTAGCTTAACTTTCTCCATTTCCATAACTTCAGGCTCTTTAATGGTCGTCTAAAAATCAACGCATTGGGATATAAAAGCGTGTAGGGTAGCTAAATCTATAGGATTTAGTTGAAGTACAGTTTTGTTTGGGTACACCACTAACTTAATAAAACATCCACAATCTTTGAGACGTGTCTTCGTCACTTAAGTGTGTTCGCTTTGGTATTAGGAATCAAATAGAATCTTAGATTAGTTCAAATTAGTCTGGTGCCGTATTGCAATTCAAAATTGTACTTCAAATTCGAATATACGAGTAAAACTCTCACTGCTCAACTACAAGACTAATGTGTAGTTTCTATAAAAGCTTGTGTATGTACATTAATTCTACCAAAAAGCCTTGTATCATTTTTGCATTTCAGCTTGCTCCAATTGCAAGTTTCAAAAAAGTTGGTATTGCTAAACTAAAGCTTTGGAATCGCTTTGCTCTTTTTGCAGGGAATTTGAAAATGAATCATAGGTAAATAATTATAAATAATATATTTTTGGGAGAATTACACCTTTTTCTAATTGCTGAATATTATTACGTATGTGTTCTTCATCATCAACTATAAAGTATAAAAGTGGAAGAAGTGCACGTTCAATAACTCGTTTAATTATTTGAAAACATAAAGAGAAAGCAGACACATGATTTCGTTTAATAATTATAAACTGATGCATATGAATATGTAATTAAGGCCTACTACTAAAATATTTAATTAAAGGTGTGATTCTCCCATGAACGTCGTTTTCAGTTGAACTTGACTATCATAAATAACACTTACCTTAAGAGCAGTCTTTTTCAAAGCCGTGGCTTCTTGTGTTTGGGCTTGTTGTACAGTTGATAACGAAGATTTTCTGCTTTCAGCAGTTTCGCTTGTAACCTAGACGAAATAAATATTGGTATAACAATTAGATTTGTTTTCGATGATTCGAAGATGTTAGTAAATAGCAGGTACAAGCTGTGAAATGTCTAAATTAAAATTAATGACGTGCGGTAGATACTATGGTTTATTTGTCTATTAAAAACGACTAATACAAGAGTAATTTTGTATTACCTTAACACCTTGCTTGCTTTCCATGATTGAGCTTCGTCTACTCTCAGTCTTGGTTTCTTCTTTCATCTAAAAAAGTGAAGAATAAAATGAAAATAATTACTAGAAGCAAATTGTATGTAACTAATATACACTAGGTAAAAGCAGCCGTTGTTGATAAAAAAAGCTGAAAACACAATAAATAATATTATACAAACCTCTGTCTGAATTGAAGTCCTTCGGCTTTCGGTCTAAGGAGTAAACATTTATAAGAATTAGCACAAAACAGTATGGGTACACAATACATTTTACGAAAATTTACACGTATACCTAAATAAAAACAGGGAAGAATACGAGATTTAAAGTATTTACATGGATGAGGTAAAACATATTTATGGCTTCAGTTTCAGACTTGCCAGGTATTTAAAAATAAACTATTTACATCAAATGCACACTGTGTGTTTGTACCTATAATAAAATATAAAGTATATAAATTGTATATTGTGCGGATTTATTAAATTAATCTATTTTTTGTTCTACTGATAGTTTACAAAATGTTGTGCATGAATGTTTTTGTGTCAAGGGTTCATGCTTTGACAAACATTTTTCAGTCTACCTTTTTTTCTACGGCCAAGAACGACTGTTCAGATACCGACGACACCTGTTTCGTTAAAGTAAAAATTGTTTAAAATAAATACCAGTTGATAAATCTTTTTAAAATATAGATGTATTTTAGTGTCTGTATCATCTTTGAGAAACACTATCAGAAAAATAAAATTCTATCCGTCTTTTAAGATTATTTTAACAGCAAAACAGAAATATAGTTTTAACTGATGGACAGCGTTATTCAGGGATGAAACAGGCACTTAGGCTCGTAGAACACTCGATCCTTCCATCATTATCATCAATCTACTTATATATTTAATGTTGTACCTTCAACTCTTCTTTCTGTTTCTTCTCTTTAACAGTAGGTGTCGGCGTCATCTTTTCATATTTCTCAAGAACTGGTCTCTCGTAGTCATCAACAAAGTCCAATTCAAACTGAAATTAAAAGTAAATGGTAAATAATTGCAATAAAATATATTCAAATAGCGCCTGTTCATTCCAGCTACAAATCCAAAGGTCTAAATTAAAGCTGGCATTCAAAATGATTAAGCAGGACTCAGGATCAAGCAGATACGGATACAATGATAACCTGTAATATAAAATAAAGATAAAGTAAACATGAACAAGCACCATGCGACTTTCGATCACCAACTTCCTTACGACGCAGAACAACATAGAGACAGACATACCCAAGTGGTTAGAGTGTAGGTAGATACATAAAGTGGTGTGATTAAATCACAGATAAAATTAATATTAGAAGGTGCTTTGTGTTTGGTGTCCGTGGTAGACCACAAAATGTGCTTTGTTGGTATGTGTTTGTGTATTATTACTGTACATAAATGTTTGGTTTAATTTAAAGTGCTGTGAAATTGTGTATTACGAAGAGATAGGACACCAGTAGATACAGTATAAAACTGTGATAACTTTTACCCCAAATTTAACATCTTTGTCACTAACGCCAGGTTTTTTTGGCTTCTCTGTGGTCTTCTTATTAGTTTTCTTGAGCTGTGGTCTTTCAAACCTTCCACCTTGGACAGTCAGAGGGTCCTAAGGAATCAACAAAAGCCTTAAAATGAGTTTTCATGAAAGCCTGTTACTTTTAGCTTAATTGTTAGTGTTGGTGCGTCAAATTAGGTTGCTGGGAAAGGTCATGCTTTCTAAAACTACTGTGTCAAATCAGTGTTATGTTAGTCCTTATTGCTTTTCTAACTATCTCAGGTTTATTTTTTGTCAATATGCCACACGGTTTCTACCTCAGCATCATCATCTTTTTTGACGACAGCTGGTTTTTTGATCTTGAGTTTAGCGCCGTCTTCTCCCTCCTAAAGAGTTTTTTACATTTATTTATTCATGAAATACAAATTTTACAAGTAATGCTCTATAGTTCATATTATCTTGATAAAGTTACTGAGATAATTATAAAAGAATATAAATCAAGTACCGTCTTTTTTTTCTTTGTCGGTGTCTTTTGTGTGAGTGATGCCTCTTCAGGGGCAGTTGTGCTGGTATTTTTACGGGGCTTCGTCATACTGACGGATTCTTCAGTGTCCTCTCCCTGACCCCGTGAAGAAACACACAGAAGTATGTATATACAACATGAAAGAGATAGTAAAAACGTGTGTATAGAATAAAACAGGTGTGTAGAAAGTGCAAACGTGTCCTTAAAGCATACAGATAGATAAAGAAAAGTTCTAAATAATTAAATAGGTACATTGGAAATCTAAAAAGTAATCGGTGGTAAGAATAAGCAAAGAACGTGTGTTTCAATTATACATAGGTAATTTCTAATGTGTACAGTGTGTTTTATATTTAAAATTTCAAAACTAAGTTGTCTAATAACTTCTACAGGTGCGGACAATCTAGAATTTCGGTGTCTGCTACGGTGTCCTAATTGACTTTAGTTTGTGTACCTTGACTAAGACATTCAACCTTTTTAAAATAGAAGTTGGACTATAGAGTTTTAAAATGTCGTTTTCTTCCATACTTTCTATCTGTAAGTTGATATTATTTATTTATTTTTACATTCATAGATAAACTATTTTTTTGTTCTTGATATTAATATAACTAGTTATCAACATTTGTATTCAAAAGTTTCAATTATATACCTTCAGTTCCATGGTCTTAGGTGTTGGTCTCTTAAGAGTTTTCTCTTCAACAACCTCTGGCTTCTTAATTTTAAGTTTTGCTTCTGCTTCACCCTCCTATATTGAAAATATACTTATAAGCTACATTATCACAAAAAGTCAAATAATAATAATTTCATGGAAAATACGGACCGTTGGTATAATTTCTGCAGGAGTTTTGTGTGTGAGCGAAACATCTTCAGGTTGTTGTCCTGGTTTAGCTGGAGTCTTAGGTTTAGATAAGTTGACACTTTCGTCAACATCCATTGGCTGAGAATATATGAAACAGTTAGTTGTAAAACTGTTTCAAGTTTTGAATTTATATATTATGAGTTATTGTAAAGTATTTCCTACCTCGGCTTTATCTTTGGTTTTAACCGAAGAACGACGCCTGGTCGCTGTTGCTGATGAAGGTTCATCTTCTTCGGGCTTTTTGTCATCATCCTAATAAATATATTTAAACTAGTTAGTTGTTCAATATTCATTTTTGCTAACTGTATTTTGTCAGTATAGTAAGTGTATACCTTTTTCTTTTTCTCAATAGGTGTTGGTGTGAATTTTTCATATTTCTCGAGGACGGGCCTCTCGTAATCGTCGATAAATTCTTCTTCAGCAACCTGTGTATGTTAGAGAAATATTAGCATGAAAGAAAATATTAGATAGGGTCGGTAGAAGTTTCGTCTTCTAGATATAAAAGGGTCAGGTATTAATGATATCGATATTGTATTCATACGATTTTCAGGAGTTATTTTTTTGTTCGTATGTTTGTGGCAATTTGTTTTAGAATATCTCGAGCAAAGTTACACTTTCTTCTAGGGACGATTTGACGTGGTCTTTATCTTCTTACTGCAAAACCTGAAAAATCTAATAAAACATAGAGAAGCAAAGCCGAAATATAAAAAATGCTGCCATGCGGTAACAGCCCAAGCTCTTCAGATAAATTGCTGAAAAAACTACCAAGAAAACTAACCATAAAAGAGAAAGATAATTCAAGTGAGTGTTTTGAAAGATTGTGCAAAATAGAATTGAGTGCAGAATAAACAAAACCTTGTTACCCTAAGTATCAAAACCATGTTTTAGTGTAAAAGTAAGGTGATTGTGTAGTAAGTACCTCCTTTTCTTTGAGAGAGGGTCGTTTTTTGGCCGCTGGTTCATCTTTCTTTGTGGTTTTTGGTTTTGGTTTTTCATCTGGTTTTTTCTCCTCTTCCTATACCATAATAAAGATTTATTAATAAAGCTAACGTAGAAAATAGTTGTAGGTATTTTGTATTGATTTATTTGTACCTTTTCTTTTGGAATAGAGCGTTTGCGCAGTGCAGGTACTTCTGGCTCCGGCTCCTTTTCCTTGGGCTTTATCTTGCCCTTCATCATATCAACATCATCCTACCAATATAGTTTATGATTATTATTTGACGCACTTATGAATTCATTGTTAGGTATTTCGATTTTATAATAATTATTTACCTGTGATTCACTAGAACGTTTTTCTTTAGGATCAGGTGTATATTTTTCATATTTTTCAAGTTTAGGCCTCTCATAATCATCCACAAACTCAGGTTCAGCCTAAATCAATTATTGACATTATGGTTTAATGCGAGTTAATAGTAGTTCAAATTATAATTATATTTGTACATATTCATTGCAAAACACTGGTAACAGTAATGCATAGTTTTAAGCCTCGTCGTCTGGTTTTAAGACCGTGTGTTTGAATCCACGATCTTAAAATCAGAAGTCGGGGTTTTGATCGTGCACCATTAAATAAGTTTACTTATGCAAAAAACTGAATACACCGTGCAGTGCCGGTTTTTAGTAGTTTGGTAATTAAAGAAAACTACCTGATTAACGCCGTTTTGTTTTTTAACCCTATCAGATGGGGTAGGTGTCATTTTGTCATATTTCTCAAGATCTGGTTTTTCGTAGTCATCTACGAACTCTTTCTGTTGTTCCGGCTACAAAATAAATATGATTTATTATTTTAGCAATTTCATCGAGCCTGCCGTTCATTTGGATATTTTTTGATTATTTTACCTTTTTAATAGGTTGCTTGGATTTAGCAACTTGTGGTTTTTCAAGAGCTTCTTCTGTGGGTTTCACTGGTGCCTTATTTAGTTTGACCCCAGGTACTTCATCAGCAGGTTCCTCGAGTTTAGGAAGGCCTTTTTTAATACTCAGTCTTCTGGGTTCAACCTTATCGTCCTCAACCTATGTTAAAATGTTTTGTTTATTTTGTATTAACGAGTTAATACCATTAATCCAATATCTATAGTTCTATACTACTACCGCATACCTTCGTAGTTTTAGATTTCTTCTCTGGAATAGATCCCGCTACTGAAGGCTCTTCTTCACTATCTTGCTCACTAATTACGCTTTCCGTAATTGACGCACGCTTTCCCTAAATAATTAAATTTCGTTTTAGATTACTGTAAGCTGTTTTTTTTACTGAATAGTGTATTGTATTGGTTTGTGATTACCTTAGGTGTGTCATCTTCTTTTTGTTTTTTTGCAAGTGGTGTAGGTGTTATCCTCTCATATTTCTCCAAAACAGGTCTCTCGTAATCATCGACGAACTCGATTACATCCTATATAACGACCACAACACGTTAACACAAAACACACAACATAAAAATACTAGTTAAACACATTCTATTGGACTAATCTCTCAAATTTGAGAGTCTAAGGGTTTTTACCAACATTAATTATTTTCATTGCTATAAATAGCATCACTACATCTCTACATGGCTGACATTTACACGAGTGCAGACAATACATATAAAATTATAAATATTTACATTTTCAGTAATGGATTTACGCTTATAACTATATTAAAATAATGCTAATTTCACTTACCTCATCTTTTTTGGCAACCACCTTCTTCTTGACAACCTTCTTTTTGACTTCTGTTTTCTTTGTAGCGTCTTCATTCTTTTCTACAACAGGTTCTTCTTTAGGCTTTGTTGGTTTTAGTTTTGGAATGCTTTCAATCTTGGCTTCAGGTTCTGGAATAGACTTCTTTCTTGTTTCAAGTTTTTCAAGAAGAGCTTTCTTTTCTTCTTCAGTTTTGGCCGTTTTCTTTTCTAAAATCTTTTTAGTTTCTTCAAGTTCTTGTTCAGCTTTTTTAGTTTGCTCAATTCTTGATTCAACCTTTTTAGCTTCTGATTTTGATTCAGTTTTCGTAGCCTCCATGGTAATTTCCTCATTCTTTTGTTCAATGTGAACTTCCTCTTTCTTTGATACCTTTTTAGCCGCAGATTTTTTTTCTTCGACGTGATTTTCTTCGATTACAGATTTTTCTTCTACAATCGACATTTCCTCTTCAGATTCTTCAATAACGGTTTTTTCTTCTTCCTCCTCTTCTTCCTTCTTCTTTTTCTTTTCTTCGACAAGTGTCAAATCAGCACTTGATTCGTCTTCACCGAACTCGTTCTTTATTACTACTCTGTAGTTAGCGATATACTTTGATGACACCTTCCTAATAATTAGGCGGGCATTGGTGCCGTCGAACGAAGTGTTGACTTCAGATGACTCTCTGATGACGGTTGAGTTCTTGTACCATGTACATCTGCACGACTGGTCTGATGATTTTAGGACGGCAATGAACTCAGCCTCCTCGTTTTCTTTCTTGGCCTGAAAATGCAATCAATTTTAAAATATGAATCTCTTGAGTTACTTTCGAGATAGAAGAAAAGATACACACACCAAGACATTATTGGGTACATCACACATTTACACACATGACACAAACTGAATATCTCGCCATACTAGCAACAGAACCGAATGAAGACACATGGTAGAAGCCACTTCTCGTTTCATCACGATAACTCAGGGCGTCTGCTTAAAAAGTAAAAACAAACTAACCAGACTCCTGAAGTGCTTGATGATAGTTGGTTTATCACCCTTCTCTTCTGGTATGTCTGTGATCTCCACTTGCTGCGATGTTGCTTCACCCTTCTCATTCTTGGCGACAAGTTTGTATGAACCCTTGTCATGTTGTGATACGTTTGAAATTTCCAATTTTACTGTGAATTCACCCTAAAAAATAAGTTTTTGTTAAATAAAAGTCATTCATAGCTTTTCAATAAACTTTACTAAGCTAAACTTGAATAAACATTAATAAGTAGCAGATTTTTTTTATCATGGTCAGTGTAAGCATAATACTTCTACTTACTTCTCTTAGAGGCTCAATAAGCACGGTATGCCTAGAGTCTTCATTGACTGCACTAGTTTCTTTGAACCAGGTGCATGCTGGTGCAAATTTACTTAATACTTTACATTCAACAATAACAGTCTTCTTTTTAATTATCTTAATGACCTTTGGTTTCTCTTTGATAACTGGAATGACTGGAATGAATAAATAACAAAGATTGCATTAATTTTATTGTCGAAATGAACAAACAGCTGGAGTGATATTTTAGATTGTTCATAACTTACTTTCAATATTGAGCGTAAGATTCGCGTTGAGCTCTCCAAGTTCATTTTTGATGTTGCATTTATACAATCCGGAGTCTTCAATGCCAGGGTCGACAAGTTCCAAGATAATTGTGTAAATGTCATCTTTCACTTCGACCCTAGTCTTGATTTTCGTCGATTCTTTGATTTCTTTACCCTCGTGGTACCACACGATCGTTGGTCTCGGACTAGCTTTGACCTTACATCCCATTATAACTAATTTGCCATTGTCCTTTGATTGGATTGTTGGCTTTTCGACAAACGTCGGGCCTTCACCTTCCGGTTCTGGCTCGGCCTCAATGTTAAGGTTGAGGTTAGCGTTGCTTTCTCCAAACTCATTTTTTACGTGGCAACGGTAAGCACCACCATCCGCTGCCGATGGGTTACTCAAAAGCAACACTAACTCGTATATATCTTCTTCGATTACTTTAGATTTGATTTCTATTTTACTGCTAGCCTTGATCACCGTCGTCCCTCTGTACCACGTGACTTCAGCCGCCGGCTTGGCTTTGCAGACACAACGCATAGTGATGAGTGTGCCATCTTCGTTGGGAATGATTCGAGGTTTCTCGATGAATGATGGAGCGAAACCGTTCTCGTCATCCCCACCTAAATAAATAATCACATCATTACCGTTGAATTTCAGTATTGGTTTAAAAGCATTAACATGCAGCTCAAAAGCCGAAAGCTTTGCATGCTCTTGCTACTGTATGCGTACATTATAATTATTATTTAAATAAATTAACTGGCCTAGTTGTATGTTAGAGATATGACCTAGTTTACCTTGGAAATTAAGAGCAATGTTGGCATTACTCTCACCAAACAAGTTGAAGGCATTACACCTATAATTTCCACCATCTTCCCTAGTTGGACTTAGAATTTCTAGTGTCAGATTAAATGTGTCTTTTCCTATCGCTTTTCTGGACATCTTCATTTTTGCTCCATCTTGTATCTCTTTATCACCATGGAACCAGTTTATGTCAGGAACAGGATATGCTTCTAGCACACATTCCATAATCAAAACATCTCCTTCTTGCCTAATCGTTGGTTTTTTAGGGAACCTCGGTGCTTTACCGTCTGGTATTCTGTTCAAAAAACAAAAGTTTTAGCTTACACTACCATTATAATTGTTGACAAAATGTTACATTGTTTGAGTCCTTACTTAGGTTTTCCGCTTCCTTCAAAGTTCAGATTTATTTTGGCTACGCCTTCACCATGTTTGTTTTTCGCTAAAGCTCTGTATTCTCCCCTGTCCGAATTCTCAACGCCTATAATTTCAAGTCGCGCCATATGATATAATGTTTGGTCCTCTTCTAACGTTATTTTGTATCTACTGCTTTCTTTTATCAACTTCTTTCCATGGTACCTGTATCAGCGAGTGTGAGTGTTAATGTTGTTACTTCATCGGAGTGCAGTGCAGTTAAAATACTTTCCGTATCCTTACCATGTGATGGTTGGTTTCGGTTTGCCAACGCATCGACATTCGAACGTAATTTTGGTACCATCATCCGATTGCCTGATGACGGGTCTCTCCGTAAACGTCGGTTTGATAAAGTCTTCAGGTACGGGCGCTTCGTCGCCTAGTTGTCGCAAATCAAACATTATTATCTTGAAAAACTTCATCACAACACGAAGATTTGCAGCGTTCACAATTTTAACGTTATTCCTACATTTTGATTATTGATAATTTTAAGATGTTTTCTTTTAGCTTTGTGTATGATTTAAATCCGCAATCCAATTCCAATAGAGTTAATAACTGAGGAATGCAATAGAATAGATAATGATGCCAAATATAATACGTAAAATAAATATTTTTGGATTATTTTTAGATAACTTTCCTCAATATACATTCAGTCTAACAAACCGTACGCATGACAGTTGCTTTGATTATTGTGTTACTTGTGCAGTCGCTAAAGCACAGAAATTGCATATTATATCTAACTACAAAGTTGTGAGGGTTATGTTAGTAAAAAGCCTAGTTGATACAGGGATAAGTACAAAATAGTGGTAATATTATGATAAATGTATGATACAATAGAGTTAAGGAAACATGCAACTAAATAAAGAACTTGAAATTGATAAATAACTAGTTGTTCAACTGTGCATTGTGTGTGCAGTGTAGCGGGTGTCATGTAAAGCGAGTGTCCTAACCAAACAAAACTAAGAAAACATCTTAAAATACAAAACATCAGTGTATTATGTAGAGTAACTGAATTAGTCGATGATCACAAAAGCTTTGCTGCAATATCTACGCATGTGACGTGAATAACATCTAACTAGTGTATTAGGATCACACAATAAATCAGCTTAGGTTAAAACAACTTGAAGCATTTTTAAACGAACAACTAATTCTTAGGTACATTTTCTTCTACCCCAAAAAATATTGATAATAACTTCATCGTAACTTTTAATACGAATACTCATCTCAAATATTTTTCATATACAAATTGTAAATTAAGCCATCTATGTTTCTAAACTAGGTGTTAAAACAGGTAGTGGGATACTTACTGTCGAAGTTTAAGCTGATCGTGGCGTTACTTTCCCCGAGCTCGTTCTTGGCCGTCACTCTGTACTTGCCAGCGTCCTCCACGGTCACATTGCTGATCTCTAGTGACGCATGGTATGATTTACCATCCTTGTTTACTGTCAACTGAAATTTAAAAATAACTTATTGATTTCTGTGGTATTATGAATTGGTAGTAGGCTTAGGTGTATTGAATCAATTCATAAAGTAGTCGTTATCTACATTTTATAAAATAAAACAAACCATGATCGTGAATAAATAAAAATAATTTTATTAAAACAATGGCATCTGCAGAAATATGGAAAAGTGTCCAAAAAACTAAATACATTTTTAAAAATATTTTTTGTAAAATCAAGAAAATTTTCGAAACTACAGCCAAAGATTAGTTAAATAGCAGATATAGCAGATTAGTTAATAGCAGCAGAAAGTTCAAAATATAAAAACTAAAAAAAATCAAATCAGTTTTCCGTAAAACAAAAACAAAATAAAAGAAGTAAAAATAAAATGGAATGGAATAAAAAAAGTTTTGTAAACAAAACATTTGATAATACATATAATGTACACTAGATATAAAACATATGACAGAATTAGGACAAAAGGTCATCGTGTCTGCTGGCATCTGGTCTAGCCAACTCTATTGGGGTCAAGGCCATCTTGACGCACTTTTAAAGCTAGGACACCTGGTGGTATAAACTGTCTAATTTTCTATTGAACATTCAAGGTTTTTCACATTTTTGCTAAAGTTACTATTACATAATCTTATCTTTCCACTGTTGAATAACAAGAATTTCAAGATAGAGTAATTAAAATTGCATTATGTATCGTACACGTTATGTTAAAATATACGTCCATCACACTGAGACGTAAACAGTATTATCTCTTTATTCTTCTTTCTTCTCGTAAAAATAACGTCTTACTACTTACTCTTACTATTTACTTTAGAAGATAAATTGGGTGATTATATTTTTCTAATTTTTCGATTTTAAAAGAGCTAAATTCTAAGCCTAAGCCTAATCCCAGCTAAATCATCTGCATAGTTTTGCTTTACATTGAGTTACCTCGATTGGTCAGCAGAATTTTTGGAGCATTTGGAAACGTGCCCTGCTTGGAATCTTTAAAATTTTGTTTCTCTTGTTTTGTCTTACAATAAAAAAAACCAAACCGTTTCGAATGTTTTAAAATAGTCTGGTTTGACTTTTGAGCTCACAGTGACTGTTGACGGGCTCATATTTTCTCCATACAAAAACATCGAGTACCGAGCTCGCTTTGCATTTTATAGAATATCATCATCATCATCATCAACCTGAGGAAGTCCACTGCTGGAAAGGCACATTCCAGGAAGAACGATTCTGAAAACAACTTCCCGCGATCGTAACAATGTCGTCAGTCTATCTGGTGGGTAGGCGCCCTACGTTTCGTCTTCCGGTACGTGGACCTTTATTCCCCAACGGCTGTCAGTTCTTCGAACTACATGATCTGCCCATTGCCATTTTATAGATAAAGAATAGAACTTCGTGTCTTCCTAATGGGTTTACCTTATGCCTCGCATCAAGCTTGACTTCTGCAGTATTGTGGAACCACACGACGCTGGGCACAGGCTCGGCTTCGATCCGGCACTCGAAGATGAGCCGTTTGCCATCATCCTCTTGTCTGATGGCCGGCTTGCGCGCGAATGTTGGCGCTTTACCGTCCACTTGTCTGTAATGTTATGCACTTGTTTAATCATGAAGACTTTATGCAATGAAGTAATACGCTTGTAAAGTTGTGAGTGTTTCATGTGCTTTTGTTGTATCTACTGTTAGGTCTACCACGAGTTTTTCTAAGTTAAAAGTGAATAATACTGACGAGATTTTCAAACGTTTATTTGTTACTATAGTAGGTAGCGCATATAGTCTGGTAGTTAGGCTCAATAACAGTTATTCAGTACTTTGTGTCGTAATAAAAGTATAGATAGATTTCGAGTATTCTGTATAGAATTTAATCGACACATCAAATAAATTTTATATACTCATTTAACAGCTTTGTTTTTATTTGTTTGTGTGAGATGGTATATAAATTATTTAAAAAATACTCACTTTTGTTTTTCTTCGTCAGCGGCTGAAAAAGTTAAATGCAACTATTAGTCAGGTATATTATATTTGACATACTATATATATCATAAATAGCCTGAAGATATCCACCTACTCATACCAAAGATTATGTTTATATTTCCTATGCCTTTAGCTACATTTCTAGCGCGCTTTCACAAAATTATCATCTCTTCTTCTTCTCATTATAAATTAGATGGCATCTGTTCATTCGGTCAATATTACATAAATAAAATAGATTTTAGTCGAGTCATTCAATAGACAAGTCGGCGGTCATTGGCTTTGAAGAAAACGGAGGCATTTTTTTCTTCAAACCTATGGAAAACTTGTTGGTTCAAATCAGGATATCACCTCTTTCATTCCAACTGCTCACACTTTGCTTAGCACAAAGCAATGTTGGTTAAAATACCACCTAAATTGCCGATAGGCGCAACGCTGCTGCCACAGAATCCTTATTAATACTGTAGCTACTATTTTTGTACGTAAAGAGGCTTAATTGCTGCTTTTACCCTGTCGTGGCGTGGACTCTACCTACCTAGCCTTACCTGCCCGTGACAGGTGCCTCGTAACTCGCTACGTATCTTATAGAAATCAGAGAAACTGGAGAATACCCAAAAACAGGCAACCTTATTGAAAATGATATCTATTTAATTTATATAAATTAACTTCCATCAGATCATTTAAACACAGTCTTGTTAAACCAGCGACTTCCAGACATAAACATTTAGCATCACACAGTGATAAATCTAGAAATAAACCAGTTTTCGGAACCACACTGTTTCGTGGTTGGTTTTTTCATTCTACATTACTGTAGTTTTACGACGTGTTAAACTATAACTACTTATTTTGGAGTCTCAATAAATTATAATGTCATGTAATAAAAAATGCAATTACATGTGTACGTAAACCAAATCTGTTTACAAGATATAACCACTGAGGTTTTAAAAAAATCTATACAACTAGCTAACAGAACAAGCATATGGCCCGTCAGATGTTAAGTGGTAACCATCGCCTATATCAAAGCATTGCGTCGTAGATCACGCATGTCAGGAATGCCCTACGATGCTCTGCCCTGCGTTCATCAACTTAGGGCGTACAGATGTTCAGCCTCACGTGCCAGTAATTTCACCGGCACCCACATCCTTCAAACCGAAACACAGCAATGCTACTTCACGGTTCACGGCAGAAATAGGCATGGTGTTAGTACTTCCGCGGACGAGCTCTTCACAAAGAGCCCTACAACCTACTACAGCTTATATATTATTAGGCAACAAATATTGATATCGTCCTGAATTATTTTAGAAGTATAGGGATTTTTGTTCGCTTAATCTACATTTCACGGTTTTCTACTCTGTGCCAAAAATCTAATTCTACGTATGCTTAGTTTTAGTTCGTTTACAAACTAAAAAGGTATCATTCTCCCAAAATCTATCCTGCTTATCTTAACGCTGGTTTTATCTTATTCTTTTTGGTAGGGTTTTACTCAGTAGGAGTATACATTATTAATTATATTACATAGTATTATGTATATTTACAAGAAAATCTTAGGTTCTAGTACATGCCGGGTTCCTCACGAAGTTTTCCTTCACCGCTTGAAAGTACTGGCATAGTGCACATAGCTTTTTGGTAAAAAAAACTCATTAGAACACGACTGGATTTCGTTCATTGTTAACGACACCCTTAAAACTACACCCCCGACACCACTAACCACGTAAATACGTACGTCTCGGTGGGGATCGAACCCACGACCTACGGTGCAAAAGGCAGAGCGACCAAGAGAGGCCAGTCAAAAATAAATATCATGTCAGATTTTAAGCATGAACTGTCATGTTTTATGATATGTTTACGATCTACATCGCTTTGATAAGCAATAATAATATTGTGGCTAATTAAAACAATGATTATTTCTAGCGTAGGATTATTGATTTATTCTGGTCGTCATGGCTTAGAATTCTTTTTGCCAACCGTCAGCTTGGCTCGATCACGGCGTGGGTATGAAATTGTTGTCTATGACTAATGCTGTTATTTGTGAAACCTTGGCAGGTATTGTATTACTGTTGACAAAATGTTTGCTTTCGTTTGACACGTTGTTTGATTCTGTTTAATTACAAATGTGTGGGATAATAGTTATTTTTAGAGCTTCCACGCTCCTCACTCGTATACCTTACAGATATTATTAGAGTTACTGAATCTATTACACGGGTATTTATCGCGTAAATTACCTTATTTCACTAGTCTATGTAAAATCAAGTATCTTATATTATATACTTATTTGTAAATGACAGAGTTATCAGGTGCATGTTTTACCCATTCCTATCAATGGGTCACTGTAAAGCCTTGGACATGATTTTTTTCTGAGCACCTTTACCATTTTCTTAGCCTGCTAAGCCTAATCGACAAGAACGACAAGGTCAAAGCTGTACAAACCACAATTCCTCACAATGTTTCATCGTTGTTACCCAGTCTACCTTCACTAAATCTTGATAATAAAGTAATACTCACGGCTAAAGTTAAGATTGATGGATGCGGCCACCTCGCCCATCTTATTCTTAGCTTTGACCTTGTACAGCCCCGCGTCCGTCTCGATCACGTCGTCTAACTCGAGCACCACCAGAAACTTGTTGTTGGCGATGCTCTGGATCCTGGAGAACAAACATTATCATTAATAATAGAGAAAAACTGTGAAAACAACGAACATTTTAAAGTTTTACCCTTTCAAATTTATATAAGTTTATGGATGACAAGCAAATTACAATTTTGTTTTACTGTTCTGCCAATAATCATGGTAACATACATAGAGGTACGTATATAAATGAATTATAAAGAGATGATTTTATTCAGCAGTATTAGGTATTCACCAATGATGTTTTGTATTGTTATTTATTTTAAGATCTTAAAGGCATGCTTAGCGCTTCTTCTCCTTCTTCTTCTTCCTACCCTTATCCCACTTTCTACTACTAACATGTATTTCTCCTCCATTCTATCAGCAGTCATCTCTGCATTCAATTGTCTCTTATCCATGTCATCTTTCACACAGTTCATCCATGTTTTCTTTGGTTTACCTCAACTCACATATCCATGTATGTACATCCATACTCATCACTCTCCTAGTCACATGACTTAGCTTAGCGCTTTCATTATTATTATGATCTACTTGACCTTGTCAGCATTATGGATCAAGTCGAAGAAGAAAATATTTACAGGAAGCTCCGCAGGTGTTTTTACATTTTGAAGAATGAAACCGGATAATGAACCAATCAAAATAATTATTTAGGTTTACAACATCGTTTAGTGAAACTGTACTAGCGGCCTTGATGTTTGGAATAATATTGGTATCTGATAAATAAAAAACATTAGAATTTGAATATAAGAAGCATAGATCATTGAGATATAAAAACTGGAATGAGGAAACATCTAAAGCTCCAGCAAAAGCAAAGTACTTATCCTAAGTATTTTGCTAAAACGCTAAACATTTGTTGGAAACGGCTCAACTATGAAAAGTTTTAACCGATTAAAATAAAAGCCAGTTCTGAGATCTAAACAAACTGAAAATATGAGTGTCGTTATGAGAATCACTTTGATCTAGTTAGAGAAGAAACATTATGCGTTCGCACATGGAAATATTCTGAATCATCTCGGCTATCATTGAGAAATCATCTCGGCTATCTCGCATTACCTATTAAATTTTTCAAAATAAAACTGTACTATGTTTATATCAATTTTATGCTATGTAAGTGTAGATAATATGTATATATAGTTAATCGTTTTTTCAGACCAACAAGTTCCAAAAACCAATAATTCATCAACTTTAGTCACGAATTCATATAATTCGAGTCTCGTAAATGGACAATCATCAACCCAATCAATGAAATCACTGCGTTTAAATTAGACATGATACTGAAAATTTCTTTTCATTGAATGTCAGACGTCCTATAAAGTGTTCAGTGCCAACTGTGTCAACCAATCGTAAATGTCTTTGGCTCAATACGCTTCAAAGGAAGTAACGAAACAAATGTTATAAGATAGAGGTGGTAAAGAGCGTTGACCTGAAATCCACTTGACGGATACGAAGGTCTGGATGAAAGCGACTGATTCGACGATCAAATAATTGTTTTGGCAAGAGAAACTGATTGCACCAATGAAACGGAGGGGCTAAGTAATGGTATTACGTTAAGACTTGCTGACACGATGATTAGCATCGAAATCAGAGTGACAATTTAAGAAGTTAAAAGCATATTTAACTGCATACGAATGTCTGAGTTCATTTAAATTAAATTAAATCTGGATGAGACTGTCAGAGAAAACTGTAATAAACGGTGATTAAGCAAACATTGTGAAGAAACAAACTGATATGCAAATCGAGAAACAATGAAAGATTATAACACATTCAGTTTAATAATGATAGAATTGTGTTGGTATGTAGCTTAAATTTGAAAAATGTAGACGGAACAAAATAAATGTTATAAAACAATTTCAAGAATGAAAATTTAGAAAACACAGACGAAAGCGAATATTTCAGCGACAATATAATCGTTCTGGCAGGTGAAACTAATTAGTGCAAAGAATTACTGATGTTACAAATACTTTCAGGTGCACTGATTTGTATCATGATGATAGATATCAAACGATGAAGCGTTAGTATTATTAAAAAAGGTTTTTATTTATAAACGGGTAATAATGGATTAAATAATTACAATTACGCACTAGAACGTTGACCTCGATTACAAGCAAGAAATATGTTGATCTAGTACTGTAAATTAGTAATACAGCTTCGTGGATCCCACGTTTTAAAGCGATGATAGGGCTCTAACTTGATCAAATATCAACTTATGGGGGACTAAATTTGAACTTTTACCTAACTTTCCGTAAAATTGACGCTGGTATGATACCACCAAAAGTTAGCCAAAAAAAACATACTCCAACATCAATAGGTGAGCAAGGATTGAAAATAATATCCATTAGTAATAATGTTTTAACAATAGAAAAAGTATTCAAAGACGAGGAGGTGAAAATATACATACACTGATGCATGTTGAAGTTGGTGACTTTCAATACAATATTAATTATGTGATTTGATGATTGATTACGTGGAATAACTAATATTATGATTTTTATTGATTGATTGAAATGAATAATAATTACTTTATTAACTATGCAGAGTTTTCTGAGTAGCGCGATGCTTTCGCTGCTTCAGTATTTGTCATTGTACAACAAAAAAGTAAAAAAAAAGTGTGAAAAGGTAAAAAAAAAATAAAAACTACCTGGAGCAGGAGAAATTTAAATGGATAAAAGTGAATACTAACAAAACAAGCAATAAAAGAAACTTCAAAGACAAAAAAACAGCAAGCCAAACTGCTGTTATCTCTTTCTATTATTTACACTTCAATGTATACCAGAAGAGCTAGCTTTGAGATGTTTCAAAGTGACCCTTGTTATACAACTGAATATATACATTTTGAATTTGAATTTGCTTTATCGACAACTATCACACCCATAACATTAATGGGTGTGTTTGTCTTACTTACTAAATATCATTCTATTGGTGCACCTGTACCACACAGTTTTTTTTTAAAAGCTTCCACAAGCAAAGTCAAGGTACTCACTTAAACTTGGTCCTAGTATCTTCTTTGAGCAGTTCGTCGCTGCGGTACCAGCATATCTCTGGCATAGGAGCCGCCAGCAGCTGGCACTCGAAGACCAGCCTGTTGCCATCATCTTCCTGGCGCAGGGCTGGCTTCTGCGTGAAACTCGGGGCTAAGTCGTCGGAAACCCCCATGGTGCTAGCTACAGCTCATTACGGTAGAATGAGAACCATGTGCCTTCGCTGTGGACAAACAAAATACCGTTATAGACTTTATTTTTATCTAACAGCCCTATAAACACCAATACCGAGATCGTTTCTTCCTTACACCCATATAGTAGTACCCATAAGTTGTGGAATGAGTTTAGCACCAGAGGTTTAGCTTCAAGAAAAACGTTAAAAAGCTCATCCAGGGTAGGCAATGCAACAACAGCACTTTTGGTGTTGTTGGTGTCTATGGGTGACTTGAAAAAGCTAACTTATAATTTTAGTTATTAGTTTATTGTTTGTTACTAAAGTGTCAGTGCTAATAAAAAATCAACGTTCATAAGAAGAGTTTGCGTTTGTTTCTGTAGATGTGCGGTATTAGTTATATTAATTTCTCCTTGATTTTGTGCGTCAAAATTAAAACACAATCTGTTTGGACGTGCCTCACACACCTATAAGACTAATTTTGACAGTAAGAGTTGGTTTCTTACACACAAAGTTTAAGAAGATCGATGCTCTATCTTCAGTGCCATGATTCGTGAGGCTTTTTTTTTCACGAAAAAACCGTAGTTATATGTTTTGTTTTTTTCTTCAACACAAATATTTTAATTCAAAACTCAGATACAAATCTTACGTGAAATGATGACGCAATCGACAAAATTGACTGAATTCCTAAAATAAATTAGCCTTAAATGCCTGGAATTTAAATTGACTGATGAAAATATTGAAAATCTTTGTAACAGAATTAAATTAATTTGAATTTTTATATAGGTACACCAGTAGAACAAGCTAAGTTGGCTTATACGTAAGCATTGATCAGGGGTTCTTAGAGTAACATAACTCTTGATAGTTAATTAAAAATCTCACAGATCTGTTGCGGTTATAAATTCTAAAAAAACAGACTAATGTAAATATTTAATCGGGCTCCCTGCTTGACGCCTGTAATATTCACAGACTAGTATTCACTTTAAAAATAAATATTAAAACAAGACATAATTTTATTGCCGTTTTCACAGAGCCGTTTTCATGGTACGGAACCCTTCGTGCATGAGTCCGACTCGCATTTAGCCGGTTTTTTATTATATTATAATTTTAAAAGTGTATGCAGATTTATTTACACAAGGAAACTTACAATTAAACAAATATTTACAAAATGTAATAAGTACACAAGAAACAGATGAGCTATCTGTAGACCGTTACAAACGATCTCGATCGCTCAACTGATCCAAATCAGTACCAGAAAGAAGCGTATTATAATTGTATTAGTAGTTTAAAAAAATATACATGTTGTAGAGATCTCTCTCAGAACTTATCAATATCTATAAGCGCATAGCTTGTATGCCCAGATTTCGTAATCAAACTTGCAAATCTAGACATTAGCCATTTCATCAGATCGCTAAATTATTATGGCCTAAGACTTGAGACATCAAAGCATTTAACTAATATATCATGAGATGTTTAGACTGATCTACAAAGTGCTTTATTGCATCTAATAATTTACGCGAACCCTATCCTCTGAAGTCAGCTTGCAAGATAGGTTTGTTAGACTTGCTTGTCGCTTACTCCATTTGCTAGTTGTTGGCATTCTTTATGATAATTTGCTAGATGTTGGCATTCTATAATATAAGCAAATTGTAATTTAATTACAATTTGAACTTTGATTTTATTAACATTACGAGTAGAATTACGAGTTTTTAGTTTTGTTAAGGAGCCTAATTATAAAATAAAACAAAATTATCATCCCATGACATTTGACAACGTTAATTAATTTAAGTGAAATAAGTATTGATATCTAAACCAATATATTTATTTTCAAATTAGAACTAAATAGATAAAATAAATTAGAAAATTGATAATTTTTACAACAGCTGTTACAACAAATGTGACGACAAAAATTACTACTAATAATGAACACATCAGTCCTTGCAACGCTAGTTTTCAGTGGTGATAAAATATGTATGAATTATTTGATATAGCATCACGTTATTTTACACCAAAATAAAAACTTAGACGAAGAATACTTATAAACTACATATATAATGGGCGGTCTTATTGCTCAAACCGAATATAAGCGAGATAATTAATGTATGTTATAACGACTGGACATTTTGACAATCATTAAATGTTATTATTACAATTCGTCTTTGACCTATATTTATTTATAATTATGTTTATTCATACTTGCTGTATCATTCATTTCGTAATGATTCTGTGCTCTAGTTAAGAATATATTATTCTTAGGTAATGACCATAATAGCGTATTCATCGTTCCATGATAATTGCGTGATTAATTTATTCTTCTTTGTTTTGGCTTTGAGTCTCTTCTTGCACCATAACATTGATTTAACTAAAAGCTGTATGTAGTAGGTTTTTTATTGTCATTGTTATCAACTATCTGTGAGGTTGACCTTTACTCGTAGTTCAAATATTCTATGCTTAAACCGCTCAGTATGTTGACCCTTATCATCATCATCAAAGTGTTGACCTTCACTGCTGTTGTTTGGATCCGCTAAGTTATGTCTATGTAGGTTATCAAAAACTGTTTGTTTATTATTTGCTACACACAGTGGCTCTATTATTAACAATACTGCACGATTGTTACCAACTGGCAGTGGGTCGAACTGAAAGTCATTAATCATAAAAGCATTGTAAGCTGCATGAAAAGGTTGGCTACTGCAATAATCTATTCAACAAAGTGACTCATTCGGTCAGCGCCATCTCTATTCGCAAGGTGAAGTGTAAGCGAGTGGGTGTCCAGTGTTAAAATTTTCATGAGTGTGAACGAAACGTCTCGATCTATTTTGGTAACGACTGAAGGCCTCCGGAATCATGGAGAGTCAGTGCCGCAGATTTTTTTTATTACGTGCAACTGTGAACTTCCGAAGATTATCTAACCAGTTTCCTATAGTTTCTCGAAAAAACTTTGGTACTTTTTCAGGATTTTACTTGTTATTACAGTTTGTATATTAAAAGCTCGTCGCACCAAAAGATGTTTAATTTTTGGGTTTCTTAATTTGAGATTTGAAAGTTACTTAGAGTACCACAGGGTTCGCAACTTCGACCTCCATTGTATATGTTTTCTATAAAAGACACAATTAATTATTCATCTTCACCTTCGACATTGAACTTCAAAGCAGACACAAAAAATACATACCGTTGCACAGGTGAAAAAATCCAATAGTGTCACTAAAGCACTAAGTCAATAACACAAACACTTAGCGAGACGCTCGAGAACTTGACGATGGCAAGTGAATTTCGTGAGAAATCGGTTGTCGCCGGCGGCGGGAGGCGTCGGGTCGTTTTCGAAATCGTAACTAAACTATGAAAATTTTGGCGGAGAGCCGAGGCCGGGAAGAACGCGCGTGGGACGCTGCAGCCGACAGCGGCGGTTGAATAACGCACTCGTCATGTGCTGACGTAGCATTGAAGAGGTGTTTTCCGCCGAAGATAAAGGATGCTCTCATAGCTTTCAAGATCTTACTATATTGTGATAGGTCTCACACCAAATGCAACAAAATTCAAGGTTTTATATGTTACTATAAAACTTAGTTCATTCTATATTAACTGAATCGAGCTTGGTGTTATAAAACAAAAAAAAATACCAATATAACCATTATTCCAGTAGTGAAATGTTTTGAATTGGGACTGATTCACAACCGAATGTTCCAGGAGCATTAGATTTAATTACTAAAATAACTATATTTTAATCGCTTTTCAGTGTTTATAATTCACTCAACTCCTTTCTTATTGCCGTTGTTTATTGCAACCAGTTGCAAAACAACCCTGATTTATATACTGATTTCGGTCGTTATCGCCCAGTGAAGATCATTTAGCAAATTCAAATCATGTAGACTCGTGTTACCAAGTTTGTGTGACGATTGTTTTGATATTCTCGTAAATCAGGTAGAGCAATAACTTTTTTAGCGGTCTGAATATAACGTTGGCACCTGGAGATGGAGTCAGGTGACTTATAAATCTCAGTTGGATTGTCAGTGTATTTTAGATTTTGTTATGATTGATGCCTTGAATGACGGTGTTGGCATGCTAGTAGATCATTGTTGAAGGTGCTCTAGTTTTGACTAGTGCATTCAGTACCCTGTTTATCATTTTCAAGAACATTTGAATAATTACAATCAAATGCCCCTGTATTTATAACAAGGGAACATGTAATAGCAGTGACTGCATCTATTGCTCAATCCTATTCCCTTTTATAAAACTAAAGAATATCCACGACAATTGGAAAAATAATCTTTTCTAAATTCAGTTCGTGTGATTATTTATGGTGATTTTTAATGATTTCTTATGTTCAAAAATGTTGTTCTACATATTGTGTCACTGGTTCTCTCGAACCAAGTGTGGTGAAAAGATTTAGGAGGGAGCCTCTTTTCTGCACATAATACATATTTTCTAACTGTTTAGGTTCTACAACATGGCGGTTTCCTTCACCGTTTGAGAGCACTGGCATTTTCGGCAGAAAACATCATTGCTACACTGGATTTAAACCCTCGACCTTAGTATCGGAAGGCGGAGCCGCTACCACTAGGCTACAAGCGCCACAAGTTATACAAAAAAAGAATGACTCAAAAAACCTTGAAGTTTTGAGGAGTTTTATTTTCCGAATGCATCCAAAATTATAAAATCTGTGAGTTCAAGAATAACAATGTGATGACGTACGCTCCGCTCGTATTAGTAATTCAAAATAATTAGAATTAACTTGATGCATGAATGAATCGCAGGAAATCTATTTCAGAAAGTGTGTGGGAACAAACAATAATTGGCCACCTACACACGATCAATGGCCGGCCTAACATCCTGTTCGGTTTGACAAATATTATTACGGATCAATAAAATTCTGAGAAAACACCAGCCTCTTCTCCTCCTTCCATTTCTTTTCATTCTGCCATAAATATTATTGTATTGCCAATAATATTATTTTACTAGGAGCGCCAATGTGGAGAAAACCCAACTAGAGTCCGCGCAAGGACAGATGGCAGATGTAGTAAAAGTGTCTTGGAATAATCTCTCGGTCACAAATATGAATTTATTTATTCGATTATTTAGGTTTACTAAAATCAAGATATACTATGTACGCAGGACAAGGACTAGCCTGTATCGCGGGAGACCTATAAATATTTACAAAATGCGTAAAGTAGCAAAGTAAAAGACATGATTTGAAAGGCTAACCCCCGAATACTGAAACGCAACTCAGATTTAAGCACGTCTCAAGCGACGAATATTTGACAGATTTTCATTGAAAACTGTCAAATATTCGTCGCTTGAGACGTGCTTAAATCTGAGTTGCGTTTCAGTATTCGGGGGTTAGGAAACAAACCTAAACAAGTAAGAACAGTAAACGAACTTAGTTATAATAAAAATAACTGTGACTACAACTTCCAGCAAAAACTAAACATTTACAAATCCCGTCTAGATTAACAAAATAAAGTCACAGCGTGTGCTGCCTTTGAAACTTTTGCTTTTGTATTATAGCATACGTCTCACTATGTGAAGTGGCACCACCTGGAACTTCACTTAGATTATTTTTGATTTGTGAAAGGATCATATAAAAAAAGGTAGGAACGAGGCGGTAGTTTGCTGCCTGTTCTTTTAGGCTTAGTTGCGTGGAACTGGCACCTAGACTCATCTAGCTTTATGACATTTCAAAGTGATCCTTGCGATCTTACTGAATAAATACTACACTTTTCATTTTGTTTTTTGAGTTTACAAAATTAGGAAGAAAAATTCGGTCTCACCTTCAGATATCTTAGCAATGTTTACTTCCTACTTGAATATCATTTGAAAAACACCTGGTAACTGATGTTACCAGTAAACAGAACGCGTCAACAGATTTGTTAATAGACGTATGAGTAAACATCATCCGCCAATCTTGTTGGCGAGGTGTTTGACTGTTCGTTTGTGATGGTCTGTGAATCATGAAGATCGTTTACAAGAATGTATCATTTTCAGAAAATCGCTTGTTTTTACGTGGTTTCAGAAGTCATCAGTCGAAACCACAAAGTGGATATTTAGGCCCGTATTCAGAAACAATGCTTGAGTCTGCATGAGTCGAGTCTGAAGCATTCTCACTTTACTCACGATTTTTTTACAGTTCTCCATTGAAAAGAGTCTAAAATCTATGATTGTGACTCAATAGACTCAAGCACTGTTTCTGAATACGGGCCTTACCCCCGAATACTGAAACGCAACTCAGATTTAAGCACGTCTCAAGCGACGAATATTTGACAGTTTTCAATGAAAATCTGTCAAATATTTGATTTAAGCACGTCTCAAGCGACGAATATTTGACAGTTTTCAATGAAAATCTGTCAAATATTTGTCGCTTGAGACGTGCTTAAATCTGAGTTGCGTTTCAGTATTCGGGGGTTAGACTAAGAAAGATCCATCAGAGTCTGACATAATAATAATAATAAAAATATTTATTTTCCTAAAAGGTTTACAAAGTTGTCTATAGTAAAACATATCGTCGCCAAGTTGCTTACCATATCGGTATTCTTTATCTTGCATTTTAGGGAATGTAGTCAGAAACTGCATGATCTTATACCACCATCTCTCTTCCACCATAGGACGAGCAGACGCTAAGTACCATCCATACCTGGTTAGCATACCACCCATTCGCACTAAGCATTTTGGCTTCACCTTCATTATGCGAACCTCCAGGGAATGGAACTCATTGCCGTGGGCTGTTTTTCCTAACCACTAACAATCGTCTCTTCAAGTCTAGAGTGAATAGGTGTCTCTAGCTAGACCATCTTGTTCCATCGTTGGCTACATTATCACTTATACCATCAAGTAAGACTGTGGCCAAAAAATTGTCTATAATCTTGTAAAAAATATAGACCATTCTTTGGCGAAAATCTTCACTTGGCTTCTCTTATTGCCCTCGTTTTAGAAATCATTTATTATTTATTTGTTCTACCGAATAATTCTTTCACTTATTTTTGTCAAAGCACACATGAGAATTTCTCTAATTCCAATCGAATGGCTGTTATATAAAAGCTTCACATATTTTTCACACCTACGATAAAGTCTACAACTACAATCAAAATATTTTTAAACACGATAATACTTTAAATGTGCCAACAGTAGTCAAAGATGTAAATTAGCCAAATATTTGAGGGGGTGTCCTAACATTTGCATATTAGACATTCCTATTCCACAAAACCCTATATAATATACATTTTCAGCTGAATAAAATGCCAGATAGACTGACTTTTCTATTTAGTAGGGCAAAATAAGAGATAGATTTCAAAGAAGCACACTGGTTCAAATTAAACAGTGACACGATATGTAGAAGAGATCGATAAACAGTATTTTTTTTTAAACTGTGAAACTGTGTTTCAGGAGCTCTCTCTACTTATCTCATAATTTTACAGAAAAACGTATTAGCGTTTACATCATACGCTACGTTCTTGATATTTACGTTTTAGTAAGTGTATAAATAATCAAATAAATAATCTTCTATCGCTTCTTATATTATTAAAACTAAAATATTTGATATTACGAAAATGTTAAACCACTCATCAACTAAAAAAAAATATTAAGGCGTGACTTTGTCGAAGTCAATTGTAATTGTAAAATATAATATCAGGCCAAAAACGAATTGCATCCACTAATCTTAGCCATATTACAATGTCCTACTAAGTATTTAGAAAATTAAGCACTTTAGTCTATTTTATGTTTTAGGCAAAATTATGAGTCAAGCAACAGCTGACGTGAAACTGTGAGCGATTAGAGTCGTTCCTATTCTGAGATGACATCTCATACAATTAGCTAAACACACAGTTATTTATATCTAATTAGTGTTTGTTTGTTTCAGTTGACGACGGATGTTTCAAGTTCTTTTGGAAATAAATGAGCTGTTTCCGAGGCAACGGAGCTGCACGAAGATTATAAAGAAATTAGTATAAAAAGTAGTTCGTCCGGGGAAGTACTACCACCATGACTATTTCTGCCGTGAATCAGCATTGCTGTGTTTCGGTTTGAAGGGTGTGGTAAGCCGGGGAATTATTGCCACGTGAGGCTGAAAATCTTGCTAGATTCGAGTCGAAACTTCACATTAAGATTATTGTTTGATATATGTATGAATAAAAAAATAAAATTGATAAAAAATTACGGGTTTTCAGAGTGCAGTGCCCCAAAGCTGACACAAGACAAATTAGTATCTATCCGGAAGTCATTTGATCCAAAGAAAAGTAAACTGGAACAACCGACATGTTCTTTTTACTCGTAGAACGGTTTGAAAACAACAAAGTGACATTTTGGGAGCTGGCAGGAAGTTTTCAACCGTCACAAGACCGCCACACATGTTCAAAAGCAAAACATGAAATATGAGAGTTGAAGATTAAGTTACGGATGTTTGTTTTACGAGTTCAGGTGAATGCAAACGAATATTAGTATGATTATTGTTATAGCTTGCTATATCCGCAGTCAAATCATGAAAAACGAAATTGTAGAGCCTTAAATACCAGAAGTAAAATAATGTTCCGCTGTGGGTAACATTTAAATAGCCTAAATAACATTTTAAGTGTACGCACAAAGCGCTTTGCTTTAAATAAGAGGAGAAGAAGCGTGCTACACCTTCGACCACATCATCACTTGATGTGAGATTGGAGCTAGGAGCCGCCTTCGTTTTCTTGTTTATTGGTTTTCAGAATTTCGATCTAAAAGCGCAGCCACAACAAGGCGATAACACAGCACTATTTTTATGAAACAACGGGATATTTACCATGATTAAATTTTGATGAGTTGACTTCCGATATTTCGGCACAGTTGCATGCACCATGATCACGGTTGAACTGAAGTCCATGAGTAAAAGAAAACACATCACATCACACACACATCAACACATCACATCTTTTGGACTCCGGATCAAACCATTGGATCGAGCTACACAACCCGCAGGTGATTTCAACCGAGCGCCACTACATACCTAGATTCAAGTTCAAGAGGCAATTGAAATTACCAAACACAAGAACTTCAACCGTGAAGATGGTTTCTAGTTATCTGGAGTCTGGAACCCGGTGGTACGAATGTGCAAACCACCAAAAAGGGTGGCATCCACTACGCGTCCTGATACCGTCAGTGTTGTGTGTCGAAATCGACAAAATAGTGAGAATGGAACCAATAGTAGTCTCGAAACCAATAAAAGAGTGCGAAAGAGGGTAGATCGATTTATCTGCCAATAACATTTCTTTTACTCGTGGACTTCAGTTCAACCGTGATCATGGTGCATGCAACTGTGCCGAAATATCGGAAGTCAACTCATCAAAATTTAATAATGGTAAATATCCCGTTGTTTCATAAAAATAGTGATAACACAGCAATCTGCGAACACTGCGATAACATGACATGTAGGTCACGCACGTCAGGAACATTCCCTACGATGACCTTGCGTCCATCAACTTATGGCATACAGATGGTCAGCCTCACGTGCCAGTAATTTCACTGGCACCCACAACCTTTAAACTGAAACACAGCAATGCTGCTTCACGGCAGAAGTAGACATGGTGGTAGTAATTCCCCGGACGAGCCAAAAACAACAAAAAACAACAACAAAAAACAGCACAAAAAGATCTACAACTAACTACTTACCTGTGCATAAAGATACTCTATATAAAAACCATTTTATGTACTGACACCAGACGTTGTTTCACAAATAGATTTGCTAAATCATAAATGTTTCTCAGTCGATTCGAATGAAATGCAGTCCATCATCTAGTTATAAATAGTATAGAATTGGGTATCGTGCAACCGATTCAGAATAGAAATAGTTTTATCAACAATGCGTCACGCGTGGATGAATGCATGTGGGTTTGTACTCCTGAGTGATGTCCTGGCAATTCTAGCACAATACTTCACCAACCGCTGGCGGTTTTTATAGACAATTATGCAATGCAATGGCAAAAGGCTTGCAGCTCGTGCCAAAGTGGCCAAATATTGGGAACATTTCATGCAAAATATAGCTTTTTCTTTTTATCGTGTCAATGATTCTTGCGAACCAAGTGTGGTGCTTTCACAAAACTTAAATAAATAAAATAAGCCTTTATTACTGTTTACAATAATGTTACTAACTAAGTTAACTATTTCACTGACGATCGTTTTATGAAACAGCTTGTCCTTCGACAAAGGCCTCCCCTAAAGTCCTCCATCTTTCTCTATCCTTTGCCATTCTTGTCCACTTCGGGCCGGCTACACTTTTTAGGTCGTCTTCCCAGCGTTTCGTTTGTCTGCCTTTACTCCTTTTGCCATCTCTAGGGTACCATTCGGATATTAATTTTGTCCATTTCTCATTTTTCTCCCTCATCATAACACTTAACACACTTAAAATCCTTTCATATTAAATGTGGTAAAAGCTTCTTTCTTGCACTTGACACATTTTCAAATATAGCTTATCGGTTAGTACATCAAAATTTTAAAGATAAACAATTTATAGATGTGAATATTCCAAGATTACAAATTAGAATTATTTCAGACAAATTATGTAAAAAATTGCAAAATACAATTAAAATAATATTTTTAAAATAAAATATGAATCTATAAAATGTATGCTAATTACAATTATTGCAGCAAACTGTACCTTTATAGTGTCAATTTGTAACAGATAATCTGAAATCTAAATGACACAAGTCAGAGTACACGAGTAGTGGTAGATCACTATAGCTGTTGTGGATTGTTCGCCAATAAATTAACGTATTAATGTCTGGCAGTACACGATAACAATGAAGTAATTAGCTGTACCGACATACAAGATATCTTTGCAGATGAATGTAGAGCAATTTATTAGAATACTACGTTCCAAACGCTGCTTCTCTTGCTTGGAAAAATGTTAAGTATTTGATATTAGTCGATCAGTAAGGTAAGTATCGTGAGAAGGGCAGTTTCTTTTTTTATGTAGAAAAGATGAGAAAAGAACTCGTTTCGATTGTGTCTACGTAACGTACTATTGTTGCTGTCTCATCTTTTCTCTATACAAAAGAGAGACACCGGCGAAACGAATTGTTAAAACTGATTGAGTAAACTGCAATTTGCTCTTTAGTGACTACCACAAACAACGTCTATCTCAAAAAGTACTCCACCTTTTGTTTCTATAAAATCTTGTGTAATCATAGCATTTTAGAATTTATTGCGTTAAATCTAATCAAAATGATACGGTTAAAAAACTGACGATGCTATCTGACGCCAAACGCCACAGCGCACAGACGCCAGCAATATTTTTGCTGTGGCGAAATCGATTTGGTTTTTTCTGTGCTAACGTATCCTGAAGCTTATGTGTTCTGTGTGTACATTTTGTATATCCTAGATCCTAGGATAAACAGGGAAATTGTTCTTCCCTAGGTCCTTTAAGGCCTAGGAAACATACGTTATAAAAACGAATCAAAAATCCAGAAACAAATACTTTTCAGCCAGGTTTAAAAACTTGTGTCATAAAACTTATTGTAAATATCGGGTTTTCAGTCGTCTTTCATGAAAAACGATAGATTTGTCACGATCACCTAAAGTTCACATTGAAACGACTCGAACGTTCTCACTGTAAAGCCTCGCTGTAAATACATTTAGTTTTGTCAATGTGGTTTCATTGGAAAAATAGTAGGTATTGAAATATTAGGTGACGTCTTACGTTTGGCAAAGTTTTCTAGTCTTACACACCACACATACTAGTAGGTTGTTGATGAGATTCTGAATGGTTGAACATTCATGACCGAGAAACGGAAGATGAGGGAACGAGCAGTGGACTGAGAAAGTCCACTGCTCGTTTCCAGGATTTTTGAGGGGGTTTGCTGCAGTCACTGCGCTTAGCTCTGAAGTTTTATAGTAATGCTGCTGCCTTTTTCCCGTAGTATCAACTGTATCAAACCATCCCACAGTGTTTAAAAACCAAAGTCTTCAATTAGTGCGTAGTAATTGCTAGTTGGACCGTATCTACGTACTCGTAGTTGGCGTGAGCTTATATTGTGTTGTCTGTCGATGAGCGCCCTACGTTTCGTCTTCCGGTTCGTGGTCACCATTTGAGAACCTTTATTCCCCAACGGTTGTCGGTTCTTCGAGCTACCAGCCCATTGCCACTTCAACTTACTGATTCTATTTTCTTACTAATCTTACTAATTTTGTATGGTGTTAACTTTTTATAAATAAGAGTTATGTCATGTTAGAAGTCAAATTAGCGTCTATTCCAGAAAAAAATAAACAGGATTTGAACTGTTTTTTTGCTAGTTTTAACTACACAAATAAAGCTTTATGAATTTATTCCAATATCTTGCCAGTTTTGACCGTAAACCACAAATCATATGCAACAGAAAACTTTGTGTTATTCATATTTCGTAACTCACATGACGAGTAGTTTGGCATTTCGCCATGGTGACTGCGACAGCGATATGTTTCCGCTTGAGTGGAAAAGGGACAGGTGATATTGTGTGAAAAATATTTATGCTAAGGTCTTCGGTTGGTAGCAATCAGACGGGAATAGCGGCGGTATAGTTTGCGGCTATTTTAGTAGGAGTGAAGGTTGGCTTTTACTGATTTCAAGAATTTTCTTGTTAAACAAATATTTGTAGCATGTGTTGTGTTAAGGTGTCTGTTTAGTGGGATTATACAGGGTGTTAAAATACAGAAATACAAATAACATGCACAGATATATTAAAATCGTTCTTCCTGGAAATGTGTAGGGGAGGCCTATGTCCAGCAGTGGACTTCTTCAGGCTGATCATGATGATTATGCACAGATATGCCTACACATAGCTATTCCATTTTATTTGATCTATTGGTGGTTAGTTAGTGCACGAAAAGAGCCTCATTGAGGCTCACTTAAAATCCTTTCACCACCCTTGGTTCGAAAGAATCAGTGACACGAAAAAGAAGATTAGTGGTTTAGATTTTTGTAATGATTAGCCACATTACCGACTGACTTTCAGCTTCCATTAGAAATCAAGTGAAACTTTTCAATTAAAACGGTGGCGGTATGCATATTGCAGATAGCTCAACTGTTCTAGTGTATTTTGTACATTTCTAAATAGTTGATTAATCAACTAAATAAAAGATGGGCCCACTTGATAGACCGATAATATTGTAAAGATCGCAAGGATTTGTACCTATCATTAGCTAAGCATTTGGCTGCCATCACTCCTGATGGAAAGTGAAGATGCAGCCTAAGATGGAGTATGCTTAGCCATAATCCACCACTCTTGTCTTAAAAAATTTTAAATTAAAACGTTCTGGAAATACTGACGGCAGTAGAGAGTTCAATTCTTTAGCAGTTCGCACTGTAAAAGTGGAATCAGAACGAGAAAAAGAGACATTTGTACGAGAATGTAGTGTAATAATGTAGAAGTTTGTGTATATGGGGAGAAGTATGTCTAATGCTGCCTTCCTACGGTGCGTGGTTCTGCAGATCACCACGCACAGCCGACGACGACGCACGGCAACGCACACAGAAAGGGCTCCTGTGCTACCGCGCACCTCGGCGCACGAGACCGTTTCCATGGTGTGTCGTGCGAGCTGATCCGCCTCCGTGCGCGATATCACACACCGGTGGGAAGGGGCTATTACAGGGAACGGAGTTTTAGGTACTTTCTTCTTATCATGGCTACTACTGGTTTAAACCAGGTACGCGAAACACATTGTTTGTAGTTTAGGTCCTACAAATTTTACAGTTCATTGTGTAGGTACAGAATTAGTTAATTACTGTGACCTCTCCAAAACGCAGTAAATACTGCATAAAATAATTATACTAGCGGACCGAGTGCCAATGCTTTAAAAACCTCATTAATATGAAGCATAGACTAATTAGTCGTATAAAAGTAGTATGATAATTTTGGCTTCTAAACCGTAATAATGATTGTGATCAGAACTATTATAAAGTCTTATAGATTTATTTACACAAAAAAACTTACAATCAAACAACGTTTATGGGAGTTACCGGTTTTACTAAATGTACAAACAGTTGAGTTAACTGCAGATTTACTGTCTAAATAAATAAATAATAATAAGGCCAATTTACACAAAATGATCTAGCCCCAAATAAATGTATAATGGGATATTTTAATAATTTGTACATTTTTTTTTGTAAATACATACTCAAGGTACCATATACCATAAAATCTGTGTTCACCACAAATATTTTTTCTCTGTGGGGATCGAACCCACGACCTAGGGCGCAGTGTGACTATCAAAACCACGAAAGAAACCAGCATGTCGTCGAACCTAAAACTTTTGAAAACATGTGTCAAGGCCCCGAGAAAAGCCTCTTTCAGGCACACATAAAATCCTTTCACCGTACTGGTTCAAAAAAACGTTTAACATGAACAACAAGACTGAGTGACAGATATTTCTGACAGCAAGAAACATGATCGTAGTCTTCATAAGCCTGAAGAAGGCATCATCAGCATGAAGGACAAAAACCTTCCTTATGAGGTGGACAAATCCAGATGTGTGCTTCTTCAGGCTATACATTTCCAGGAAGAATGATTCTGTGAGAAATACTTGACTTTGTGTGTGGAGAATAAAGGTTCTCAAACGGTGATCACAAACCGAAATGCGAAACGTATGACACACCTATCCGATCGACTGTTTTTCTAACCGACTTAAAGTAAAAAAAGAAAAGGTTCTCAATTCAGTTGTATTTTTTTGTTAGTGTTTGATAATGCTTCACTTCGTTATTAGTGACACTATAAGAAGAAGAAGCAGGTAATCTTGAAAAAGAAATGGCTGGCATTCAACTAGTGCATCAGATCTCCTTGTAATTGTATTATCAGATCTGGCAGACTTGAAGGCTACTCTTGCAAAAGATAAAGATTGAAGGTACCGATTAGTTCAAAACAATACTTTGTAGTTTGTTTTCAAGGATTTGTTTGAATCATCTAGAAGCTATTTATAAATCATACAACACACATACGAGATACATACTGCTAAGATCACAAGAAGTCGGTGGATATGGATAGAGAAAGTTCAAATTCAAATATGTCTTATGTCAGTGGTATCACAAGGATCACTTTGAAACGTCATAAAGATTTTACTTTATTTTATTTATTCAGGGACAAGAAACAGCTGCAACATAATAATAATCTTACTAACTTGACTAATAATATTGCAGCCCACTGCGTTATCCTCACGTTAAATTTATTGAATTATTTATAATTGCGCCACTTGAGGCATTAAAAATATGCATACATTGAAATAAAGAATTGAAATTGAATTATTATTACATTATACAGGGTTATTCATAATTAGCTGCAAATACTCAGGAATTAGGTTCAACAAATAAAATAAAAAATATTTATGAAATGTTTTTTTTTAAGTTTTGATTTAAGTTTTTGTATCAAAATTTTAATTTTTTTTTTTTTATGGCTATTGCATAATGATTGCCATGGAGAACAGAGCGATGACCCACCCAGGCGGTTACTGAACGCAGAGTGTCGCTCACGGCGCGCGGGCGCGGATTAAAGGTCAAAATAGGTCAGGCGCCAATGATTCCAAAGGATGTTCTTTATCGATTTTCTCGGGATTTTCATTACAAAACTTAAAAAAAAAAAATTTCATAAATATTTTTTATTTTATTTGTTGAACCTAATTCCTGAGTATTTGCAGCCAATTATGAATAACCCTGTATAGGTAAAAAGAAAGGTGCCAGTTCCACGTGACCAAGCCTAGAAGAACAGGCAGAAAACTACGGCTTGGTTTCCAGCAAGCCGTGCTGCATAACGCTGATTTTGTATGATCCTTTTACAAAATAAAAATAGCTGTGAAGTTCCAGTGTAGTGCTACGCCAAAAGAGATAAAAAATCTAAAAATTCAAAGGCAGCTAGTTATTTTTTTTCTTCTTTAAAATATATGGGGAGTGTTCATTACCAGCAGTGGACTATAAGTTGACGATGATGATCAACTTTTACTGTGTAAAACTTAAGTGAAAAACAAATATAATGAAGTGTAATGTAAGTGTAATGAAGAATTTATTTGTTGTTTGTGTTTATTTGTTTTTGTGACCATGAGCTCTGTCTGGCTCTGTCTCTGGTTCTGGTGTTGAGTCTATGTGAGTGCTCACCAGTGCATTAAACTGTGTGTGTGACGTTTTGACGTAGGATTTATTTAGTCAACACTCACACAGACTCAAAACCAGAACCAAAGACAGCGCCAGCGCTCATGGTAGGCCTACCGTCAATGGTGAGGTATATAAAAATTAGAACTATGTTCAAAGATACTTTCCGACATACAAACTGAATTTTCATTTACTAATAAACAACATCACGAGGCTTTATTACTCTGGTTGTGCATGTGACTCAATAACGTCATCGATTGACGTCTTAAATTTATAGAAATGTTTTACAAACAAAAGTTGAACGGGAAATAGCGCTTTACGCACGAAAACATTACTGTAGCACTTCGTAGACTTCGTAGCTTGGTGACTCTCTACGACGCTACGCGACAACTACGAATCTCGTAGATCCTCTACGGTTCTCTTGCTTGGATAATTATTTTCTCTTTATACGCATGCCAATCATTTTAATATGTGTTCGATATGAAACGAAACATTTAAATCAAAATTGGGTTTGCACTTATTAAAAAAAAAACTTATTTTTAAGTATGCAACTAATTACAAAACGACCAAAGAATCTATTTTATCCTTTTAAAAATTGATACCGTATTGTATTCTCTATATTCCCAAATAGTACCCATATTATATTATTTTCTATGGGGGTAGTCAGCAAAAATAATAGAGAAACGAGGGAAATCCTCTTTATAATAATCAGTATTACTTATAATAACAAAACTGTCAAAGTATGTATATATTCGATATTTAAATAATATAAATTGTTTGTAAAAACAGTGCGCCAGTTATTTCAGTAATTATGACCAACATGCGGTGACAGGTGTCACATTTGACATTTAGAACTGTGTTCTGTCATGGCGGAGTAATTTTGTGCACCAAAAAAACAACGTTGAAAAGCTTTTCATTTGTCTAGCTAGTAGGTCATGGAAAATACAATATTTGTATGAGGAATAGATATTTGTTTATTTGAACATTAAATAACTTTAAAACTTTAATCCCGAAGCACTCCACTCAGTAATAGTACCAAGGAATGTATATACTACAGTATGCAAAATCCTTAAATATAACATAGTAAACATTATTTAGGAATGCCATAATACAGAATGATTTTTTGAGAAGGGCGGCGATGGCCAAGTCCAAAACCACGAGAGTTAGGGAAAGTCGTGAAAGCAGTCACGCTCTCTGTTTATAAAAAAACTATGACTGCATATTATTATTTTTTAAATATTTTACCTGCATAAACGGAGTCAGAGATACGTTTAAATAATTAATTTGGCATATACCTATATTTTTCAGCAGCCAGTAAGTGACTGTTGCAAACCCATTACCGCTTAATTATACTTTTAAATCCTACACAGTAAAAACTATTTACATGGTCTACAATGTTTTCTATAGGTAGGTAAAAATTAAACACATCCCGTGTTTTATTTTTTTAATGAAACTAACTTATGAAACAAGCATAATGGCCCACCTGATGTTAAGTGGTAACCATCGCCTATAAGAAAGCATTGCTTCGTAAGTCCCGCACATCAGGAACGTGTCTAAGATGCACTGCCCTGTGTCCATCAACTTGAATGCCCTGTGTCCATCATCAAATAGAGATGTTCAGGCTCAAGTGCCATAATTTCATTCGTTGCTACTCATAGTTACCATTATATCATGCCCATGGTATGGAAATCTTAGTTTAGGGTCAATATCATGATGTGTTTAATACATTTTTATTGTACTTTAAAACAACCTTTTCTTGAAAGGGGATCATTTTTCAATCCAAAATGCCCTTTCATATAAATTTTCTTCGACGTGGAAAACGAGTCTGTTCCATAACTTATGGTCTGGAACTCTGTTAAAATTATAGTATGAAATAACTACAGAAAATGAATCGGTTTGGTTAAACAGCTGGTTTGTGTTGGTGTCTTTAAAACACGGAATCTTTTACATTTATTCTGTAATTTTTTGACCTACTTCTTAAACAAGATGTAGAGTCTATTATAATACAAAAAGTATAGGTTGTCTAGCTCTATCTCCATCTCTATCGCACATTTTTCATTTCATCTCCGCTTCAGTCATTGAGTGGACTGCGCGTGCGCCCGTCAGTAAGCAACCTATGCTCGACTCTAGTATGGACTCTGAACACAGCAATAGTACTAGTACTACGAGAACTATGCCTGAGTCTATACTTCAGTCTGAGCCAAATGTTTTATGCCTGTGCTTGAAACCAGTTTTTGGGTCAAAAGTATCATGTTTGCAGCAAACGACCTGCGGCGGATTTTGCGTGAGTCACGCAGCCTGAAATAGCCACTTTACTTATCCTATTTCATCCAGTTGCTGTGGATAAGTGTATCGAGCACGTCCGCCGTAGCCGAGCGCGGCCGGCAACTATCCGAAATACTACAAGACGCCGGTTACAGAAATAGTATTCGCCCGCGCGCCTCGCCGATGCATACAAAAGTGGCCAGTCGTCCGCATCGCCTTATCAAATTTCTCCACCCACACCCGTCCCACGCAACATATACCATGCGTTAGTGTGTTAGCACAGGTTTGCGGTTAGCTCTGTTATCCCATCGAGCGCTGAGGCGATAAGCACTACACTTACGTCCACTTATTGTTTCACTATGATCTCACTGCTCACTGCACAACGCGTCGACTGGTCGGTTTCGGTATAGGGAGCGCGCCCGACGCTGGCCACCACGCAACTGCTGCAGACTACGGACCCTACTCTCGGCCCGACGCTCCGAAAATACCCATCATTGTGTACACAACACTTATAATACCTAGGCTATGGTATAAATCTCTGGACTTATAAATAGGTGTACTGAGATGGTATAAATGCTCGATGCCGTTAACCTAAATGATATGGCCTGGATTGCCGCAGGTGGTACAATTCAGGTGTGCGATAGCAAACGAGGAATTTCATTTCAACTAAACAAAACTTCAAACGCTTAAAAATTTTACCAAAAATATTTTTTAGGCCAACTGTGTGCTTAAATATCCGATATAACAGACTATTTCTTGCACAATGTATGAATTATTATGACTTTATGTACACACATTTCATGATATTTGGAATATTGATTCCATTACTTTAATTCCTGGATACTAAAGATGTATCTTCAAATAAATTAAAAAAATAGTAGGTCATTAAGGAAGTAGGTACATATTAACATTTGGATCTTTAATTTAAAAACCGTAACAAAAAACTATTAAAAGTTGGAAAATCAATTTTGGTAGGGAATACCCAAAATTAACGAGTATTTGGGATAAAAAATCTTTATTTTTTGAAACGGGTTTTAAGCTTGCCCTGTTTGTTGTTTGTTTGGGCTTACTAAGAACCTTTTCGTCAAATTTTCATATACGAATTCTACTTACAATAAAACTTAATCGCTTAAACTGCGGTGACGAGGTTTGCCACCCTTCACGTCTGGTTTCTCGTTGGGGCAAAAAGTGGCTTTGTTACGTTGAATGTTGGAAATGAGAGATAACTTTCGGGGTTGTGTATTTTTTTATTGGTTGTGTGAATAACCATCATTAATCAACTTAAGAGCAGAGATAGGTAAGCCTTGTGAAGGGCGATGGGCTCATCATAGGAAGTACTACCACCGTGCCTGTTTCCGCCGTGAAGGATGTAGGTGCCGGTGAAATTACTGGTACGTGAGGCTAAACATCTGTATGCCTCAAGTTGATGGACGCAGGGTATAGTGCGTCGTAGGGCACATTGCTGACGTGCATGACCAACAAAGCAATGTTTACACTAGTTGATGGTTACCACTTTACTTCTATACTCGTTCAAAATTATTACATATTAAAATTAACTGAGATAAAATGCGACCTTGCATTGAAAATAACATGGATCTTCCTTAGTCACCGCAAAATAATTTCTACATTATTTCAGCGATTCATTCAGACGAACTAAGAGGTTTTTAATTTTTGTAGATCAACCATATCGTAATGGCTGGACAAATTTGAATAAGACTTAAAACATACATTGACTGTATTTTAAGGACCTTTTATTGTTCTTTTCATTTATTAATAATTATAAAGTGAGCGAAATATTTTATTTATTAGACAAAAAAATGCAGTTTACATAAGTAGCAGCTTAAAACTAAAGCTAGGTTTTTCTAACCATTATACCAATAAAGGAGCCAAGGAGGCGACTACTACTTTAAATTAAATTAGAAATCTAAGTATAGTAAAAAAGCAAGAAAATAAACCTATAAGAAATAAGATAAGTAGTAAAAAATTTAAAAGTGTTAAAAATTAAAGCATGTACTATTATAAAATTTGTCTAAAAACTAGTAGAAATAAAGGCTCATTTTATTTTATTTATTTATACCATTAGACTCCCGTTAAGACCTGCGCACACCTAGTTCGCTGGCGGTAGCGATCAGTGAAACGCTGTCAAATATCGCTGTCAGATTTGAGATTTGACAGCGATATTTGACAGTGTTTCACTGATTGCTACCGTCAGCGAACTAGGTGTGTTCGAGTCTTTAGACATTAACCAAAAAAAAATAGGAACATTTTGAAAGTACAACAAAATACCAACAATTAAATAAAAGATAAACAGAACCAGTGTTCAAAATAGTGAAAAGCATAAGCATAACTGACAGACGGACAACAAACCAGTGGAGTTTCTGAGTGCACAATAAAAATGTTATCGACCCGATACTCGAGCCAAATTATTATTAGATTTGTCATCAACGTTTGCAAAATGTTGTGCAATGTTCTAAATTGACATATGATTGAAAGGGCTATAATCATAGATCATTTTGAAGCCAGTGGGTTAAAGGTGGCCCATATAACAGAAATTTTCAGGTGCGTTTGCACTGACGTGGGAGTAGCGGGTAGCGGGACTAAGAAAGCTACTGAGACTCAAACACATACAAACCAACAAACTTCGCCTATTGGTTTGTAGAGTAGACCCTAAAAATACGGTAAAATATAATAAAACTAGATGTGCCCGCGACTTCTTCCGCGTGGAATAGCGTTTTCGGATACGGAAAATAACGGAAAAAATCAGTATTCGCATGCGTATTCTGCCCATCGGGTAAGCACGCTTAAGGTGATATCAGACGGTTCATTTTTTGTTCATTTTCACCTTTCATTCGGTACATTTCACTCGAAATGAAATGTCTGAACAAAAAATGAAACACGAGTGCCGAATGAATTCATTAGTGAACCGATCCAACAGTGTTGGATATTGGCATCCGGTATCTTTCATTCCCACTCCGAATGAACGAGAAATGAACGGTCTGAACACTGAGAGAACGTTCATTCGGATTTCTTCTTGCAATCCATGGTCGACGTACGACTTCATTCGATGACATATTTAAAAGAAAGAACAATGAATGTTCATTTCTGTATCATTTCGTCTAAGCCGTGTGAACATAGAATGAAAAAAAAATGAAGCATTCACTCGAGTGAACAATCATTCGAGTGAACCGTCTGATATCACCTTTAGACATATTTAGAATGCGAGACGGGCAGACAAGAGTTACAAACAACGTATTTCAAATATTATTAATATTAGTAGAATCTAAAAATTTCGAAAACATGTGCCGAGTGCATAAAATGAACCTCTCTGAGGCAAACTTGAAATCCTTTCATCACATTGGTTTCTAAGGATCAATGACACTATAGGAAGAAGAAATAGACCTTGAATTATTTCATATCTCCCTCGCCAAGCTATAAAAAGTTATGCTTACGCATTTTGACAGAGAAATCACAATAATAAAATTCATCATTTTGAAAACAGACATGACATGTGTTAATAAAAGCGAGGTAAAATCATATTTATGGGTTAGACTTTAGTAGTATCACTAACAATAAAAAGCACGAAAGAGGGTAGACAGTTTCGTCTGCCAACGATATTAAAATATACTCTCAAGAACTGAAGTATGACATAACTCACGACAAGTCTGCTTCAAGCTTTAATGAATAGGCTACTTCAGCTGATAAGTTTTTGAAAGGTAACCTCTAGTCGTAGGACGCATAAAAGATGCCGATCCACTGGTGAGCCTGAACCATGTTATTGTGCTGAAATATTGGGAAACCTAGTTCTAAAAAATAGTGTTATAAAGTAACACATAAACTAAAATTTGTGAAGTGAAAATTAAATTTTCTATAAGCGGGCTTGAGAGTTTTTTTTGAATGGGTAAACCAATAACCTCGCGTCACTGTCACCACGTTACCGGCTGCGGGAAGGGAGGGGTAGTTGTTCAATTTTTCACTTCTTTTTTTTAGTTACGAGGATGTACACACTTATACATATAACTTTAAAAAAATGCGTGTATCCGTAGTTTTTATCGTAGCTCAGTTTCACTAACTAATAAAACTACAAACAATTTTATTCTAAATTCAAAGTTTCTTCAAAACCACAGAAACCGGAATCAACTCATTCTAAAACAAGATTAACGTAATCAAGAATAGGAATTAAAAGTCTTGCGAATAATAAATTTAAAAGATGATAAAACAGTGGCTCAAATAAGCAGGAAATGTAGCAGGATGTTGTTAATAAAAGATATTTATAAGAAGAATAGAAGGCAAATTTGTCATGAGTTGTAGACTAGAGTGCGCGCAAGATTCTGCGCGTGACTTATGGCGGAAAATAAAAATGGACTGGAAATCATCTTCTGATCACAAACATGAATGGGGCGAACTTGCATTGCGTTTAAAGGTGGTCTCCTTTTACATATACAGGGTGTTACAAAACTACCCGAAAACCGAAAGGTGAAATCGAGCTTATAACGAGTCCATTCACAATATTTAAGAACCGTAGTAACGCTGTATAACATAACCCAAAAAAATAAAAAAATATTACCATTTTAACATTTATGGATGAAAAATAGAAAAACTAATTATTAGGACTAGGGTATTTCGGTTAAATAATCTGGTTCCCTGACATGACAGCTTACGGTTGAAAATTTTTTTGGATTTGATAATTTTTACGTTGTTGTGTTAGAACATAGTTGTTTTTAAGCCGTTTCATTATTTTGAAATTCCAAGAGAGAGGGTACCGTAATTGCAGTCATGAAATTGGACTTAAAACTAATTTTATTCAACAAGAATTTCTTTATTTATATGACCTAAATGTATGTAGGTCAATTCAGTCAGGCAGTTACAGGTGAAGTGTATATTTAAACACTTACAATGAGTGAACCTTGGTCGGAACAGAATGCAAGATATGTAAAATGAAAAAGGTTGCAGAAGCTTGAACATTTTTCTTCTGTGAACAGTAGATATTGCCTCAATCTCCATTCCTTTATCCCTCTGCCCTCCCGCCCTCTTCTCTGGTCCTTGAGGATTAGCTTTGGCACTTAAGGCCTGCGCACATTTAAATGATCTGCGATGGGGATCACATGCTACATATTTATAGGAACATACTTTGAATAAAGTAAATAAATAAGTCTCTCTATCCTCAAAGGTTTGCTGTAAGAAAACTCTATTCAGGGTTAAGCTCGCCTTTGTACATGTCCTTCATTTTGTTTTTTTCCTATCTATTGTATTACGTGCAATAAAGAATCAAGAATTACGTTTCCTCTCCTTCTTTCTATGTTATACTTCTGCGAATACACATAAAAAAGTAATTATGTATACATAAGTTTTATTTATTTCTTCTTTTATTTGGCACATGCCTGGTGGAGTGGAGGAGAACGTAATACAAAGCGAAAAAACACATTATGAAATAGTGTGTGCTGAAAAGCCAACATGAATAATTACAATCTCGTGGCATTATAATTAAATGTGTGAAAAGTTTGAATAATAAATCGATTGCGTGGTGTTTTCAGTATCCAGATTTTTACTAACCTACTTATGCTTGTTTCTTGTTTGGCTAGCCAGCTAACCAGCTTTAAAATAGCAAGCATAGTTCTAAAGTGAACATTCACTCAAATTAAGTTCTAGATGAGGGGAGTAAGTAAACAGGCCCTTGCATATATTTATTTTATATGATTTATAAGGGATGCTATAGTGCCTGGGACAATCTATAGCAAAAATTAGTACTGTACCCGAAGTCCGAGTTTTACTACCTTTCGTTTCCAAATGTGTCTTCGTTTCACCTACGTGTCTTTAGTAGGGAGAAAAGATGAAACAGCACAAATACTCGTATGTTACGTAGTTAGAGTTGTTGTCTCATCATTTTTCCATGCAAAAGAGAGAGGCACGTAGGCGAAACGAAAACAACATTTGGTAAAGAAATGTTGTGAATGCACTGGGACTTTGGGTACTGCTCCCTCCAAATTGCGTAAACAAATAATTAATACCACAAAATAATGCATCCCAATACGGCTAGGCACTGTGAAAGTTAAGAATGAGTCATAAAACCAAGTAGTCGTTTGGGTGGTAGATATATATTAATAATCTATGGATGGTAGGCCCCTAGAATGACTGCAAAGAATGGCTGTGCCAACAGTATAAATTTTATAACCATAGTAACATAGTTGAAGAACCATTTGTTATGATACAAGATACAAGCACAGATAAGATAGTATACTAGTAATACAAGATTTATTTGTAAAAAGCTTTATTTTACACGTCACTCTTGTAAAATGGTCAATTGACTAAACCTTATCAAACTTCTTCGTTCAATATTTAGAAGCCAGAAAGCGTAACCTCTTGATTAAACAATGACAAGAGATAGAGACGGACAGAAACAATAAAGAAGAAAACTCAAAGCTAAACGTCTTTTACCAAAACAACAAAAAATACAAAAAAAATGATTAAAATTAGGAGCAAAATGTGAAACCAAATTATGCTCAGCGTGCGAGGTATAATTCTGGCAATGTTGAAGAGCGCTTTTATAGTCGCCTTCCTCAGCATTCCAAGTCCAGTTGTGGCCTTCGCAGGCCTGAAGAACTGGTCGCGGAAGGCACTCTACCATAAGATAGACCTTTGCACCCAGTCTTGTTACAGCCAGATATTACCAGGTAACTTTTTTTAGAGTACAAGTGTAGCAGGAAATGCCAAACATTCCGTATTACTGACTAACCTCTCAGCTAAGTTGGTAGTAACTCTGCCTTCTGTGCCGTAGGTCGTGGTTTTGATCCTCACCGAGATCATGAGACTCACCGAGAGAATGTGGTGAACACAGATGTTTTTTCTCTGCCTGGGTGTTACATTGTATATAGTAAATATATAAAAAGACTGGACTTGGTCTAGCGTTACGACCACGTAGAGCACTAGCAAAATGAAACAGGTCAAATAATGGCACTTTTGTCACGAACTCTTTCCATAAATGTCTATAAAAATTGTTTTTGCAGCAGTTAAGTGTGAACTGCTTATTCTGACTATTTTTATGAACAACGAGATTTTTACCACGATTTAATTTTTGTGTTTAACTCCTGATATTTCTCCACAGTTGCATGCAATTGTAGCGAAATGTGTCTTTGTATAAAAATTTTGTATTGATACTCTTAGTTTGAAAAACATATCTTGAATTTTCCAGCAGGCCGATCATGTTACTTTTGTTGCAGTGGTTTCAATGAAAATCTTATTGAAACTGTCAATTTGATTGAAACCATTCAAAATCAAAATCAAAATTCTCTTTATTCAGTTCAATTACAAGAATCAATTTAAAACGTCTTAAAGCTAAGTGAGTCTAGGTGCCAGTTCCACGCGACCATTGCAACAAAAGTTACATGATCGGTCTGCAAATCTATACCTCAGATTTGCATGCTATTGTGCTGAAATGTGCCTGTGTATAAAAATTGTGTAGTTTCAAATGCTTATCTTGAATTTTCCAGGTCTATACCTCAGCAATGCACGGGCCGCAGCGGACAAAGCTGTGTTGCGAAATCTTAACATCACCCATGTGCTCACGATTGAAGCACATCGGCTGCCGAAGTCAACTTTCGAGGATACCAATATTAGCACGCTCTTCATTAGGGCCTACGACACTCCTCAAACCCATCTCCTGCCCTACTTCCCAATGGCCAACGCGTTTATTGACGAAGGAGTCCAAAAAGGTTGAATTATTAAATCTCTCCAGGAACGTTAGGAACGTGCCTTACGATGCACTGCCCTGCGTCCATCAACTTGAGGCATACAGATGTTCAGCCTCACGTGCCAGTAATTTCACCGACACCCACACCCTTCAAACCGAAACAACGATGCTGCTTCACGGCAGAAATAGGCATCGTGGTAGTACTTCCCCGGACGAGCCCTTCACAAAGAGCTCTACTACTACTAAATTTTGTTAACATTAACAGGAAACACGCTCGTCCATTGCCACTTCGGAGTCTCCCGATCGGCAACGCTGGTCATTGCCTATCTCATGGAGAAGTACCGTCTGAGCTACGACCAAGCGTACGCCTACGTTAAACAGAGGCGAGCCTTCATCAACCCTAACACTGGCTTCGTGTCTCAACTGAGGGAGTACCAGCGTCTGAACTACGATGTCAACGGCTTCCATAGATTCGAGGCGTTCATGAATGTGAACGCAAGGAAGCATAAATACAAAATTGCGTCTTTTGCCGCGGTTGCAGTAGGAATTCTGGTGCCAATAGTTGTTCTGATCGGTTGATAATGAAGTTATGCCAACCACGTGCAAGTTTTCAAATAAAGTCTACAGTCAAAGATGCAATTAAGGTTTCTTTTTCAAAAATGTAGGTTTTAAAGTGGCAGTAAGAGTTCTTTGGCACCTAATTCTACAACCAAGCTTAACTGCTACTGCAACTGCTTGCATTGATATTAAATTTTGAGGGTTTCGATACCGGTGCTATAATTACAGGCACATAAGACTTGGTGATACCTGTATCGTTAAATATGTGACAGTGATATCTGACAGCGATACAATCTGACAGCGATATACTGATGATAGCAGCTGATCCCGTAGATATGCACACGGCTTTAGGGCACCCAGGTCTTCACCACATGAAAGTGGAGTCCAAACTAGAGACGGAAGTAAGTATTTTTATGTGATGGTTTTTGAGATAGATAGAGGGTAAAAGCACGTGCTTTTAAGACGATTAAGTGCTGCACTTTTTCTGACTCACCACTCTTACAATCGTATATTTAAGAATGTTATAAAGCGAACAGGATGAAACAAATGATATATGAAGTCCCGAGTCATCGGCTAAATATAATCAGTTTACTAAATTGTGCGACTTATTTTTTCGACACGAGAAATTCTCAATCTAGGTCAAAACTTCTGAAATTACCTAAGTGAATGAACTATAACTATATATAGTGTAGCCGAAGTTTTGACCATTCAAAGTCAAAGCACATTCAAAGTTAATTCGTACCTACAGAGCTTTAACAATAACCTGCCTTATGTATTTATAAGCAGGTATTGTATGTATTCATAGTAGGTATTAGTTACTTTATAACCTACTATTCGTCATCAATTTTGATTACCTATCCTACTCGTATGTTGGTGCAAGGTTGAAATGCTCAAACGTCCTTTCTACCTCTGGAATTTTGATTACAATAGTTCTCGTTATTACAGATATCCACGACACCGAAAGTGGTTGTTTATATTTATTTGTATCGGATAAATCGTTCGAAACTTTTTTCGGAATGCTAAATCTGTTGACTTTAAATCAAAGATAATCTGTATCTTGGCACGAAACTCTTAACAAAAGGGCGTAGGTAATTTATATTTGTTTCCACATGAAGTTATTTTATGCTGCTTAATCGTAAACAAACGTTGAGATTTACGGCAGATCAGTGGACACAGAAAGGTGGATCAACATCGTTTGGTATTTTATTATTTTTATATGAAAGCCAGTAGTATTTCCAGTAATTAGTTCACTTATTTGTTTTCACTCTGCAAACAAATAAGTGAACTAATTGCTGTTTTTATGTTTGTTAATTTATACCTTACACCGCTAAAAGTATGTATATTTTTTTGAATATCAAAACAAATATTATTATAGAAGCATGTGTGAAAAAATATGTGTGGAGTGACAAGAATGGATAAGATAAGGAATGAGTTTATCAGGGAAAGTTTGAAAGTGTCAGTGACAGAAAAATTGGGGGGAAATAGGCTAGAGTATATGTCATGAGGAGGAATGGAAGTCACGTGATCAGGAGAGTGATGAATATGAATGTAGATAGATATGTTGGTAGAGGTAGGCTAAAGAAAAAAGGATGAATAAGTCTTGTGTGAAAGACGACATGGTTAAGAAATAAGAGTGAATGCATAAATGACGGCTGGTATAGAGGAATTAAAGAAAAGTATATGTTATGCCGAACACACATAAAGGGGGATAAGATCAGGAAGAATAAGAAGATATGAAACCTATATTCACACTAAGCACTGGGTGCACACTCGGTAAAGAAGCTCGTAAGAAAATGATGCTATGAAGCGTCATAGTGTCATTTTCATATAGGTGCTACTTTCATGAGTGCCTGTTAAACTGAAAATAAAGACATCAGAAAAGAAATGCATGTCATGACATTCATATTTTGGAATCCATAAGCTCCACGCGGCATTAAACTTTATGATATACGGAAACACGTTAAAACGGCACGTACCTAGATGTGTATTTTTATAATAAATAGTTCTAATGCTTCAAGGTTTTACGAAAATACCAATTAGCTAAATGTCTGGGTTGCCTGGAACAGACGCGTCACAATTATGTTCAGATGATTTCAAAATCGTAATATTCTAGAACTTTGACTTTGGTAGCTATTGTTAACCAGTTTTGGATATAGGACACCCCTAATCGGATCAAGCAAGGGATGACATCTCTAGTGGTGGAAAAAAAGGAGAGAAAGGGAGATGGCGTCGATATTCATAGTTGTATTGCTTGCCGTGTAATAAAGTAAAACAGAGTTGTAACTATAATCAATGAAGAGTTTTCAACCTATCACTATATAACAGGCACATTTAAATATTGTGGGCAATCCACACAGCAATATCTTGCCCCAAACTAAGCAGAGCTTGTACGATGGGAACCAGAAAGCCAATTTTGTAAATACAAAATTACAAATAATATAATGAATAATATCACCCTACATCTTAACAGGTATGCCCCAACATAATTGATGTAAGGCAGGGCTCGTAGGGCACGTTCCTGACGTGTGTGACCTACGAGACAATGCTTTGTTGTAGGTGATGGTTACCATTTTATACCAGGTGGGTTATATGCGTATTCCATAAGCAAGTTGTATCAAATAAAATAAAAATAATTTTAATACAATATAACACCCTGATAGAGAACATACATCTGTGTTCACCATACAAATATTTGTTCTCGGTGGAGATTGAGACCACGCTCTCCTGCGCAGAAGGCAGAACTACTGACACTGAGCTGTGAGGGCTATCAACGATTAAGATCGTGCCGTAAGTAGCACCTTGCGTTCATCAACTTGAAGACAGAACAGGTTTTAAGCCTCATGTGCCTGTAATTTCGAAAAGTGTTAAGCAAAATTTGCTTTTAAAATATTTTTATCAAAATCTCTCATGAAAAACACGAAAATTAGCACAAGACAGTGCCAAGTACATTGTTGTTCTTACCGCTCACTATTAATTGGCGTTGTAGATATTTCTGTCTGTTTAAATATAAACAGAGGTTAAACAGGTGTGTAGTCTTGACTCTCATTACGTTTGCCATATGATGAAATATCTACTCGTTTTTTAAGTTTTAAAAAGTAAACAGGCCTTTACATCTTTTGTATTGTAACTTGTAGATGGAAGATAGAAAATACTTTATCGCACGCAACTTATCAAAGTATAGTTAAGTAATTTAGATACATAAAAAACTGAAAACTATTTGCTTAATACAATGGGCTGGGCGGTTTTATAGCTAAATAGCGACCAGACAACCTTTGGGTTGAATGGGCTCAGGATATTTAAAAGGGCAAGGGATGTGATGATTTATATACGTCAGGGGCAACTGGTGTTTTTTTTCATGCCTCTAATTACGGGACGCTATTAGTGCCTGGGACAGGATTTTAGATGGAATAGGCTTGCCCAGCACCTTTAGCATCCTGCCAGTTTAGTCGGCCAAATCTACAGAGATTTGGCCGACTACAGAGATTTGGCAGGATGGTATAGATACTAGGCAATTCTCATTCTTTCCTGTGAGAGACAAGCATGGTCAATACGTGCGGAGCTGACTGAGCCATGGGTTTCCTCACGATGTTTATCTTCGCCGTTTGAGAGCAGAGCACTAGCATTTTGTGCATACATTTGCCTTACAGGAAAATCCATAGGTACGCGACTGGTGACCCGTGACCTTTGGATCGGAAGGCAGGGTTACTACCACTGGGCCACCAGTGCACTGAAGGAAAGCCTTTGCCTTCCTTTATATAAAAACGTATTTCATCCCGAAGGCCACTTCTGGAAAAGACCAGAAGTGGACTTCCTCAGGCGTATTAATAATGATAACTTGTCGATGAATAGAGAGAATCCAAATCATTCCTGCTCGAAGTGTATACAAGGTGTATCTAAATATGTGTACTATGCGAAGGTGGGGGGTTTCAGACCACAATGGTGATCAGTTGTGGGGGGGAGATAATTAAAAATTCCTATTTTCAGTTTCCCATACAAAAATATTTAATTTCATAATGCCTAAATAAATTGACAACCCTATCCTTGTAACCCCTTGACCCCTTGACCTACTACCTTTGTAGGTCTACTACTACTACCTACTACCTCTGTAGCTGAGTTTAGGGTTGTCACTTTGTATAAAGTCAGCTGTTCATGTTGAAACTTCGTTGCAGTTTTTTTCAGAGATACCAATCGAAGTTCGAAAAGTCGTTGAACAAAAGTTGTTCCCCGGGGGGTGGAAATTCACCCCCCTTCAGGATAGTACACATATTTTGATACACGTTGTATAAGAGGCTAATATCCAGAGAGACAAGGTTTATGAATGGTTTATGGTAGTGAAAGTTGGGTAAGGCAGAAAAAACATCAAAGCAGAGTGAATGCAGTAGAAATGAGAGCGTTGCGTAGTATGTGTGGCGTAAAGTTGAGTGATAGAGTGAAAAGCAGTGTGATAAGAGAGGAATGCGGTGTGAAAGAAGACGTGGTGATGAGAGTAGAGAAAGGTATGCTAAGATGGTTTGGACATATAGAGAGAATGGATGAAAGGAGATTAACAAAACAATTGCATCAGGCGAGTGTGAATGGAACTGCTGGAAGGGGAAGACCTAGGCGCATGTATCTCGATCAGATCTCAGACGTTTTAGAGAAAGGCCAGGTTAAGAGTACCCTAAACCGACGAGCATGTATGAAGAATGTTATAAGAGTGAATGAAGCGAAAGAAGTGTGTCAGGATCGTAGCAAGTGGAAATCCGTGATCTCTGCCTACCCCCATGGGAATAAGGCGTGATTTTATGTATGTACGTATGTAGTTTTGTAATGATAACTGGGCTCGTAAAACCATGCTTGCATGCAAAAGTTTTAAGATTTTTATACTACGCGTTCTAGTTCAAAATTGACTATTTAGTGCACTGCACATGTATTATTCTATTACATAGTTGATAAAACAGCATTTACCGCAATAATTGAATAATGTCAAGCTACGTAAATGAGCAGATTTTTCATAAACTGATTTCAGTACCGTCTGCTGGCAACGATATCGAAAATAAATCGTCTATTTTGATGGCGGTGGAGTTACGTCATCCTAAGGAATTTAACGCGGCTATTTCTGATACTCTATTCTAGATGTTGAGAATGGATTTCTTGATTTTGAATATTCGAGTTTTTAAGGGACTTTTAACTCATTCGATTGAGTATACTCATTCGATTGAGTATACACTATAGCTCAAATACTGAGCCAGGGACCTAATTGACCGTGTGCAATGTTGCTTAGTACTGTCAATAAATATATTTTCTTTCTTTCTTTCTATAGGCTAATGCTTCCATGTTAACAGGCCTATATGCTTAACATAGAAATGAGTGTTAGGTATAACATTGATGCTGCCTAGTGGTTTTATAAACTTTAAGCTGTACCTACAGTTTTTTACAGTACCTAAATAAAATAAAAATACATATCGTGGACAATAAACACAACACTATCTAGCCCCAAATTAAGCAGAGCTTGACCTGTGGGAACCAGATAGCTGGTATATTACTTGTATACTTTCTTTTGTAAATACATACTTAGAATACAATATAATATAACACCCAGACAGAGAACGAACATCTGTGTTCACCACACAAATATTAGTTCTCGGTAGGGATCGAACCCACCTACGGCGCAGAAGGCAGAGCTACTACCAACTGAGCTTAAAGCTCTAAGTGATTGCATGGAAATTGATAATTTTATGATATTCTTTAAGTTATGATTATTGAGAAGAAAGTGTCTCAGAAAATTTATTTTATCATAGTCACCATGGTCTTATTTGGGGCCTTAAAAGTAAAAGGAAAATATTTTTTTAATAATAATGATTTAATTAATGATTTCGTTGATATAATCGTCACAGATCAAATATTTCTAATTTAAAACAATAATTTATTAAGAAATTACAGTTGTTTTGCTCTATTTGTGCGTATTTAAATAAAAAAATATGTAACAAAGTCTTAAATTTAGTAATCTCATATTAAAATTAAACTAAGAGATTCGATTAATATAAAATTATCTTAAACCTAATTTAAAACTAAATTATTTCATCATGTTCTGTTACAATCGAAAACTTAACAACTGTAAAAATTCTAAAAAAGACTACATTTGTACAGATTTTCTTCTCTATCTAATAATCTCAAAAATATTTTCGTTAACTACGTATTACAGTTTTTACTAAAATTTTACATTTATTTAAACTTAGTTATTTAATTAGTGAAATAAAATTAACAATGTTAGGAAATTTCAAAAGGCACATACATTTTGTGTTTGTCACTATTATTATGTACACTTTTAAGTATGTACATTAAGGCACAATAAGAATCTTTACGTAAACAGTGTAAATGCGTAAAATTAATTAATTTAATTATTGTATTAAAATTACATGGAAGACTTTATCTATATTTACATCAACTTTCAATCGTCGTGTCTTTTTGAAAACTGTAAAACTAGTGTACTTAAAAATTTTGTTTAAAATATATTTATATATAATCAGTCTCCAAAAGAGATTTTTAACAACCTTCGTTCCTTCGCACCATTGAGACAGATTTACATCTAAAATATGAAAAAAGAGGTAAGTATTTAAATCTGTCTAAAATTCTTAATAAAAGTTCTAAGCTCAATTTTATTCAACTTACAGTGAAAATACAATAAAATCTGATAGCTGAAAAACAGCAATCTGAAAGTAAGGGAACAGTCTTGAGACTCACTGGAAATACATTCTCAAAACTCAACTCATAAGGAAATACAAAAAGGATTGAATTTTGCAAGCAAAAACAAAACAAATAAATTCTACTAGGAAGATTAAACAAGATAGATTAATATAACCAAAACTATATTTCGATGACCTATTTAAAACTATTGGATCAACTGGAGGTACTGGTTTTCTTCATAAAACGAAGACAGAGAAGTCTGAAGGTCGTTCACAACCATGTTGTCCCCCCCTTGTAACGGATGGGTGCTACTGGACACCATTTCTGAACTTTTCCAGTTCTCGCAATTTTCTACGTATTCCAATGTCCTTTGATAAGTGTCCTGACGCATAGTGCTATTCTGATTTGGAGGAGGCTGGTTTTGATTCTTCTTCCTCCCATTCGTCGCTTCTATCTGTGATTGGCTGATATCCCAAACCTGGACTTCAGTCTGGTTGGGATTGTTTTGACTCTTCATACTATTCATGCTGCAGTCTGTTTGCTGGTCACCTTTCATGGGACAGTTCATTGGCCTCTGAGCACCAGGTTTCTGGCTTCCAGTGGACATATTGACGGAGTTCTGTGCAGACTTCTGGTTGTGTTTGTTGAACTGGTTGCCGGGGTAGTCCCACTGGTTGTAGGGTCGCTGGTGGTTGAAGTATTGGTTGTTGTTCATCATCGCTTGGTTATATTGATGGTTGTTTTTGGGAGGTGGTGGGCCCATTACATTTGCTGCGTTCACAACGGAGTTGTAAGGAGGTGGTTGAGGGTATTGAACGTTTTGATTGTACTGTGGTGGCATGGGAAGGTTTTGAGGTTGCATGGGATGATTTTGAGGATGATTTTGGGCTTGCATTGGTGGATGTTGCTGTTCGCAGTAGTTGTTCATTTGGCCTCTACTCATATTGCCACTGTTATCCACACTCATAACCGAAGATCTGGACATTTGTAACTGATGCATCTGGTTTTGTTGGTTTGCTGCTGTTTGATAATTTCCTTGAGGGTAGTTCATCATTTGCTGGTTGTAAGCCATGTTTGGTTGGTTATTTATATGCATACTCATCTGGTTCTGGTTATATTGCATTATCTGGTATTGCTGCATGTTTTGGCTTCTCATAACTTGTTGGTTTTGAGGGTATGGTGGGGCTGGGTGGTAGTTTTGGTTTGGCATATTATACTGGTTTTGTTGTTGCTGTTGTTGTTGCATGTTTCTACTGGGCATCTTGGTGTTACAGTTTTGCCTGTTCATGTAAGGAGGAGCAGCCATCTGAGGGCCCTGGTTCATCATTTGGTTCTGATTCATTACCATGTGGTTTTGGTTGGACCCGTTCATCGACATGTTGGGCATGTTTTGATGCATTGGACTACCCATACTTGGAGTCATAGGACTCTGAAGACCTGGATGCATAGGACTAGGCATTCCATGACTCATAGGGCTAGAGATATTCTGTGTTACAGGGCTGGGCATGTTCTGAGTCATAGGGCTCGCCATGTTGACCATTGGACTAGCCATATTCTGGGACATAGGACTGCCGATGTTATTGTGTCGTGGACTCATCATTTGGTTTGACATTTGAGGGCTCATGAGACTCTGCATGCTTTGTGGGCTCATGACGTTGTGTTGTGGCGACATTACGCTCATTGGACTCATGACGTTGTATATGCTAGGTGGGCTCATAACACTGCGAGGTATATTGTGTGGACTCATAACACTTTGAGGGTTGTTGTGAGGGCTCATGACGCTTTGAGGACTCATTGCGCTGTGAGGGAGACTTTGAGGGCTGAGCATCGCGTGCGCTAAACTCTGCGGACTCAGGAGGTTCTGGTTCATGACTACTGTCTTTGGACTCATGGGGTTCTTCTGAGGCATTTGATTGGCTCTCATCCTGTTAGACTGCTCCGTTTGATTTGCAGCCATTGTTTGTAATGACTGCAGAGGGTTCGTTGTTGGCTGATTGGTTGCTGGTTTTGAGTACTCTTCAGTTTTCTCGTTGGTTTCGGGGATGGTCTGCTCTTGCAGTGGAGGGTTTTTATCATCAGGTGATTTAGAGTGCAGCAATGAACCACTGTTGCCTGACATACTAACGTCTAACGATCTTAAATCGACTGGAATATCACTTATGTTGAGATCACTTCCTATGGCACCTAAGTTTTTGAGTAGAGAATCGTCACTGGTTGCTACGTTGCTGATTTTGTCGCTGGATTTGTTGGTGTCATCTGGTTCTTTGGCGTCTTTGTCGTCGGGGTCTGGTGGGTTATTCGCTGGCGCTACCGTATCGGTTCCCAATATTGATTGGTTAAGATATTGCATCATTTCGTCTGGTATCACAAGCTTGTTCTCCACCATCTCACCTTCGGCGACCTGGAAAATGAGATAAAGTTACTTTCATTCTATACCTAGACTTTGGATGAGGTATGATTGCTTGAAACTGTCGTTATGGTTGCTGCAATCAAGACTGTGCCAGATTAGCTCAGGAAATCAAGCTCTACAAGCTCTCAAGCTGTACTATTATGGAAGCACACAGGTGAAACTGCCACCCATCTTAAAACTTAGTTGACCTGTGACCTACCTGTTCCAGATTGACCTCTTGGTTGGGGTGATGCACCTGCGCGGTGGTGACTACCACGGTGCTGGTGGAATTGGAGCGTGACTCTTTGTATGTCACAGACTCCTGGTCTGCTTCTATCTTGAAGGGGAATGGTGCGTCACCCTAGGAACAACAAATACACATTAGCGATCGCAATACGAAAGTCCAGTTGAATTTGAAACTTGACTGGACAAGCTAGTTCATTATCAGAGTTTTTATTATGATGCTCTACAGGTGGATCCAGCTGCTAAAAACCTCAAGAATGACTTCGTTCGTGTGGAGGCTAAAGCGTCCTCTTATCATTACGGGTTCAGTTTCAGTTTCCAAGCTTCAATTTACATTGCAGCAGAACGAAATGAAAACGAATCTCAGTAATAGAAGTTTGCTTTTAAAACGAACAGCGATAAGAAAAACTCACCACATCATCAGCTCGACATGGATAAGGCTGGTAGGCTTGCGTCTGGTCACTCAGGTTGGATTGTTCAGAGAGCCTCCTGGCTTCCTCCTTCACCTGAACGTTGGGGTCCAGTTCCAGGGTGAGTTCCTCAGCTCGCACTTCGGAGCAGGTCACTCCTCGGAGGAGTACGGCCTGGGGAGATCAAGTTATATTAGTAAGGGCACAAGTGGAGCCAATTAGATAATGGATTCGCTGGCTTTTTATAGGAGTGAACTTAAACGAAAATAAGCATTCAGTTATGAAAAATACCTATCACACGTAGACGTTCACTCAGATCTCAGATATAAAATATGGAAAATACACCATGCATCCACTTGCCAAGCTACAACGAACTTTGTTTCAGAAGTCTGAAAATTGATTCAGCAGAAGACATAAATAAGGTTTGAAGCTGAATTGGAAATATTATTTCCGTAGCAATCTTGGGATTTCTTGTATAACTAAATTCAACGATAAGAGTTTTGAGTTCCAGGATAGATATCCTGTCAATTCACACTTGGCACTTCTAGATAGAAAGGGTAAAACTCTACCTGATTGCCCTGTGAAGTCCTCACAGCCTGCACCGCCGCTAACGCCGATGACGGCGCGGGAGCGTACCCCACACAGGACACTTGACTAGATCTGGAACAAAAGAATATCATTAAAGCACCAGGGTTACAACTGGAATGTCTTATAGCAGGTGTTTTTGTGTCCGGAACGGAAGAAGTGACTCAGAGAACTGATTGAGTTCGTCCTTCCACATTTGTGTCACGATCCGGTCCACTAGAACTTTGCTGCCATCAACCCAAGGTCCTACTCCACTATTTTAAGGAGTTGGCCTGGCTGGGGTGAGGTTAGCAGGGGGATAATGCACAATACACCCCATTACAGGACGTCAGTGCAAATCTTATACCCCCAACTCCAAGACAGAGAACAAGCATCTGAGTTCACCACCTAAATATTTGTACTCGTTGGGGATCCCACGACCTACGGCGCATAAGGCAGAGTTGCTACCAACTGAGCTGAGAGGCCAGTCAAGATAAGTAGTGAAGTAATGATAGGTACCTTCGACTGCTGTCGGGAGACAATTGGTCGTAGTTGGCGACTTGTTGCGCGATCAATCGCTGCGACACGGCTGCGCCCATCCCCGCTCCGCCCACCACTGAGGCTTGACTGCTCTTTCGGGATATGTCTGACGATCTAAAATATATGACAAAAATGTTATACTAATAATAAATACTTTCTAGGCATTCTACCAATAAAGTGAGTTTCAAACCGACCTCCTTACGCACTTAACTCATATTAGATCTTTTAAGGGATGACCACCGTGCCTGTTTAATATTTTTTTAAATAACGTTTTTTCACTGTTGAGAACCGATGGTACAGCGGTAAACACCTACCCGTATAAAAAGTCACAATATGGCATTTGGGTGTCATAAAATTCTTGTACAAATAACTATTCTGTCGTGTCTGGAAGAGATCTTAGCGATAAGATCGCCCACTGTATCTTTATTTGTTAAATTTCTTTTAAAGTATTCTTTTGTGTACAATTAGAGCGCTTGTATGGGCGGTCTTGCGCAGATAAGATTTTTTTCGTGCACCGCTGCGAGCAGTGTACACAGTAATTTTCTTGTTACGACACGAATTCTTGGGTAGGCCCGGCGTTTATTCTTAGCGTGTACAAGCGCCCTTAATAATCTATCTATTCTATAGCTTACCGAGCACTGTACAGACTACTTCCAGAAGAAATCCCAGAGTCCCGCCTTGCGTTCGGCATTCCAGTCTTCAAGTCCGTAGTCACGTTAGTTCCCAGCTCTGTGCGACCTGGCATTCCACCTACTGGAACAAAATACCATGTCATAAACTGGTTGTCTAAATATAAAATACTTGTGAAAACAGCTATTTGGTATTTGAAATAAAAATCGAAACCTAAATCAGATGAGGGTAGATACGATAAGATTTTGAAAGCCTGAATAAAGTAACATAATAATGAGCAATCTACCTTACTACCTACTGTAAATACATACTTATAATACAATATAACACCCAGATCGAGAACAAACATCTGCGTTCACCACACAAATATTTATTCTATGTGGGAATCGAACCCACGGCCTACGCAGACGGCAGAGTTCCCAACTGAGCTGAGAGGCCAGCCGAATAAGGGATATGGAAGAGTGGTTCCTGATGCTGTATATCATGAAAAGACGCAAAGGTTTATACCTCCTCCGATGTCGGCAGCATGTGGTGGTGGCATCAACCGTGCCAGTCCCATCTTGTTGAACCGTGGTGCGAGGTGGGCTCGTGGCTCACCGATCGCCACCATCGCTCGCAGCATCAGAGGTAGTTGGCCTACCTCGCCTACCACTTCTTGTTCCACCTGCAATACATACATTTAAATTAAACAATCATTTTTTCAGACAATTGGATATGCTGCATTCGTACGCAGTTGATCCAAAATAGTGTGAATGGTTTTCCATTGAAAAAGTCAAAAATCTAAGCAAAGGGGAAATTTTTGCATAAACCCGGAATTAGTAAATTCGCAGGCAACTAGTAAAAATTTGTGACTTACTTCTCCGTCAAGTCTAAAGTAACCAGAAGCACCACTTTCATCACCGAACCCGCCGAGTCCTGAACCACCGAAGTCGATATCCCCACCACATTGTGCTGACAACTGGAAACATAATAAAATATTATTACAACAGTCGATTCACGTACTCCAGTGGTGCTGATAGCTTTACAGAAAGAAGGAAAAACCGAATGTTTTGGTACCTACTGTGGTGGTACCCACTAAGATCTCTGTAAGCTGTAAAAATGATTTTTTCTTACAAATTATAGGCTTGCGCTTGACCGCAATCTCACCTGCTGTTAAGTGATGATGCGGTCGACGGGGTAGCACGCTTACCTAGAAGATACCTATTCACTCTTGACTTAATAAACGTCCAAGTTGTAGTATTCATCATCATCTATTTCCCTTGATCACGCCATCACGTGAGAACGGCTGGACCGATTTGGCTGATAAATTGGTAGGGAGGTAGCTTAGAACCAGAAGACTGACATAGAAAATGAATTAAAACCCTTTATTACCATCCTAACTTGATGAGCAGGCGTGTGTAGCCCATGAGGCAGAGGTGACGCAGGGCTCTCACTCTTGACGGACGCTGATGATGTATGTCCTCTGAGTCCTGGAACCCCTCCCTCTTCAGACCGTGGCGAGGATCCAGCCCCACCACCGCCTGATTCAGCTGAGTCGTCTCCTCTACTGCATCCTGAGGAAAGAAAGGTAAATGATGAGGTTGCAATTTTCACCCACATTGTGAGATGAGAACTTCTTTTATGTCAGGGACAAAACAAAACCCCAGCAATACTAAAAATAAGAGCACGGCAAATGTCTTGTTGTAATAAGAGCCCTTTAAACCAGTATGATGAAATTATTTTCGGTAAGCTTCGAAGTGGCATCCTTTCGTACACTCTTAATATAGTTTCTACACACTACAAACCAACATCTAAATCTTTCCATTCAAACACTTTGAGGCTTTAAAACTTATACCAACTTTAACTATCAGAGCATAGATGCTTATATTGGTAATTTCAGTATACATTTAAAACCATTTTACATCAAAACCGAAAAGCTAGGCAGAGAAGAAAAGACCACAAACTTACCTTTGTGCTTCTTACTGGCGTAGAACTCGGCTCCATGGACTGTCTTCACGTGCTTCCGAAGAGAAGATGGATCGGTATACCGTTTCGTACATCCGGGAGCTTTGCATACGTAAGGTTTCTGAAAAAAGAATACTGGTAAGCCAACTGATGGATCGACAATATTGTTTATGACACTCAAATTCGGTGGGGACTCAGAATCGTTCTTCCTAGGAATGTACAGAGGAGGTTTTTGTCCAACAGTGGCTTTTCTTCAGGCTGATAATGATGATGGTAGTGTGATTTGAGTGTCCAGCTTAAAAGTTCCTAAAGCAGAGGAAAGGTCTACAAAAAGGATCATAAAAAGACAAACCTCACTACTGTGAGTCCTGTTCTGATGTTTTGCGCGATCGCTCGCGTTGGAGAACGCCTTGGCGCAGCCAGGGTATTCACAGGTGTACGGTTTCTCTCCCGTGTGGCTGCGGAGATGAGTCTTCAAGTTCTCCAGACGAGAATACGCTTTGCAGCAACCTTCAAACTGAATAACAGAAGGAAAATCGTTAGCTAATCTATCAAAAAAATTGTCTATACTGCTCCCACTGCTAATACCTGGCACTGCACTATTACGTACTCTAAACCTGAATTTTCCTGTCGAAACCAAATCTAACAGGATACAAAAAGCCTGTTCTTGGAAGACGTGCTTTTAACCTCAGTAAAATACCGCGTAAAATTATAATCATAATCAAGGATTCAAGAATGAATACAATTACATGATTTTTAACTTGTGTTTATGATAAAAGTGGAAAAAGAGTTACTTACGGTACACTTATGAGGCTTCTCCCCAGTATGCCTTCTCATATGGACCACAAGCATGTACTGAGCTTTGAACGGTTTCTCGTCCCTAGAACAGCCGACCCAGCGGCAGACAAAGGCTTTTTTGGATGCGTGGATATGGTCTGTGTTGATGTGCTTTACCAGGTCATCTTGGGTGGGGAATTCAAGTTTGCAATCAACCTGAAAAAGATCCATAATTCATAAGAATTAATACAAAAAATATTTCATGGGCAATTCTGGTGAAAGAGTTGATACTGTCATCGATTTTGAAAATTTAGCAAAACCCACTTACCCAATGACAGTTGGTCTCAATAAAGTCCCCTGGTTCATCCTTGGAGTCAAGCCCGTCATGGACAGTGCTCTCAGCAGCTGCTGACATTGGCTTGTTGCTGTGGTGGTGGTCTCTCATTATGATATGTGGCGATTTGCGCTGGATCATGCCTGATGCACTGTGGGTATTGAAATCGGTTATAAGAGCGAGTTGAATAGGAGTTGGGAAATAAAAGAAGATGGACCGAGTTAGTTCAGTAAAGGTTTTATCTACTAGTTGAAAGACCACGTCATGGGAATAGTGGTAGATTTACTATTCTGGACCTCACTCACACCTATGTATGTGACTCATAAAGCCATTCATCAATCATATAAGGGTGTGAGTCAGCACAGGGGCAACCTTGAAATGGCTAAATATCTTGCAAAGGAATTTATCAGTAATTTGTTACAACTGCTAGCGTTTGCGCTGATAAAGCTTGATGAGCTTTAAGAAAGTTTCAAGAGACTTGCCTATCAGCCTCCATAACACTAGTGATCTCCGGCTGCTGTTGCGGTTGCTGGTGATGCTGTGATGACGTGCCATCCAGCCCCAACCCTGGTCTAACGTCCACCGGTGCGCCCATCAGCAGTTGAGTTGGTGAGGATATATGAGATCTGTCGTTCAAACAAGTTTGTTTTACTGCGTACTTATTCATAGACACAAGATAAAGGTGTATCTTTTAAAACCGTCGTAATGGGTTTGACTGGTCAAATCTCATACATTTGGGAAACATTTGGGAATTTAAAAATTTTTGGATCTTCTACCACAACCTAGCATAGCACAATGTCCAGCTGTCAGCAAACATAGCAACAAACTGCCCACTTGATCAACCAATAAAAAAATACAGGATTACGATGTCTGGACAGGATGGGCTAACCTTATCCCTAGCAGTGAAACGCAAATTCTCCGACTAATACGGAGTAGGTCATATTAAGTCTTCTGCTATATGGCAGTAAGAACCAAGCCATAGCTTATTGCCGTGGTCGCGTAGCACTGTCACCTAGCTTTCAGCTGTTTCGAAGGAATCCTTGTGATGTGACTAAATAAACGATGTTTGATTCTGACTACAGCCTAGAACGTTTCGAGTGTAAGCTCACCTATGGATACCAGCGACAAGATGGGCATGAGCGGCGTGATGCGCAGCCGCAGCCGCTGCCTGCTGATGCGCGGGGTCCAGCAGCACCCCTCCTCCCAGCACCCCCCCACTACCCACCACACCCCCCCGTGCCAGCAACTGCTGGGCTAGGGATGCGTGCGAAAGAGATAGCGCTGGAGATATCGCTCCTGGAACACATTTTGAACCGTAAGTTAGTTAAGTTTGTCTTCTACTTCAAGTAGATTTCTTGTGCGTGTGCACGAAAAGAGCCCCTTTGAGGTGCACTCAATATTCTTTCACCTCATTGGTTTGAACACATGATAAGTAATTTTTATCTTTATCTTTATATTTTATCCTACTGGAAAAAAACCTGTTGAGTGAAAAAGCTGCAGTTTCAGTACCTATTGAATAAGAGTTTCTGGGTAAAAGGCATAAAAATTGAGAAGTTGTATTTTAATTGGTCAAGAATAATTTTTAGGGCAGAGTTTCAGTACCTATAACCTCGTAACTACTTAAAAATGTATAGAAATTTATTAACATGTTTTTTCAGTGGTCATTTGGATCATTATCAGCAGTAACTTTTCACCAATCAGACGGTACAAGTACATACCGGCACTAAGATGGCCATAGCTCCCCGTAGATGCGGCCGAGGGCGCCCGAACAGCCAGGCTGGCCGGAGACGCCCTGATCACCGCCGCTAAGTCCAAAGACTCCGCAGAGTAAGGGCTCCAGGAAACGGCTCGCTTGCGGTTCGCTGATGCTGCTATAGCACCTCCGGATAACCTAAGACGGGTTGGTGAGGCTATTCTTGACCCTGGAATGCAAAGAAAATTGTGTTTTATGGATTAATTTGGATAAAAATTTTAAGAATCTTTGGGGTGGTCAAGTCATTTCATAAGTCATTAGTGTTCCCGAACCGGCAATTATTAGCTACTGTCGTCTAAAGCCAAATTAAAAGCTCAGCATTTTGGTATATTTCATACGTCAATAAGCAATGCATTAAAATGATAGAACCTTCCAAATTCAATCCCTAAAATTAGGGATCTCAGTCGCATCGTTCAACACTATCAAAGTGTGTTATATGTCCAAAAAAATCGAACCATACATTTTCTATTGCTGAACAGAGGGCTTCTCTGTTCAGCAATAGAAAATGTAACTGTGTTATAGGCTTGGTCGTGTTAGGTGCCAATTCCACCTAACTTTGTGACGCTTCAAAGTGATCCTTGTGATAGATACCATTGAATAAATACATAGTTTATTTGATTTTGTGCTTGGGATTTTGATGTGAGAATAAAAGAGAAATCTTAGAAGGTAAAAGTATAGAAATGTTTGTTTTAACTCACAGAACTCACCGTCTAAGCTAAGCTGAAACTCTTGGCTTGCTAAGGTACTGCCGGCATGCAACTCGGGATGCAAGCTTCTCGCTGCGCTCAGATATTCTAAACCTGTAAAAAAAACAAAAAATAATACAAACTTTATTCAGGCTACCTACAGACACGGTCTCAAATTTATTATTTGATCAATGCGAATATAAAAACTTCATTTGCATAAAATAGAGCTGCAACTTTTAATAAAGTTCTAAAAAATTAATTCAAATATAAATAACAATATTTTATGTCTCTTTCATAGAAGCGGCGACTCGACTGTCCGTTTTATCGCCCACAAATCAAGTTCAGCTTAGTCACCCTAGTAATAAGATTGAGTTGTCAACATGTCGGGTCCTGTTTGAATATAAACGGCCCACTTAACACGACTTTTGATTAATAAGCGTCTTTTACGAGCTATTTCACAGAAAACATTTTTGGATACTAAATAAGGAACATCCCGATATGTCTCGCTAATTGGACACCCTAACTCACGGCTAACAATGTTGACGCCATTTTGTTTTTGGTTTAACGACTGTGACGCGGCGACTACTGAATAATAATGACATGAATTTAAAAACGAATTTATTTTATTGCTTTTCCGAATTTTGACAACCTAATTTGAATTGATCGTTATCAAACAAAAAAGAAACGTCCCGAAAGTTCATTAGTAATCATTGGGTTTAGTTCAACACACGAAATAAAAAATAACAATAAACCATTTAAAATACATCATGATGTATTGAAGAGGCGTTACTTTGCCGTGAGTTTCGTCAAATAATCACATCCTATAATTTATACCTACGAAAACAAACACGCCGAAAAGATACGAATAAAAAGTCAAAACGATCACGCTCCTTAGTCGGCTCCGAGGCGGTCGTAGCCAGAAATAATAGGTCGAAAAGGCGTCATCGACCACCAATTTCGCAAACATTTAAAATAAAGTTGCCTCCCAAAATCTCACGAAAATAACGTATGTGGTCTCCTTTTGACGCGCCGCGCGAACACCACGTAATTTTTATGTCTTCATTGTGAGAACCGATGGAAATCGAACGTCCTATAAAAAGTACAAAAATTCGATCGGATTTAGAGTTGAATTCCATTACGCTATGGTCACCCTAACGACATTGGTGTAACCGCGAGCAAAAACTACGTACCTACAATCGAAAAGTGACTTTATGATCTTTTTCCAAATGAATGAATTTTTGAACATTAACCGGTGATACGAGTGAGTTGTTTTTTGTGTGTCTCTGTTATCGATTGATGTATTAATCTTTATGTGGGTTGATTGGGCGTGAAATTATTTGGGTTCAAGTCTAGTGGTTTGGTGGTCACGTGTTTAGTTCACGTCTGGTGCGGAGTTATGAATGTCAATGGCTCTGGGCGGTGTGGCTGGTGTCTGGTGCGCCCGCTCTGCGTTTGTAACGGTTTACTAATGAGACTTGCTTATTGTAAAACTGGTCACAGGCAAGCTATAGCTCAGTTAGCAAGACTGGTTGAACTGTAGCTTGGCAGACCTGCCAAGAGTTATTATAGAAAGTAATATCGGACAACAGTTTTTAAACCGATTATGAAATGAAAAGTTATTCTGTACGGCTGTAGTATATTATTATTTTATAAATACCTACAATAATAATAAAATTCGCGTTTGTAACAAATTTACATGACCTCAACTTCTAATCTTATTCCGTGTTGATTATTTTTGAGTAAATTCCAGTTATTTATATAAGTAAATAATTTCAATAATAAAACATAAATTAAAATACCCAGACAGAGAACAAACATACCTATATCGATAAATACTGCACTGAGCCATTAGTATGAAGTGATCTAGCTGTTCTACAGTCGGTTGTTCAAAGAGCGGCGAGATAAAGGCATAGCAAAGTGAATAATTCATAATGTTCAAATAAGTATTTATGGTTGGAATATAGATAAATAGCTAGAGTCCTATCAACATAATGTATTTAAATCATTAAGTAACTTGCCGATGCTTTAGGCGTACCATAGAAACAGCCATACTTATAAACGCAATTTACAAATCATTGCTTAAATTTAGCTCTGTCACAGTTTGTCATTACTCAGTGGTATGAGACGGCAATAGTTTAAGCACTGTTCATTTTTTGACATATTTTTATGAGTAAGGTCACAAATTAATAAATTGAAAAAAATAGTAGGTTGATAATTAATTTGACTGCCTTCACAGCTCAGTTGGTAGTAGCTCTGCCTTCTGCGCTGGCGGGCGTGGGTTCGATTCCCACCGATAACAAATATTTGTGTGGTGAACGCAGATGTTTGTTCTCTGTCTGGGTGTTATATTGTATTCTATGTATACAAAAAAAAAGTATTTAAGTAATATATCAGCTATTTGGTTCCCATAATACAAGCTCTGCTTAGTTTGGGGCTAGATAGTGTTGTGTGGATTGTCCGCATTATTTATTTATTTATTTGTACAAAGAAAGATCAATTCTCTAGGACTAAAAAAGTTCTTATTTATGCTTGTTTTTTAAGCTTTATGCTTCGTCATTTATGAGCTGATTTGGTAAAATATTTTTTTTTATCTGAAAAGTAATTAATATTTCCAGATTAGTCCCAAAGAAATAACATGAAAATCCGTTTAGCCGTTTTGTTCTATTAGATTTTTCAAATGTTTGCTGTCGCATAATTTCATAATTTATAAGCCGAAAACATTTTTTATTTGAAAAGTAATATACCTACAGAAATTTCAATGAGACCGATTAGACTAATTGGAGCAATGGAACAAATTTCATCAAAATTGGTTTAATAGCTTGGCCATGAAGTCGGTTTTTCAAGTTTAAACTTAAATTTTCGTAAAGTAAATGCGCCATAAAAATTACCCCCCTTCCACAGTCGGGTAAAAGCAACTTAACTTAAAAACTGTGTTTCGAAAGTTTCCCTAGGGGAAGGCTGGTATAACTACTCCAGCTAACAGTAGATATTACATCTCATCAGATAAAGCCATAAAAGCCTTAAATGACCCTGCCTCGTGATTTGAATGCAAGTCGATGATTGCCATGGCAACTGGGGTCTTGGGGAAAGTTTGATGCACGTGATCTGGTGAGATGAGGTCACATTTCGGCTGTAAGTACACCACGTGGTTTTCTTCTTCTTCTTCTTCTTCACATGTCACTAGTTAGTGAGATAAGACAAGATAACTTTTTATTTATCCCAAAAGACACCCAAGAACAGTACAACTTATTAAGCAAAGGAACTTCGAATACATCAGCTACACAAGAGAACAAACATTAAACATATACTCGACTGGCCTGTCAGCTCAGTTGGTAGTACCTCTGCCTTCTGCGCCGTAGGTCGTGGGTTTGATCCCCACCGAGGACAAATATTTGTGTGGTGAACACAGATGTTTGTTCTCTGTCTGGGTGTTATATTGTATTCTAAGTATGTATTTACAAAAAAAAAATTATGTAAGTATTATAATCAGCTATCTGGTTCCCATAACACAAGCTCTGCTTAATTTGGGGCTAGATAGTGTTGCGTGAATTGTACAAAATATTTATATTTATTTATACAGAACCACAGCAAAAGAGTACCAACCAGGTCTTGGTAGTCTTTCAAACCAGTGTGTGTGGTGAAAGGATTTTAAGTGCGCCTCAGAGAAGCTTCTTTCATGCACTCGACACATGTCATGTTTTTCAACTTTTTTAGATTCTGTGACATACCGGTTTCCTCACGATGTTTTCCTTCACCGTTTTAAAGTAGGTGCATAGTGCACATAAGCGGAGGGATCGGAAGGTTACCACTAAATCACGTGGTTATCGATGACAGTCACATTGTTGACAGGTGTCTTCGTTTTGACATAAACTCACACGAAATATTGTTTTTTTTAAATTTGTGATAGTGTTATCGTTTTGGCTAGCTGTTAAGATAACATCTATAGTAAGTAAATAAATAAATAATAATAAATAAATATGAGTAGTATTTTTTTAATACTAATATTATAAAAAGGAAAAATTTATATTTTTGTATTGATTTATATTTTTATTTAGTTTCTGTAATTTTTTTATGTGTGTATGTTACAAATAAACTAAAAAACTGCGCAACTAATTTCAAAAATTATTTCACCATCAGAATGCTACATTATTTTTAAGTAACTTAAAATAAAACCTTTCAGCACACAGGTTCGTAAGAACTAGGGACAAAAAGAAGAAGAAGAAGTAACATAAGCTATACCTATTAATTGCTAGTTGAATTTTTCCGTCCGTGTAAAGCCGGGGTAATTATAAAATATAATATGTAATAGAACTCCAATACTTAATATTATAATTAGTATTGTATAAGTTTTTGCAGCCCAAACGTTTCACACCAGTTAGTTTTTTGGTCGCGGTTTTTGACGGTCAGTCCACTGTGCGACTGGGACAAACGATTCGAATGTCAGATTACATTATGAGCGGGTCATGCGAAAATTTGAGATTTTAAAAAAAAAAATTCATAACTAAATAACTAAGTGACATTTTAAAAATCGCAAAAGGAATAATTGTAGACTATACATTAGTGATTAATTCGAATTTAAGTGTGTTAAAAAAATATACTATTTAACATGACATTATGATTTGATTATTTCGTTATGATTTTTTTTTTTTTAATCTCAAAACCTTTGCCTGTAGGCAAAGCTCTGTCTGGCTCTGTGTCTCTGGCTCTGGTTTAGAGTCTATGTGAGTGCTGTCTAAATAAATCCTACTTCAAAACGTCATACACACAGTTAAATACACTGGTGAGCACTCACACAGACTCAAAACCAGAGACAGAGCCAGATAGAGCTTGTGGTAGGCCTGCTGATCGTCAGACCATGCAGTTTGATTACATTAAACCTTGAATTCTTCTATATAAAATTCACTCACAAACCTGCATTTTTTACAGCATTGCAAATGGACGTTTATCGCGATTGTAAAAATGACATTATTTTCAATTACAAAAGTCATTTCGTTTTTATTACATGTACTTAATAATCTAGCCTCTCTCTATAATTTAAAAACTGCTATTAAGAACGCATTTGGCCAAATCCAGCTCGCACTTGGCAGTTTTTAGGGTTCCGTAGCCAAATGTCAAAAAACGAAACTCATTAGGATTGCTTATATCTGTTTGTCTGTCCGTCCGTATGTCACAGCCACTTTTTTTTCCGAAATTATAAGAACTATACTGTTGAAACTTGGTATGTAGTTGTATTCTGTGAACCGTATTAAGATTTTCACACCAATATAGAAAACTAACAATACATTTTTGGGGTTACTATACTTAGAACTAAAACTCAATTTTTTTCTTTCAATCAACTCGAATATTGAGTTATTTTATGTTACTTGCTGCTACGAAACCCTTCAAGGGCGAGTGCGACTCGTACTTGGCCGCTTTTTTATTTAAATAATAATTATCATTTACTCTGCCGGGTTAACGAGGTTTTTATACCACAATCAAAGGTGAGACGGGGCAGGTAGCTATACACAGTGGGCAGATGCTTCCAAGAACTGGTCTAAAATACACCCGTCATTTTACTTGATGGACCCTGCATGATTGAAAGGAAACTGACCTCGCTTTTGTTATAGCGCTAATGATATTACTATGGCAGCCATACATTCAATAAACAGATTGGTAAATAAAGAGTTTGGTAAATTACAGCACCATCTAGATTCAAACTAAGCCAAACTTAAACAAAGCCTAGACCAAGACTAGATCATTGATCAAATACTTTTTACATACAAACTTGGCTCTAATCAGAAACAATGCTTGGGTCTGAGTCGAGCTTCAAGCACTCTCAAGCATAGATTTTTTGACAGTTTTCAATTGAAAAGTGTTAAAAAATCTATGCTTGAAGCTCGACTCAGACTAAAGCACTGTTTTTGATTACGGGCCTACGTATGCGGAAGATATTTTGACAGCTCTCCATAGAAAAGTGACAAAAATCTATGTTCTATGTTTTGCATTGTTTCTGCATACGCTTTAAGTAGGAAGTAAGTTTAATTATGTTCAGAATTATAGAAAAATAATAATTGTTCAATTCAAAAAGATATCCATTTCAAACTTAATATGTCTCAATCTAAAATAAAAAAGTTAATGTGACGCATACATCGCTTTAACAGCCAAGATTATATTCTTAACAGCATAATTGCACCTTGATGGATCTAGTTATAATCCATCCCTTTTCCTCCTACCGTTTTTACTACATCCATCTCTCTCAATCAAATTATGTTCTCTTTTGCGAGTTGATCGTTTATGATTTATTCATATCGTTTTTATTTTTAGGTCTTCATTTTAAAGTGGTTTTGAACTGTGATTTGAGGCACTACTGAATTTAAAGACTGTTGTCATTAATAACTTTTAAAAAGCTCGTTGATTGGTTTAATCTATATTTGGCATCCATTTTATTACTGATATATCATCAAATAATATATCTAAACGATCGAAGAAAACAAATTTAAAAAGCCAAGAGTTTTAATTATTATGTAAAATTGTGTTCTTTATAATCTTGTAATGACTTTTCCGATTAAATTAATAAAATGTATAAAATCTTATCTTTTTCTTTACAGGCAAGTTACCACAAAAGTCCAACTGATTAAAATATTGTAGGTAGTAAAAATGAAATTGTCAATTTCTAGGTAAATATCTTATTACATTTTAATGCACGATTTGCATTATAGAATGAATGAGCTCTTTCGTTCACATACGATAAAATGAATGTTTTCACAGTGCTAATCTAAGATTCTTGCTAGAACTTTCTCGAAACTTTGCGCAAATGGGTTTAGTTTTACCTCAGTATTTATACCGTCTTAGATAACTTGCCTATTAACAATATCTCAATTTTAGTCCCTTTTGAACGTGAACTTTTATAAAATTTGCTAAATAATATACAAAAACTTGATGACGAATAAAAGAGCGGTATACAGTTATACACACTGGTGTTGACACCTTTTTTTTCTAAGTAATATTTAGACAGGCTAATGTAAAAACTATGGCGCCAAGACTTAAACATCATTATACGTTCCCACTTATAATTTCACCGATAATTGGCCCAAACACAAGCTACCATAATTTGACACCTCATTAGTGTAAATTAAAGCTTTATTGGTTAGAAAGAGAAGTGTTTGCAGAGAGAGACAACAATCCGGAAGAATAAACAGAGTAAAGGAAATGTACATCGAGCATAATTATTAGCTTGTGTTATCAGTTATTTGTTCTTTTATTAATTCTAAGATTAAGATTTCTAAGAACAGTTACAATAAATCTGTACTAATATTATAAAGAGGAAAGATTTGTACCTATTTTTGTATGTTTGTAATGAATAGGCTCAAAAAGTACTGGGCCGATTTGAAAAGATTTAAAAATTCTTTCACCAATAGAATGCTACATTCTTCCAATTTGACATAGGTTACATTTCATTTTGAAAAAAATTAGGGATCTTTGATAAAATTTGAACAATGTAACCGAAGGTGTAGAAAAATGAGTCTTAAAATGTCTTTCGTCGAATGCGCTGCCGAAACTATTAGCGATAGAACAAAATAATGTATAACAATATTGTCTACCCCGTGCGAAGCCGGGACGGGCTGCTAGTCAAAAATAAAATTTCTCATGTTTACACTACACCCCAAGATTTTAGTTTGAGTTTGATCAATGCCCTATATTGATGGGGAGATTGTTTGATGTCTGGTATTTCATCATCATAATCATCAGCCTAAAGAAGTCCACTGCTGAACATAGGCCTCCCCTACACATTGCCAGGAAGAACGATTCTGAGCTCTTTCCAGCCACTGACTTGCCGCGATTTTAACACCTAGTGGGTGGGTGCCCTACGTTTTGTTTAGCCGTTTATTAGGACCTCCTTAATTATTTTTTACCTGTAAAACACTATAAATAAAACCGTTGAACTAAATATTTTTTCTCAAGAATATACTCGCTAAAGTAAATTTTTAATGCAAGTTCATAGAATTATGGTTTTGTGCATGCAGTTGTCGTGTTCGTACTCATGGGCACGGTGTGATATTTTCCCTTTGTCCGAAATCCTACACCAAGCTGCGTGCACATGTTTCCGGTAGCTTAATTATTTGTTATTTTTCTGTTTGATTGCTTTGTCTATTATCTATTTTTAGTTTAACTCTGCAATCGTTACGCTTTGAGGACTTAAATATTTTTTTTATATAAACTAGCTGATGGAACAAGCATAATGTCCCACCTGGTGTTAAGTGGTAACATACCTATAACAAAGCATTGCCTCGTAGGCCACGCGTCAGGAACGTGCCCTACGGTGCACATTACCCTACGGTGCGTCCATTAACTTGCATACAGATGTTCAGCCTCACGTGCCAGTAATTTCACCGGCACCCACACTCTTCAAACAGATTCTTAAAAATAAATTTAAAAACATATCGATTATTTGCTTGTGTTTTGGGTTTGAAATTAATTTTTGCTATGATTTTAAGTAGGTAATCAATTAAGAATATTAAAATAAAACTGAACGTTTCAAAACCTCAAGAACATTATTAAAGACTACATTTTAAAATCAAAAGGAACCTACAAAAACAATAACACGTCAACAGATGTTGAAACTAACT